>VWZY01004539.1:76023-99671 GCA_013399075.1 Chloroceryle aenea | reverse complement strand
GTAAAACATATCCTGCAACAAAGGCTGCTTTCAACTATGTGTAAGCAGTCTTTGATCCATCAACTGAATCCTTAGAAAGGGATGATATATATATTGCAAAACACAACACCCCTACCACTGCTGGGTAAGTGCTTAAACTTTGCTCATGGAAAGAATGTTAGTACTTGTCAGGGACACCCAACTAAAATAATCAGAATGGATTTTTTTTTAATATAAATTAGCACAGTCCTTTTCTTCTGGAAGCTGCAATCAGTACAGAGTAAAATGCATTGGTACTGCTGCAATATAAATGCATTTGACTTCAGATGGAAATTCCTCCCGAGGGCCATCTTCGTATTTCATGGTTTTTTTGCTTCCTCTGCGGCATCCTCAGATAAACCTATAAAGCAGAAAGAAGATGCTTCAAAATTCAGTGTACCTGGCAACAACATGTACAATATTGTTGATTCCATCAGTTTTTAAAAGCTTTGGTTATAGCTGGAGGAAACAAGTCATTACATGCAAACCAGTTAGGATTAAAATATATAACTTGCAAATTCAAGCACTCAAGTCTAGAAAATATAAAAAATTAAGGCAATAAGGGTATTTCCACATCATCTCTTTTATGCATATGATGGATGATATAGTCTAAGTGATAAAAACCAGGGACTACTTTGACATCAAAACAAAATGACAGAGAAAAACTGGGTGTTTTTCTAAGACACAGTTATTCCAATAAACTTGCATTTTGCCTGACCCTTTTTCTAGGTAGAATTGGCAATACAAATTGCAAGACAAGAGAAGATTAGACTCCATAAATTCATTAGCAAGTTTTTGTCATTGTTGCTGGTTTGCGTTTTTGTTTGTTTGTTTTGTTTTCATATAAGACTGACACTTTGGGTAAGGGGTTAATAACAAAACCCTTGTACTGAGGATAACTTCTGCCTTAAACCAAGAATATGATTTTCCTGTTTTCAAATATCAGTTCAAGAGATGAATCCATCTTGGAAAAGATATTAATCTTTTCAATAATGAACCTGACAGAATTGGAAGAGTAAATAGAAACTCAAAAAAAAGTTGCTTGGAATATATAGGGAACAAAAGAACGGAGGATAATCACACAAATTTGTACAGGCACATACTTGCATGACTTGAATTTAAAATTATTTAATCCAACAGTTTCTTACATTTTCTCCATTATTAGTTTAAGTTGAAAATTATTTTACTTTAATTCTTTTCTAATGAATGCAAAGCAATCCAAAATAAATTGGCATCATCTCCAAATGATATATGAATAATAATAAAAATAACGTATAGCTTTCATAGGTTTTATTTGTCACTCAGAGCACATTAGCACCCTCATGAAAGCAGCTTCTATAAACAAAGACCCAAATTACCTCTGTCGTGTTAATTTGTGTCTTGAAAAGCATGACTTAATGCATACATATCACTGAGTCACAGAAAGTTCATTTGTAGATCAAAATGTACTTTTGGGTCTTGAAAACTGAAGTTTAAAAAAAAAATCTGTTACATTGACAGAAACACCAAAGACAGCTAAAAAAAACCCCAACTTTCCAGGAATTATTATTCAAATAGGTAGAAGGAAAACAAACCAAAACCACAACAACCAACAACAAACACCACAAAACCCAGCCAAACCAAAACTATCAACCAAAAAAAACTACCAAAAAAATACCCTAAATGTTTAAAGGGAGGGATGATATTTGAGCATGATGGCAGAAGAAAGGAGAAAAGATCATTTTTCTGTAGTCACAAATTGTTCACACGAAGCATGATATTGTAAGGTTTAAAGAAGTTTAGGTTAAATAATTAGGCAATGGAAGAAGCTACCCAGTGACGTGGCTGAGTCAAGGATACGAGAGTTTGCAAAAAGAGGGCAGATTAAATCCTAGTGGGGATTAGTGAGAAGGAAGATACACAAGATTATCACTGGGTGACCTACAGGGTCTTCTCCAATCCTATCATTTATCCTAAGTAGAACATTCTGGACTCCTATGCATTACTAGCTGAGTTTCCTGGATACTATTGTACATTAGTCTACTCTGAATTGCACATAAAACTAAGTCAAAGTTGGCTTTGAAGTGTTTGATCTAGAGTATTTGACACTTCCCAGTCTCTTTTTTCATACAGTGACTCAGAAAAAGTTCTCCTATAACAAGACAACGAAAGTTATTTGAGTTCAAATTAAGTTAGAGAAGGGATGCACTGCTTTCTTCAGTTATTCCCAACTAAAAGAAAAGGGGAAAAACCACCCCATCTCATGGCCTGGTGGTTATTAGTTCTATTTCTAGACCTGACATAAAAACAGCCTTAGAACAAATTACAGCTTGAAGGTCACTGTTTAAAAAAAAAAAATCTGGATCTAAAACTAAATGTTCCAAATGACCAAAGTTAATAACTCTTTTTGATTTTGTGTCAACAAAAGATGACAGTTTTTCCTCAGCACCTTCAAGTCTCATCTCGGAAAATCACCATAATCTTCTTTTTAAGAACTCCATAGGTTCACTGCTAATAATTTTCATTATCATTATAAACTGCTTGAAGAAATATATACAGCTTCCTTTTTCTTAGCATATAATCTTTATTCCATGGACACAATTCCAAAGGGTTTTTCAGAATGTTTTAGAAAGTAACAATATCTTGCTTATCCCCCTGAAACAGACAGTTTAGCTTGGAGTGCAGAAGGGATTAGTGAAAAAACATTGACTCTAATGCAGTGCAGAAGACTGATCATCATGATGGACAAGTTACAAACTTTCCTACACTGCTTTAATAAGAGAAACCGGACTTGATTGGTATTCTGCATCACTTTTTATGGAATACTAAACTGACAATGAGAAATACCATCACCTCCCAAGTCACCAGTGAGTCACTGATCACTGCATAAATAGTTTAAAAATGATCAGTTTTCTGTCTGAGGAGGGGAGTGATGGCAGCTGAAAGAATGGGAAGCACGGACTGACTCATTCAGTAGAGAATTATGTAAATCAAAGAAATTTGCTTAGGAAGTAGTGTGACTGAGACCAAGGACTTAATTTTCTTTGTTCTAAGGGACCATATACATCACAGGACGGATAACAAGAATCAAGAGCTTCCATCACTCACTTTTAAATATACCCCCTACTAACTGCAACTAACATGACAAGTCCAACCTACATGAAGCTATTGATAGTTAACTGCCACAAAATAGCAGGAGTATAAGTGGCAGCTCTTACCTTGGGGATTGCAGGGTCTACTCCCACAAAACTTTTAAAACCTTACTAAAAGTCTTCCTTTTGTCATTCTGACTTAATAGTGACATGTAATTGCAGTTTAACCCCATGGAGATAACAAGGAGGTACCAATGACAAAGGTATTATTTATCAAGTCTCTCTCTCATTTTTTTAATTAACTTTTAAACACCTTACAAAATTCTGGTGCATTCATGACTCTCAGTGTAGAGATGTAGCCCTCAATGGAGACTCTGCAGACATTGGCTTCCAGCAACTCAGGCTGATTATGAAAGGAAAAGTTACACGACATGTAAGGAAAAGTTACACTGTCACTCCCAAGGCAATTTCTACTTTGGTTCTATGTTTTCCAAAGTACAGCAACTAAACATCCCTATGACTAATTTTATCCTGACAATTAATAACTTATGCTGTGTTTATTTTGTATAATACCGTTGTCTTCAATCTTCATTACATTCTATGGTGCACACACATACTTGTATGCATCCCTACTACAGAATTTTCTCTTGAGAACTCCTAGACCTAAAAAACATTAGTTTCCATCAATGGGTCCAAGGAATGAGCAGCTAGATTGAATTGCTGCCCATCTGTGTTTGGTAAGGTGTGCACCAGTTCAATGTTCCTGGGATTCAGTATTCAAGCTGTAAATGAGAGAGTTCAGACTCCTACATCTATAATATTGTGAATTTTCTGTGCTTTCTTTAGGTCTTCTGCTTCGTATTTGGAAAATGCTCAAGACATATGAATGCTTCTAATATAAAGTTACTCAAGTTGAATATCAAGGAAAAAGATCCAGAGACATGACGAAAAATTCCCAAGGCTCACAGTTGCTGCTTCTAATGACACCAGTCAGATACATACATATATATATTTATATATGTACATACACACATACACACCCCCACCCATACACACACTGCTGGAATTAACACATTCTGTAAGAAACGAGGAGCTGACAGAACACCGAATCTGTCTTACACCTATTGGTATCAAGTAGGGAAGAGTGAGATTCTGGTTAAGATGAAGCAGTGTATAGGCCTGTAAGCACCATTGTCATAACAGTATTCTAAGCTCCATTCAGAAGAAAAACAACATCAGCAACAACAAAAACAAAAAAAACCAACCCCCAAACAAACAAAAATCAATCAAACAAAAAAACTCCACAAAATCCAAAAATTATTACACAGCAGACTGAATATGCTTGAAAAGCTGTCACCTACCTGAAACGAAGTCACTGATCACTACTGTGGGAAATGTAATTTCAGTGAAGCCCAAATTTGGCATGACAAATGCCTATTTTCTCCAAATATCTGGCTTAATACAATCACTTATCAAAGCATGGACATTTTTCTAAGAAAGCCTGCTAATGTCTAAGAAATGGTTGTCTTCATTTAAAGACAATCAGAAGTCATCACAGATGACACACTTCAGCTGGAACATGTATTTCTTGCCAGGAAGTAAATCCTTACAAATGAGTTTGCTTTTCAGTTGCCAAACCTCCCTTCTTTCTAATTAGCTATCGGCCTTTGTTATGGGGTAGTAAATTAATTCAATGGCTTCTAAGGCAAATACATACAGTACAAATCTAAAGCATAATTAATTATGGACACAAAAATGTCAATGCTTTATTCTTTGCCATGTTTTTATCTTCCCACTCACTGCAACCCAAAATCTTATTAAGCTTTTCAGAAACACTGGCTCTTTATTAATTTATTGTCAAAAAATAATATATAGATTTGGGCCATGTACATTGAGATTAGGCAGATGAGAATATAATATGACCAGGGTCTTTGTGTAGATGTAACTCTTGGCTTTTTCCTGGGGAGAAGCAGTGCTACAGTAATCAGTCTTTTTGCCTGCTTGATTACTTGTGCTGATTTATTGACTTCCCAGACAGACCGACCAGCCAGCTGTCTATTAACAAATCCTTTATCTTCCCAGACAAGCGATCACCATGAAAGATAGGCAAATCTCCAGGGGTAGGTTAGCTTTATAGCAGAATTTTCCACCATTTTCATATGAATGTCAGTGAATCCTACTCCTGGAGATAGCCACTCAGTGTCTGCCTGCTGAAAGATCCTTCGTGGATATGATACAAATATGTATTACAGTCAATCTCTACTCCAATAGGTTGGCTGCAGCTCATAACTGACATTTGAAGACCTGCAAAATTCACTGTTAGTATAACTTACAATATTGTTTACTTATGTAACTTTAGCAAACTTTTCAGCTGAGATGATTTTCCTTAGAAAACTGCAAATGCAGGTCAAACAAAACATCAGTTAAATTTTTTATGAATTTCTCAGACCAATTTGGCTAAAAAAAAATAAATAGTTACAGCATTTGTATTGTTTTCATATTTCACACTGAGGTATTGCAAATAAACCTCCACTAATATAACAAGGTTTTTTAAAGAAGTTAGCAGATATGAAGTCTATGCAAATATACCTCATTTGAGGAGAAAAAGAGAAACCTGAATCAATCATTGGAGATAGTCCGACAATAACAAATTATCTATTTTTTTTTCAAGTCAGAAGCCTTTAAAAATGAACCAGTTATTCACAAACCTCTCCTCTTGTTGGTCTGTACCTGTATTTTAAGTCAAAATAATGTAGTTATCCTTTTAATATGCATGATAGAATTGCCAGAAACTTTCAACAAATTTAGCTACAACACATACATATGAAGTACATGCAGCTTTATCCAACAGCAGTAAAACATAGATCAAAAAGCATATTAGGTTTATGGGAAAAAAAGTCCCGATTTTTTTATGACTAATGACTAATGTGTCTGATGTAGACTTGCATTTAGGGCCTGTGCTGTGCTCCTTGTGCAATTTCAGCTTGTATGGCCAGAAAAGTACTTAGTGCCTTCATACATAAACATGAGTTTCTCCAGTAGAGATTTCCAACATTTTCCATATAAGCGACTGTACACATAAGCCCATGGCTCTTCAGTACCAGAAAGACACAACAAAATAGAAGACTTTCCAAAAGGAACAGTGTAAGTAATTGTGTGATTTTGTGGAAAAGAGAAGAGAGTGAGAGAAATAAAATAGCTAAAGGGAAAGCAACATTAGGAATTGCTTAGTGCAACAGAGAGATAGAAAAGAGGATCAAGAACATGAAGACAAGAAACAGAATATTCAAGACTGTTTTAATGCCCTGTATTCTTCTATGGGAATGGTGGAAGCCACACTGCTTATGGCATTTGCAAATTAGTATCACAATGAAGACCACAAGATGGTGGTGTCAGAGAGATGGTCAACTGATATGACAGGAGTTTTCAATTTCTAGCTCCTATCATACAACAGATCTGAGGTGCTACAAATTCTAAAGTGTTTTGTAATATTCACAGTAACACCACCTTTTGCTTACCATCAAGTAAGTATTCAGCAACTGAATACTCTTCAGTATGTTGCTCCTTTTAACAATGGAACACTACAGTACAAATGATCAAATCATATTTGATATTTCCATGGATTTTTCTGAGAATAACATACAACAAGATTTTACCATTTGACGTCATTATTCCTTTGGAGTCTTGTGGGAAAAGATGGTAGAGATGTAGGTTTGAGGAAAACTTTAAAACAAAACAAAAAGAACACATGCAAAAACCAAACCAAACAAAAAAGGAAAAATAATGCCTTTGTGCAATACTTTCCAATCTTGAATTTTACACATTTCTTTTGAGCTACAGCATATGAAAAAAATGTTTTCAGAGTTTTTTTTTCCAAATGCAATCTTTTGATAACTCTCTGTGTTGGCTTAAGAGCAAAAGAACAAAATAAAAACAGCCTGTATTAAAGTAAGAGATGAAATTTATTCTAAATGGATATTTAGCATCTTTGTATTGCTCACTAAAATTCTCTATTATTTTGTTTTTGTTTTTGTTCTTTGTGGTCCATTCCTGCCCCCNTGCTTTTTCAAACCATTACACCCCACTAAAATCTTATCTTTTGAATGCAAAGGATGATTTTTTGGGGGGTAATGTAAGATCAGTTCCAATTTTTTTTATCTGATATGTATTCTAAGCTGTCTTAATACCCCACTATTCCAATGACCTGGAAGGTAATTCTTCTTTTTCCCACTACCTTTGCACTGGTATCGGTGTTGTCTCCTACAGATGAAAGTAGAGTCACTCGCTGTGTTATATTCCTGGATATTTCTAGGCATATCTTGGTCATAGTAGCTATGTCAATTTCTGTAATTACAAGAAAAATTGTAAAGCTACTCAATCTTGATGATCCAATTAAAGATTCCTTAAGGCCCAAATCTGTGCATTTCTGAATCATTACTAGAAATCCTGTGCCCACCAACCTCACACAGAAATCAGCAGAAACAAGAGGGCAGTAATTTGTTGGACTGAGCCTTTTAGCACCTCCAGAAAGAGCTGTAGAAGACAACACACCTGCATCTAAGGCTTGGAATGAAGAAAGTAAGTTTTAAAGGCATTATGTATTTTCTTATGGGCTCAGGAAGCAATAAAAACTGAGTACAGTCACACTGCAAGAGAACAATATAGCTTTCATAACTTTTTTGGACTTTAGAGAAAACATGCTTACTTTTTATAAACACCTAATTTAGTATTACAAATTTTCAGAGAATATCACTGCTGTGAGATTCCCACAACAAATGCAGGTTAAGTTAATTGTTTTCTGTAAGGATGGTGCTCAAAATAACTCATATCACATAAATGAACTGGTTTAATTACACTGCAACACGACTAACTGTTCTAGATGACAAGCTTCTCATTGAAACTGGACACTGATGATTCTAGGAAGAGCAAATTATTTCATTGTGGTAGTTATGTAATGTTAAGATTGACTAATTGACTCATTGACTAATGATAAGGCAAGTGCCTGAACAAAGCTAAAGAAGCAAAGAAAAATTCAGGAAAAAATAAATGCAAAAGATCCAATCAGGTCAACAATTACCAGAAAATACACCAAAATACAGTAAGACAGATCTTTGGTTGTGCAATGTTTCACTTTATCAATCACTTTGCAGTTCTTTCCAGCTTTGGAATAAGTTTAAACAGTATCAGTGTCTTGGAACACTTAAAACCAAAATGTCAAATTCCAACATAGTTAAAGAGTATGCCACAAACACTAAAAAAAAAAAAGTATCCTTGCTTTAAGGTCAGGTACTATAAACACTTACTGTGGTTTATGAATAAGTAATTCCACAGAAGTTAAGGAATTCCTAGAGGAATTCTTAAACATGTAAATGCTTGCAGCAGTTGAGCCTAATTTTTATACTGTATGTTTTTTAAGCTGCTAACTGATTTTCTGTTCTGATGAGTAGTATAATAATAACAACAATCAAATATTATTAACTAATGTAAGCAAATGATCCTCTTGAAGTATGAAAGTCAAGTTTGAGATTTTGAGATCAGTGGAACTGAACACACCATGAATGTGTTATAGTTGGGTGCATGCACAAACACTGTCCTAACAAAGAATCTAATCATAGCCTTAAATGCTTTCCTAAATAATGACTCAATGTTCCTTGATGCTATAAAATATTATTATAACATATACTCCAAAAGTGGTGGTATCAATGCATTTCTGTATTAATTTCAATATTATTTCAAATATAAACTTGCTAGAATGTTGATTTTGGAAAAAAAACCCTTTGAAATACGCAAGTCGGTTTATGTATATTTTTTTCCTTTTCCTGTCTTCCTCCATGATTTTGCTAATGATCTCTGAAACTGGCATAAAAGATCTGTGGTGAAAAAGGAACTAAAATAAAATTTTAAAATCTACATTCATGTTCTAAATGAAATATATAAAATGCTAATGAATATATAAAGTGCTAATTTAGTAATAAAAAGAAAATAAGCTGCTTTTTAGAAATCTTTTGCATTTTATTGTGCATGTAACTTTTAAGTACTGTTGATACATTTTAAGTGGGAAGTTTTAAGTCTAAAAAGAATCTGGTGACATCACCCAAGGAGATATTTAAATCATATATTACACTTAACTCCACACAATTTTTTTTAAAAACTTTTTGGGAAACAGATGCTTTTTTGTCTGCAAAGAGATGTCTAAGGAGTCTCATCTTTTACAGATGACATTTCTGAGCTCTCACTGCTTTATATCAAACTTCACACACAGCTCTGAAAATTCCACTGCACCCTCTCGAGGTGATAGTTTAGGCAAAAATGTAAAGAGAGGGATGTTAGTGAGAAACACTATTTTGCAGCAAAAGTGAAATCTAAATACAGTCAATGGAGATTTATCGAAATGTAGACATATTCCCATTGTGCCTGCCCATTATCTGCTTCTGCTACAATCCTGCAACAAGCTGAATTTGCATTTTAGAGGGCTTGTTGCTGTAGTCAGGGATTTTGTTGAAAGAAAGGCAATATACATCACATTTAAGATGTATTGAGAGGAGCTGTGAGTTAAGGCATAGATATTTTTTTCTTTTAACCCTTGCTTGGAATGGTAAAAGCATTTTCCTATCTGTCATCCATGAAGTCATGGTCTGCAGTCCATGAACTGACATTAAACAAGAAAACAAACATCATCTTTACAGTATTTTTGTCTAAATGTGAAAAGATACAATCACCTGCATGAAATGGGACAGCAGAAATGAAATACTGTAAAAGTGTGAAAACTACTTATTGTATGGTGCATGAAGATGAGAGGTAGAGGATTGAGTTGCAGTTTTACCAGTATTTGTTTAAACCACAGAAGATGAACAAGAGAACAGTAAAACATACAAACAGAAAAACCAATGTATAACATTAGTTCAAATACACTATTTAAATAGCACCTACCATTCTCTTATGCCTTTTGGAAGGCAGTAAACCAGAAGTACTTTTGAAATATGTTCAGGTATTAGCATCTTATTTTTTCCTTTAAGCTGGCTCACAGTGAACATGGCCAGAACTTCTCCACCCACACAGGAGAATTCAGACTGTGCTGTTAAGAGTATTTTCCTGAAGGATTGCATATGTGTTACCAGACGGAGTCTCTGTCAGTAACTTGGAAAAGGATCCTTAGTAATTTAAAAAACTTACAGATTTAAAAAGGAATGAGCTGTTCTATCACACATCATGCATGGGACAACAAGTTAAATGATTTAATGTTTGTAAAACTAATCTGGACCATACTGAGATATGTTATCTCCAGAGATGCTGCAACAACATTTGAAGCCAAGACTATTTTGAATGACTTCCAAGAAATCCTTCTAATACTTCTTTACCTTCCAAATTTCAGGATCATAATGTTCTCTTCTTTTATTCTTTCTCTTAAATCTGATCTAGAAATCCCTTCATCCGACATATGATGCCACCTTCACATGACAATACTCATATCTGGCACATTTCAAGGCTCATATGTTTTTACAGGCTTTTCCAGTGTGAATAAATAATTTAAACTTAATTAGCTGATATAAATAGTACAGGTCTCTACCCTATCTTCCATAAGGGCATGTGCTCATTTGTCCACATAGTACATCATCTACTTTCTTAAGTATTCAAATCACATTAGGAACTGGCATTGGGCTGCAGGGTGGGAACAAAATGTGACCCACAAAACTCCATGGGAATATGAGTCAACGGAAGTCATGAGTCAACAGCAGCCTGTTGCTAATTGACTCTGCCTCACTAGTAGGTGTTACTTCAGCCACTAATGCAGATTGCTGTATGGCTGCAGGGATATGCATGCCCGCCAAGGTACATAAAAAGATATCCAAACCAAACTAAAATCTGCCAAAATCTGAAAATATCATGTAACTCCCTGCTCTGTATCTGCAACAGCACTCAAAGTGGTGTTTGGGAACATTGACCACAACCACACCCATCCCTACCTCTGCAACACAGCCTGGAGGTTTCTCATTGATGGCCATTCCCCGTAATCATTCAAAGTGATGCTTGGCTATTTGATTGCTGTGATTTAACACCGTAATAACAATAATCCGGACTATGTTTAAACCACTCACAGCACTTCTAAAACTGTTTGTTGGCATTGGCTTCTGCTTTACTAGCTATTTTCAACACCCTTAATTCTAAAGTTCCTCCTCTGGTATATCTAAGAAGGCCAAGAATATAGGAAAAAGGCAGCCTTTTTTTTTTTTTTTCCACTGGCTATCTGATAACTGCACTTCAGTTTATTTATTTAACCTTGGCTCAGGCTAAGGACATCTAAAATCCACATGCATTGTAACATTAGGTCTAAGACAGAACTGCAGACAGTATACAGTCTCTTTCATTTCTCTTTTAAAATGAAATTCAACAGCTCCTCTTCAAACTCCATAAGTCAAATGCAAGGCCACCTTTTAATAATCCCATACTTTTATTTCAATCATTCAGGTCCCCAAGTTCAACATCTCTGAGCAATGTCAGACATATCAGACTGAGGACTTCTGTCATGCTTTCACTAAAATCTTATACTCGAGCTAGTACTTTCCAACAGAAACAGGCTCTTTGTGAAGACCTTCAGAATGGGAAGCTCATCACTGGCAGTTTATTCCGTCATATTGTCTCAACACAAAAAACACTCTCTGTGGACTGGAATGACTTCTTTCTTAATGTATGAATTTCATCCTTCTTAACATTGGAATTGAATGCATAATTTAAGACTTACACCCCAACAGAAATCAACATTTTGCCAAACAATTATTAAGATTGGATAAAGAAAAGGAGATTCACTTTAAAGATAGGTTTTTGTACAATAGGCAAGACATGAGAGTAATACACAGCAAAATGATTTGTCTATTGGACATAAAATATCTCATATTAGTTTTTCTGAAAAATGCTATCCAACTGTTTAAGGAATTAATTGTATTATAATCAGTGTTTCTATAAAATGTACACATTTTTTTTTTTGTCCATGCAAATACAGAATGTGAAAGGCAGAAGTATGTAGCCTTTCATCTATACACAATATTACAGCATTTCTCTGTAAATCCAATGCTTATGAAAGCAATGCAATTGAAAGCAGGTGGGATGCAGTACAAAGGTTTCTCATCATTCTCAGTGTTCTAAGCATGCAGTTATAAAATAAAATAATAAACCCCCTATGCTTATTCAGTTTTCTACTTCTCTTAAAGCTAGGATACTCAATTGTGCCAAATAATGTGTTTTCCAGCTTGGACTGAACTAAGAAAACTAAGCTGATTTTCCTAGGGAACTATGCTCTGCTTGTACGATTTCTGTATTAGAGACATTATCTATAAGAAAAAAGAACTTAAAGCTTTCTAAAGTCAGTAATGTTTCCAATTTCTTATATTAATGGTGAAATCTTAAAGGATAATATATTTAAGATTAAAATCCAAAAAGCGCATTATTACCACAATGTAAATATATGCATACGATCATACCTAATTAGATAATCATGTACATATGCATAATCACTCTGACAAGTTCTATACCATCACTATTATTTATATTTGATCTGACAGCTGCAAGACACACATTAATTTTTTGCTACCTTAAAAGTAAGAAAATAAAAGGGTAACTTGCATCTTACTATATTGAATTGTAATATTGAGAAAGAAAAACAGGGAAAATAAAACAGGGGTTTACATAGTAAATCTCCTGATAGCAGATCAGGTACAAGTTCAGGTACAATAAAAGCTATAAATCAACTTGAAATGGTTGGAAGTTTTAAAAAGACCACGTAAGTCTCTGGTGTTATTCATTTTTCCCATCTCACATTATCTGTTTTCATAATAATCTTTTAAATCTGGCACGTGGCTGGTATCAACCACTAAAATGAGGAGCGACAGTGAGAATAGCTTTGGGTTTTTTTTGCAATTTGACTTGCCAAGGAGTAGAATCAATACCCAAATTTGCAAAGGCGGCTCTTATGAGATCTGCATATAGCTTTGAAGTGCTAAGAAGTCAGAATAATGAAGTCAGAATTAAGTCTGACTGACAGTACTTGTATTGGACAAATGTATGTACTCTGAACTGTGCAAAGTCTGTGGCTGCAACTCCGTTCTGGAAGTGAAATAGAAACATAGAAACATAGAAATGTCTGGGTTGGAAGGGACCTCTAGAGGTCTAGTCCAACCCCCATACTGAGAGCAGGGACATCCTCAACTACAGCAGGTTGCTCAGAGCTCTGTCAAGCTCCACCTTGAATGTCTCCAGGCATGGGGCTTCAACCACCTCCCCGGGCAACCTGTTCCAGTGCTCCACCACTCCTGTGGTAAAGAACTTCCTCCTTATTTCTAATCTAAATCCACTACTTTCTAATTTAAAAACATTACCCCTTGTCCTTTCACTACAGGCCTTTGTAAACAGGCCCTCTCCTGTCTTTTTGTAAGCTCCCTTCAGGTACTGAAAGGTGGCTATTAGGTCTTCCCAGAGCCTTCTCTTCTCCAGACTGAACAATCCCAGCTCCCTCAGCCTGTCATCATAGCAGAGGGGCTCCAGCCCCCAGATCATCACAGAATCACAGAATCACAGAATCCTAGGGGTTGGAAGGGACCTCGAAAGATCATCTAGTCCAACCCCCCCNTCCCTGCCCAACTCTCCAGCCTGTCCAAGTCTCTCTGAAAGGCAGCACAGCCCTCTGGTGTGTCAGCCACTCCTCCCAGCTTAGTGTCATCAGCAAACTTGCTGAGGGTACATTCTATACCCTCATCCAAGTCGTTGATGAAGATATTGAACAACACCGGTCCCAGCACCGACCCCTGAGGGACTCCACTAGTGACACACCTCCAACCAGATTCTGCCCCATTGACTACAACTCTCTGACTCCTTCCTTTCAACCAGTTCCTGATCCACCTCACTACCTGATCACCAAACCCATATTTGATCAACTTATCTACAAGGATGCTGTGAGAGACGGTGTCAAATGCTTTACTGAAATCAAGATAAACCACATCTACTGCTCTTCCATCATCTATCCACCTAGTAATTTCCTCATAGATCATCTTTGAGGCCCTCCTCTGGACCTGCTCCATCAGGTCCATGTCCTTCCTAATTGATTGCTTTATGGAAAATGTTGGTATATGCTATATGCTTTCATTCTCAGCTGTACCAAAACATGGCAATGTAACAAGGAATGAAACTTTTCACTAAATATCAGTGTTGCCATAAAACAAGTTGTGGTTATGAAGAACAACAGAATGGACAGAGTTTCATTTCCTATGCTGATTTCTGTCAGAATTACATACTCCCTCTCCCACAGTTTGCCCAGTTAAACCCACCAATGTCCCCTCATATCTCACCTCACAGTACCCTCTGCTACCCTTCACATATACTAATATCCTCCCGAGCAAGAGCCACAAATTAGGCTGGTTTTGAGGTAAGGGTGTACTTACTCAAGATCATATAAAATGAAGGAAGTAACTGTTAAAGTTCTGCTTGAGCCTACCCCTTAGTAATCTAAAACTTTCCATTACATCCACCAGACAACTTATATAAAATGTGTATAAAAAAAAAAAAATGTGTTGAAGTGTTTATATCTCTTCAAAATGCATCAGCAACTGGCCATGAAGGTTCAACAAGGGTGGGATGAAAAGAACAAAAACCATTATTATGAGTGCAGAAGGTTTCAAAGCAGGTTATAAGTGAAAGCCATTTTTGTTAGATATGAGAAAACTGGACATTTTGAAATTACGATTTTGAGAGATTCCACTTCAGCAAATCCAAATGTATCATTTCAGCATGTCCAATTCATATCAAACAAAAATAGATGCCTTTTCATCTTGGTTTCCTGCAATCCATCTGTATCTCAGAGATACTCACTGAAGTTGTTTGTGTGAAAACCTTGATATAAACTAATTCAACCTGGGGGTGGGGGGGAGAGTTATTCTTGATTTTCCCTGGATAACAATAGATTTATGAGATTTTTTTGAGAATTGAAAACTATTCAAAATCAAAAGTCTGGCATTTAATTATATATCCTACCAGGAAAACAGTCTATAAGGAAGCACTTCTAAGTTAGAGGCTTGTATTAAATTTAAAAATTAACCCTATGATTTATACCAGTGAGCTTCATAAAATGCCACATGTTAAAAAACAAGCATAATTTAAAAAGCAGGGGGAATTCAATACCTCTAAAAATGCCTTCTTGATTGTAAATATGCCATAAGGAGATGGTTCTGAAAACTGCATTATTTGAAGAGATAAAGAAAATACCCTTTAAGTGGAGGTCTGTAAGTTTGTCCATAGGTTCCTGTGGAACAGAGTATGAGGCTCATTAACGCAAGCTCTGTCCCACAGAAATGTGATCAAAACACTCGCAGGACCTGAGGAGATAGCTCCAGGTACATGTACAAACTTGGTGCCAGCACTGGAAAGCAGCTTCTGTAGGCCACTACCCATGGAATAAAGGAGAGGACAGGAATTTATGAAGCAAACACTTCTCAGTAGGTGTTTGCAATAACAAGTTCTCATTTTCTAAAGGAAAGAATAAGGGTTTGTGGTTTTTTTCATATTCTTCTGGATGAAACACTGAATGAAGAGCATCATCCTCATAAGTGTAACAATGATGAGGGATTCTTTCAGCTGGCAACCCTCAAGGGACTCTTTAATTGGTCAGTGGGGAAAGGAAGATGTGTTTACACATCTGGCACCTGCACACCAAACACAGTGCACCTCTGTGCTGGAGAAACTTTCCACTGTGAACCCACAAAAAAACCTGCTGGAGTTATACTAAGCAGAATTTGACTATTTTAAAGGAACACTGGGTATTATTAAGCAACCTTTAGAATGCTGCTCCTTTCTGAGGCACACCACTTAAGAAAACACAGCATAGTAACATGAAAAACATATGCCAGCAACCTTCACTGTTCACAGATTTTTCCAGAACTATGATGATCTCAATACAACCACCTAGGTGGATGCCTGGAATAATGCAAAATACAGAAATACACCCAATAATTTACTCAACTACTGCTCAACTTCAAGTTAAGCTTTTTGATGTGAAAACTTGAAGAATGTAAGTAAGTAAATTCTTTCTGCCCCAAATGTATCTATTACTTCTAGGTCCAACTTTTTCTTGATTCTTCCAGCAATGTACAATTACAATTCCTCGGCTCTAAAACCATTATCTGGTTTTGTTAATCTCCACTTTACATCAAACAAAACACAAGAGGAAGTAAAAAAAAATAGGTGTAATATGCACATTACAGAGCACTTAATCTTCTGTCCAGTGTCATACAAAGTTGGAGATAACGATCTTGAATATAACACATTGTCTACTGGAATTGTCATTGTTTGGACAGTGAGTTCAGTTGGCCTGTCCTAGAAGAATTAAATCTACATAAAGCATATAGCTAAGCAAATTATGCCCAACACGGATAGTTTTCCCATTTGTCAGGGAGTGCTTGTGGAATGAAGGAGACAGAAATTACACTCACTACACTCTGTGCTTTTGCAGATTAAAGCAGATTTTTCTCCACAAGATATGCAATAGTCTGGTGGACCCTGCTCTCTATTTTTTTTTCAAAGTATGTTTGAAAGCCGGATGATTTGACTTATACAGAAAAGTTTGCTTTAATATGTCATTCTACTCTCAGATAATTTTCTTTATAAAATAACAGTACTTTTTTTTTTATTGCTTCTCTGGCTATAACTATGGAATAGAAGATCAGTCCTGTGTGTGTCAGTCACTGGAAGAGCAGAGTGGAGAAGCTGAGGGTCTTGACAAACTGAATCTGCATTTTGTAGAGTAAAAATCTGTACTCTGCACATTGAAACTTTATACCAGAAAGTTCTCTACTGATTAGGACTTTCTTCAGTGTTTTCTTCAGCAGAAGACACTGGCCACAGAAGCCTTCAACTTAACACTCATTGTAACAGTAGCAATGGTGGAATAAGCTTCTTGTTACAGAAGATTCATATTTTATCGATATAGAAGATATGGTGAGGCTCAGAGGAGCAGTGTGTAGAGATGAAAATAAACTAGACATTTGTTCAATGTCCTAAAAATGCCATATGAGGTATGAAAACAAGTAGTAGGGGGGGGAATACAGTTGCACCAGGTTGCATCAAGAGTACAAGAGGGAAAAGGAACGCCACAGTTTTATGCTTGTTCTGAACCAGCGGTAGTTCTCAATCACATGTGATGGAGGACACTGACCAAAGACAGTGGCTGGCAGTGTAATCTTCAGTCAGGTTTGTAAGATTAAATGGCACACAGTAACAGAGAAATGCAAGTCAAAACAGAGCTCTTTGTGGTACACTGGCTGGGCTGAGG
Organism: Chloroceryle aenea; assembly: GCA_013399075.1. Lineage (NCBI taxonomy): Eukaryota > Metazoa > Chordata > Aves > Coraciiformes > Cerylidae > Chloroceryle > Chloroceryle aenea. The sequence goes on along the minus strand of VWZY01004539.1, from coordinate 82,271 downwards.
TATCAGAATTTATAGTGTAAGCATAAAATTTCAGAAAATATCATTTTACCATATTCATCAACAAACCAACAATACCAGAAACACAGTTTCATCCACATCTACGTCATCTTTTACTAAAGCCCTAAAGCCATTCCTGGCAGCTGCTTTGCAGAAGGTAGTATTACTGAATACAGCAGCCTTGTAATTTAGATGTATTGGGACCAGGTTCCCTGACTGGGTCCATCTGTCTGAAAATCAACAGGCTACTGTTGCCTTGCTTCTGACCACTTCCTGACTATAGTTTACCTATTTAGTCTTTCACCACCTGGTCTGTATTTGAGTTGTAAAAATGAAAAAAAACCCCAATATTCCCCAAGGAACAACAGGAAGATTGCACAGTATACAGTTTATAACCAAAAAGGCAATACTAGTCCCTAAACCACAGGTCAGACTGGTTGCCAGCTAAACCAATATTTCTGGTTTGAAGCATCTTCTCAACTCTCTTAAACAACAAGAAAGATTTAGTCCAAAACTGAAGTAGAAAAGCAATTTTAAGAATGGCAGTGTAAATAAAGTGGAAGTTTATTCAAAACCAGTGACCCATACGCCAAATATTTCTTGAATATAAAGAAAATTAACCTGGAAAGGGGTCTTACGCCTCAGACGAGCTGCATGTCTGGTTCCCTGTCTAATGATTTCAATTCCCAATTAGTCAATCACATAGAAAAATCTGTTTTCTGACAATGATTACACTTATTTTCACATTGAATAGCAGGGAAAAAAAAAAATCTGTTGACTTGGAATTGTACGCGTTCATATGTTGCCACATATCATGGCACTTATACCTACACTTACATTTTAGTATACATATATTTCCATTTACTTCTGTGTCAGTACTCACAAGTAAACTTGTGACCCAACACAACAAACATGACCAAATTTTTTTTAGAACTGGGTAACTCCTGCTTCCCATTTCCTTCTATGCCTTGTGTTTCTGCCTAATAACAAACCTTAGTTAACCTTTAAGATAAAAAATCTTACTTAGACCACAAGCCACCTTTTGATTGTGACTGAAAGTAGATACTTCGGTAGTGTGCATAAAGCCAATGGCAAATGCAAAGCAACATCCACCTTCTAGCCCCCCTCCATAGCTGGAAAGTTTCCTGAGCTAGAGCTCAGTTTTACACCTTTTCAGTTCTCAACTAACTTTTCTTTCATATAATCATCTAATCATTGAACCTGCTTGTACTTTGGGTTTCCACAACATCCTGAGGGAAGGTGTTCTGCAATATATGCACTACATAGAAGGGCATCCCCTTTATTTTTTTTTTTTTGCAACCTGATGCCTGATATTTCAATCACTGGCCCTAATTTTAGTGTTTTGAGTACTACTGAACAATCTCTCCTGACTTCACAACATTCAAGTTTTTCTGCATCTCTTATCATCTTATGCCTCATTCACCCTGTTCTGGAACAGAAAACACTATCATAAAGTATCTGGTCTTTAAATTTTGTCCTTTGGATAGATATCTATCCCTTTGGATAGATCTCCTTCTTTGTCTGTGTCATCCCTATGAATTATGACCAGCATCGCCCCTCTCCATTTCTCCCTATGTCATCTTAAGCCTATCACCTCTGCACACTGATCTTGTGCCTCAAGTAGAAATTTGTACTGCTTTTGGTTTTACATGAGATGTATTGAAGACTACATAAGAAATTAATTTCTAAAAAGCGTCAACACAGAGCATTATTAAAATCATGTTACAATATGTAAAACTTATATCAGTCCAAAGGTAATTAAATCCCAGAAAAGTAATGAAAATGCTTGCTCTTATGAAATGCCCAGCTTAGTTTCCAAATCAAACCAATATGAATAAATATCCTAAGCAGAAAAAAAATGCAGGAATGGAGCTTTCAATTATTTAGAGATTTGTCCCTCACCATTTATTTCCTTCACAGTCTGGAACTGAGGGGAGGAATACCACATTTCTCACCTGCAAGAGAGCACTGAGGGATGTGGGTGCGTAAAACTATATGGCTACTCCACTTCAGTATCACTTTATTCAGTGCAGACCCAGAGGAATTTTTATTGATTCAGTGCTCTTCGGGGGTTTGGCATCTAGTTACAGGTTGTATAACACTGCTGTGAGAAATCATTTTTAATCCTGAGTATGCATAACTGCTTGTGACTACTTACATGTTATGAGGTAACCATATAGACACAGCAGAGGCTGTAGTCAAAAGGATGGAAGTCTCAATCTCTGTCCTATAAATATTCACTATAATTGCCATCTGCATATAAAAATATATGCTTGGCTTGACTAAAACCACATAGAATATATGTGTTCTTTTGAAAGAACACAAGAACATCAACATGAAACAGAAGAGTACAATGCATTGAATGTTGTCCAAATATGAAAGCGGAATTTGGCAAGCAAATAAATTCACACCAGACTACAGACTGATCAAAACAGTGTATTCTTCTTAAATGCAACCATAAAAGTGAAATCTGGTAACTGTAATAAAGCATAAACATCAAAATACTACATGCCACTACTTCCATGGCAGAAGTGGTCCTCACAGAGTCCGACATGTATTTTTCTTCCCTGTGTTGCCTACCGCTACAGACCAAGAACCATTCGTAGTGAGGTTTCTATTCATACAGAGAAGCCAAAACACCATGTAGGACACTCCCCTCATTTAAGTCTGCATATGTTCATTACACATTTTCTTTCAAGTACCTATCCAGCTCTTTTCTGGAAACTGCATTAGTTGCTTCTCTGTTGCCTTCTCTCTGGAAGCAGTAAAATATTAATAACTATTTCTGTAAGCTCCTGATGCCTCCTCAATTCCTTTCATACATGGCTCTTCAAATCTTGCCCATATCTCATATTCTGCCCTAAGCTCTAGCTCTAAAAGCTTTTAAAGAGCCTCTCTTTCAATGTCCTTAAAAATTACACACATTTTAAGTGGAATGCTTCTTACTTCAGGAGGAACCCTGTCTTTCCTTAGAAACTCAGACCTAGTTGTTTTGCATCCCCAAAACCCTGTATTATTGTATTATTCTAGCTGTCCTTTGCTCTAACTTTTCTCTGTGTTTTTCCCTCTTTAAATAACATGCATTCTTTTCATGGACCTAAAATTATTTCCCACAGCTATTCCTGAAATTTTAAACAGTGGTTTTGGCATGTTTTTTAAACGGTATTTATACAATGATTTACATCCAAAAAGCTTGAAGAACTTAGCATTTTACATTAAGTTTAACCATCTCTTCTTCATGAACTGCCTCTTTATTTACAACTCTTTTCCCTCTGGGCAAGTAAGACAATATCCACATTACAGAATCAGAATTTAATGCAGTAGAGACCAGAAACACCTATAGGCATGGCTTCACCCTTGGCTGAAGCTCATCTTAGTATGGGCTGCAGTCCAGAATGAAGGACCACCCTTCCTCCTCCTCCTCCCTCCTCTTGGGTCCCTGTGAACAGGACTCATAGCCAAATCAGGCAACAGATCCAGGTGAAAATATACCTCTTTTTGCTTGACTCTTACTTATCTCAGATGACCATTCCACTATGCAATGGTGGTGTCACCACAAGGCAGCAAAAACGCATGTCTGAGAGGCAGGCATAGCTCACACTCCTTTCATCAGGAGTTTGAACTTAAATATGATTTCAGGCAATCATAAAACAGCAGCCACAGCATAGAGCCAAGTAAGAGAAACACTCTAAGGAGTTGTTGATACAAAATGAAGTCTTAACTCCTGTCTCTTACTCCAGCTGATTGTTCCTACTTCATCCTCGTGCTGGTGCTAATGCCCATTATACTGCAAAATTGAATCATCACGTAACACCAGGGAAAGCTACACCGGCAAAAAGAATAAAAACTTTTTCTTTTTTTTATGTGGTTTAGTGAAGAAAGTCCTAACACATAGGTAAGGCAGAGGTGTAGGCTCCAGAACTATGGGGCAGGAACAACAGGAAGAATGCAGAACAATCTCCTCTTTCCAGCAAGGAGTGATGCTAGACCAGCTCAGTCATCTCACGTAACTCCGCACTAAAGAACTTCTGTAAATTGCCACAAGCTAGTGACTTGTGAGAATTAACCCAGAGATACATACAATCCAGCTAGTGTTCTACTTGCAAACCCTTTAGACAGTGATCTCTAAAGACCTTTTTTCTTACTAATTTTTTGCCAGTATTTGTCAAATTCCTACTTTCCTTTTCAACCTCTTAGTTTTTAATATATTACAGTTGACCAATTAAGCTCTTGAGTGTTTACTGACTCCCACACTGCAGTTACCCGAACTTTGAATCACACTATTCTTTTGTGTATTAATCCCCTTTCTGTTTCTTAACTGTTTTACCTTTCACTTCAAATCTTCAAGACATTTCTCACAGTACAAATGCTGCCCTCCTTTTAACTTTTTCTTCACTAGAAGTGGAATTCACATAGATTTACTTTCTACCATGATCACGTCTTTCCTTAACACATTTCTGAATTGTCAGACTTCCCCTTCGAGACAGCTCTCAGCAAATTAATTTTGTTTCCGCCACTGTGCAAGAAGGTCCACTTCCTTCCAAACCTAAGAATGAGTGGTAGCTATATGGTACCCACCACAACAGAATCCCGTCCCAAGCCTAACACAAGTCAATAGAGTCCAGACAGCTACCAAATTGTGTATTAAGAAATTTGACAACATTGTGCCAAAGAGAGCTGTCAGAATCTATCAGTTACTTCCATTATCAAGTGTGTTATAAGCAACACGCCTTAAGTAAGTTTTAAGATGGATTTCACCTTCTGTCTATTGTTTCTCTCTTATACTCAGATCTAATTAGATCATGTTAACAGGTAATGCTGAAAGAAAAAAAACATATAGAAAGGGACAGAACATGAGATGAGCAATATCCTCAGTAGAAAGACCTGATCTCACTGGGTTCTGAGTACCCAGAAGTCCAATGTTTTTAACTTTAAGTGAGGGTATTAACTGAGCAGCAAATAAACGTACTGTGCCCACCGGTGTATGTCACCACTGAACTGAACAAACCTTACGTGCCAGGCTATTGAGCTTTACTCCCATGAAACTCTAGAGACTCAATTTATAGGAACATTTTTCTGGAAAACAGTAGATAATCTCTTGTCTACATGTCACAATCACACACAAAAGCAGTTATTAAAATCCTTCAGTGTTGCTCCAGCCAAGAGAGCCTGTGGCTGCCCTTAACTTTAAACTCTTGACCAGTCCTAGATCATTAAAGAGTTTTACACAATTGCTTAATGATAGACAAACAAGTTTTTGCAGGCCTCTTCAGGGAATGAGATGTATTGTTGTAGGATGGCTAAAAGATAAGGGTCATGTGCCTTTAAGAGAAGCCTCATCTGAAGCAACCTGTTAAGCCCAGCAATCGCGAGAAGCATGGACGGCGCGTGAATAACGGCAGAAGCGGCAGGATCCAATCACGAGACACCTTATACGCATGACAAGTAGAAACACCAATCAGAAAGCGACACGCGTCCTTAAGCCTCTATATATACCCTGGCATTGTAAACAATAAATGGAACATTCACGATAACTCTATGAGTAAGTGTCTGATTCTGGCGTACCGCGACAATGTATGTTTCTTTAAGATAAGAAAAGAAACTCTTTTTTATTTTTAATGCAAGGACATGATGTATTTTATAATTCTAGAACTTATTTTTTACTATCGAGGCACATTTAGGTTATTGCGCTTTCTTACACAAATGGTCATGCAAAGAATGAAACTCCCAAGGAGAGTTCACCTTCACCTCAGAATTTTAGTACACTAGTACTAAGAGGACAAACTGTCTATTCTGTCAACAAAGAACACCAAGAAGTCGACTTGTCTTGTTATGAGATGGGCAAAGATGAAATGTGATGAATATGCAGCTGATGAAGGAAATGTATAGTGAAAACTCTTCAGGATGGTACTCAGTCTGCTAGCAGAGGGCTCTGCCTTGCTAGCTGCCAGAGTTCAGACAAAGCCTTTGATGAAATCACAACTACCCTTGTCTCAGCTTCACAAAAAAAAAAAAAAAAGGAAGAAAAAACCAAGCCACTGTGGACAGCTTAATTATCACAGAACCATTATCATCAGTGGCAGTTTCATAATCTTCAAATGCTGCCATTCTCTAAAGCCATTTGTCTAAAAAAAACCCAAAAAACAAAACCACAAGAGGCTGTCATTCTGTCCAAACAATAGAGCAATTCTTACACAATCAGACGCCACAACTAATTATTCATAACAACA
>VWZY01004539.1:64684-76000 GCA_013399075.1 Chloroceryle aenea | reverse complement strand
CCCCCCCGCCCCCCCCCCCCATTTTTAAACATGGGAACAAAGGATGTAAATTTTATCCAGAAATGCCAGATTTTAAAAAAGTAAAAATATCCCAAAACCAAACCAGATGAACACTGTAATCTTGCCTTTCTTTCAATGCCTGTACGTACACAAAATTGATTCTGTGTTGGGGGAATGAGTACATACGTTGTTTGTGTTGCTAATAAATGCAATAAAAAATAATATGTATTAAAAGCAAACTCTGTAGGAGATTTTTTGGTCACTTTCACTTACATTTCAAAGGAACTGCCTGCTCCATTCACACTCAATCTTATTTAGGTTAATCAAACTGTATTTTATTTTTTTTCTTTGGCACCTATAAAGATTGTACTAATACTGTGCCTATTAAGATAACTGTTCCAACGTTCTTTCTTCTTACCATTAGTCACAATTTCCTAATGCTGATGTTTTGCCAGGAAGATGGAGGAAGCAGTTACAAATGCAAGTGATTAGTATGTGTGCGAGTGCCTTGACACACAGTTTTGGTCACTTACTAATACAAATACTGAGCTGGCCTAAGGCATCTTTGTGTCATTTTCCATTAATAGAAAAATAGGAACTCTTTGTAACAAATTGATACTAATCATTATTTCCTTGACTGCTACTGAGTTAACTTTTCAAACATCTGATGTTCATTATTCATTTTGTACAGCGTTTGGACGTCCTAAAAGCCTCAGTAATCAAATCAATATGAACATTGGAGAATGTTCTTTTTGTTAGACTACACTGGTCATATATCAATCATCTGACTATACAGAGACTGAAGTGAGTTCAGCTTATTTTTCTTTTATGAGACCAATGCATATGTAGGAATTATATATGCAAATAGTGCCCAAACACATGGGGGAAAAAAACCTACCCAAAGAGAGAGACGGCAAAATCCTCAGCCAGAATTGCATTCCTAAAACTTTCGCTTAAGACATCCTGTTTGAGAAGGTTAAAGGAGTCCTAAATGATGGAGTTAATGAAGAGGAGGCTCAGAGGCTGGAAGAAAAATACACTGCCAAAATAGGAAGATGAGCGAGAGGCGAACTGCTGCAGCAAAAGCACAAGCAGGGATGAACGTCTGAAAGGAAAGAAGTGAGAGGACATAGGTTATCCAGGCAGTAGGCAATAGCTACTGGAGGAGGCACATAAAATCAGTGTCTGTCAATAAAGGAAGTGACAGAAGAGATGAATCAAGTTCACATTACATTTAATTATCCATAACAGAGTGGGGAAAAATATGGTTATACATCGTCAGAAGGGGTCCTGGACTAGCAAGGAGTATCAGGAGCTATAAGCAGGTCAGTAGCATGCCCTGAAATGGGCACAGATGACAGACTTCTTGTCTCTGATACCCCAGCACTTGGAAGCAGGGGTAGTAGCATGGGGATTTAAGAGATCATGCAGTAAAGGTTAGTAGAACCAGCCCAAGGCTTGAAAAATAAAGTGACAGGAGTAAACCACTCAAGAAGGAAGGCTTATACTGGAAGCTGTGAACACCATAAGTATCGTCTCCTGTTTCTAAGGTGGCTGACCTTATGATTCAAAGAAAGCCTTCTGAAGAAATCCCAAAGGATTTCTGCTGGTACAGGAGGGTCCTGGGATTTGTGGTCACCTAGTGACCAAGAGGATGTTTCTCTGGCTGACCTGAAATGAGAACAAGGCAGAAAGGTCTTCTTTGCTTCATTCTTTTGAGCTGCCTGTATTTCCTGGAGTCTCTTAAAGCAGAAGCAAACACGTCTAAGACTGCTTCTACAACAATACCTCAGTAGAGATCCATGAAACAGGTTACCATAAACCTAGCACTGCCTTCCTAGATGTTTTCTAGCTTCATCAGAAGAGGAAGAATGATTTTTCCTCTTTCTTGAGTGCCTGCTTTTTCATTTTCTTTCATATTCTTACCATAGTGTGCTGCACTATGAGCATTATATTTATAGGATGCAGAACCCAAGAGAAATAACTTTGAAGAATCACATTCGCACCCAAGTAAGTTCTATGCAGTCATCAATGTGGGGAAATCAAAAGTCATTTCAGTGACATCGGCTTCCATTGCCAGTGCAATGTTCAACTCTGCCCCTAGCAAAATAATCGTGTCTAGAGCAAGATGTTTTAAACCCTGTAAAGATGTATGTCCAGGAAAAAAAAATAAAATCCCTTCACTTCCACAGAATTGGTTAGAGAAAGGATAAATTACAAAACAAATTCTAGATGTAACTAGAGTTGAAGTGAGGTGAACTGGTAAACCAGCAAGGTACTGCTGTCATCCTGCAAGACATTTCCATGAAGTCTACCATTTTTTTTTCTTTTCCTTAAAAAACACATAAAAAAGCTGTTTAAACAGAGACCTAACTAACCATGTTCTGAGCAGTCAGACACTTGGAGTTGCAGTGGCTGCCACCACACAAACAGGAAGAGCAGACTGGTGTGGCAAGAGATTACCTCTGTATGTGGCAAAGTGATTGGATCTAAAAGCCATTGCATCAGCACCACCTTCAAGAGGCTTGGGATACTCTGTTTGGCAGCTGGATTGCCTCTACATTGCATGAGAAGGCACACAAAAGTTCGTGTGCATTTATGAGAATGCACAAGTGTCAGGTATAGCTAGCAAAGCTTTTCTTAATCCTTTACTAAAGGCATAAACATTTAGCTTTCTACAGGAGGTAAAATAAGATGCATAGAATACCTCAACCCACCTGATAACAATGACTTTATGAAATGTAAAATATAATGCAAAATATAGCATAATATAGGTGAAATACAATTTACACTGTCAGTCTTCTGCAGAATTCAGATATAATTAGATGAATTTATAGACAGTAGAAAGAAAAATTGTTTGGGAAGATATCACATTAATCAACAGAACAAATGCATAAGAAAATGCACATCATCTATTTGGGACTTAGCATAAAACTGAATGGAGGGAAAACCACCACCACACATCATTGAAAGAACAGAAAGATATTTAACACTTCTTTGATCTCATATAAATAATAAGCTTATTCTATGAAGATTTATGACATTAATTGCACTAGATTATTTATTTTAAATGAGGTATTTAAATCAATTCACAAATGGATTGTTCAGTGCCAACTTGGATATCTCACAGGCACTGTACAAGGAGTTTAACAGAGTAGCCCTTTTGGCAGGGGAGGGGAAATAGTCTTGTTTTCCCTTCCCCATCAAAAAAGGCTTTTCTATTAGAAATACAAGCTCAAATCCAGGGTGACAGCTCATCTCTCCCTAAATCTAGGCATGTTTTTTTAAAAAGCCTATGAAATTATAAAGAGTTAGGAATGATATACAAAATAAAAATATGACAGAAAGGAAAGCTTTCATCTCATGGAAGCAAAGACTGGTTTTGTTGATACATATGGAAAAAGTTAGGCCCAATTATATGTTGTGCTTTGGCACTGGGGTTCCAACTTCACCACAGGCTTATTTTTTTCACAGATATACCATTACAGACAATTCTACACTTGAACATTTGAACTCAAACCTTGTAACACAGACATTTTTGTTGCTAGATTACTCGTACCCTGCATGAAATGCTCTGTGTTACCCTTGTACTATTTTTAGAGGTTAAAAAAGGGTTATCTGTATGGACTTCAGAGAACACATGCTCATAAAAATATAAGTTCAAATATCTTGTGTATAAAGCATGCTTTAGTGCAGCATAATTTCTTATTTTCTAAATTAGACTGTGAATGGCAGTCCTTGCTAAATACTCACTCAGATTAAGTTTTTAATACAGCAAAGCCATTATATGTGATAAATCTTTGAATTAAGATAGCTGGATTTTCATGCTAAAAGGTGACATGAACACCGAGGGGAACTAGTCTGGTTAATCCTTCAAGACAGAAATCTTGCCTGATATAAAAGTAAAATCTCAAGAGTTTCAGAACTCTTTTCCCACAATAGCCAGAGACCTTAATTTACTAAAGCCTGTGAAATACTTAATTATGTCTGGTCACACATTGATCAAGATAACACTTCATCGGGCACAGACAGTTGGGTGTTCTTTCACCTGAGATTTTTCAAAGAAATAGAATATCCTCGGGCAGTATAGGGTTGGAAAGTATCTTCTTTGCTTTCATAAATGCAGGATATGAAGAATCCATCCCTCCCTTACACCACAAATGAGACAATACAGCTAAAACCTACAGCCAAAACTTGTGATGACTACATAAAAAGATACAGCTACTAACAATTGTCCTCTGCACCTCCCTCATCCCCCCAGATTAACAACAGATATTTGGAATCAGACAAGCAAAGCCAAAACTCCAGAGGAAGATAATGTGCAAGAAAATAAACTCCATTTCACATGGATTGAAGCCAGAAGGGAACACTAGATCAAGCTGATCCACCTGCATATTAAACTCTCTAGGTTTCACCCAGGTACCTTTGTACTGTTAACTTTATGCAAAAAGTTATGTTCAGTAAGACGCCAGCTTTCTCAAATGCATCTCATTTTTACATGAACTCAACAAAATCGCGAAGTTTAACCAATAATCAACTCTTAATATAAGAAATCTTGACAAAAGACAGTTATTGAAATCCCCAAAATTAAAAACAATGAGCCAGGCTCCAAAATTCATTACATTAACTTTAAAAATAAAAATGTAAAAAAAAAAATTAGTTTTACATAAAATAAATATTTAGTGCTTTGCTTTCTCATTCCTGAGCTTTTAATGCAAATCTTTCTGCAACTACAATTTCTAGGGAAAAAAAAAAAGTTTAATATGGAAGGATGGCATACTTTTCAAATCTCTTGTGTTCAAGAGCTGAAGTTTTTACTGAAGCATCAGGTATTGTAACATGTAAAGCCGAGAGCTATCAACACCATCAATAATTTAGGCACTGTTAAGTGGAATCCCTTTGCCAAAACGCGTATCACCTATGAGACGTAAAAAGGAGCACAAAAAAGTAGTTACCAAGAAGATATTTTCCTGTTCCTGCAGAGAAGTTTTAGAATGAAATTTAGAAAAATTAATTCTTGAAGGATTGGTCCAGGTGTGGAGCATTAAACACAAAGAAAGAAAATAAGACTTGAGAAGGACTGTACGCACCAGGACAGCATACACTTGAAAGTGACAGCATCCTGAAAGAAGGAAGCAAAGCAATGGGATTCTTAACAGCTGAGGACCAAGAGACTGAATGTGATCTGGCAAGAGACAGAAGAATAGAGATGGTCAGGACGACAGGGAAAAAATTTATCTTAGAAAAAGATATTTGTATAATTTGTAACCAGCAGAGATGATAGAGAGGAAGCAAGAATTTACAAAAGACTGTAACAGTCAAGATGATGACAGGAAGGACAAAAAGGGAAAAAGTTATGAAAAGTGTAACATTTACAGATCAAAATGGTTATGATAATTTTATTAACTGTCACTTTAGGAAGGATAATTAATAATACTGGAAAACAAGTGTCTTAAATATGTAACCAATGCCCTACTTCTAAAGGAATTGAAAAAACAAACTTTTGTTACAATTCTGCAGCTCTTTTGGCAAATGTCGTAGTTTACAAAACAAAATAGTGTGCAAAAAAGCACTGGACCTAATTAATCCATATGCACCTCTGTGGCCAATTCCTTATATGAGTTTAATTGTATATTATTGTTTGAACACAGAACACAAAGACATAGCTATCTTAAAAATCTGCATTAAACACATCTTTCTGAAATACACATGAAATTCACTAGTCATATCTAGACTACAGATGCAAGATTCCCAAAGATCAGAGGCATAAGTAAAGGTGGCCAAGCTATCTATGACCTGGAAGAATGAAATGCCAGCGCAGGAAGGCTGTCAACCACCTATCTGTGGTATTTCCTAAATGCCTAATATACCTCAATATACAATGTCACGTAACTGAAATACTATAACAATAATTGGTTCTTCCTGTACTTAGACAAGAATAAGCATTATACACAGAAAATGGAGAGGGATACTAAAACAAAATGCAAAGGACAGGGGATACATATTTAATGGAAACATAATGCATGTGGTGAATACTAATAACTTCAGTATCCTTCCCCATAAGCCACAATAGGTGAGGTTTTCCCCTCGTGTAGCAAAGGCTGCTGCAGAACTAGGAAAGTATTCTTTTCAAATGGATTAATCTTTTGGCAGGGGAGGGGAAATAGTCTTGTTTTCCCTTCCCCATCAAAAAAGGCTTTTCTATTAGAAATACAAGCTCAAATCCAGGGTGACAGCTCATCTCTCCCTAAATCTAGGCATGTTTTTTTTAAAAAGCCTATGATAATTACATGAGCATACCAGGAAAAAATTCTCCAGATTCAGATTTGTTTTAATTAAAGCTTAAAATGACTACAAGCTCTTCAAGAATAAGCAAGTTATGTATCCTAAATAAAATTTACAATTTCCTCTCACTTTAAACATAGTGGAAGGAAAACTGGAAGTGACTAAATGTACCCACCTTTATCCATGAATGAAGACACCAGAAACATCTTTTCCTGACACCTGCATAGGACATGTAATAAATTTTCTTAAAAAATATTACTGTCCAAGAGTGTCAACAACAGAAATCATTAATATTGTTAAACAGAATATGAACCCAAATGATTTATTTGAAATGAACTCCAGCCATCTTGAAAGATGCACTTGTGAATACAGTGCCCCTCTTCCAGTCTTTCACAAGAAAATACAGCTACTGTTGATATCTACAATCTTGACAGTATGGATAATCACATTCTGATAAGATCACGTTGTCTGGGTAATGCAAAATTACATAGTTCTGCAGTCTGCTACATGCTTTTCATTACATGCATAAAGACAGAGAGAGCTGCAAATCCTGACGCCATGTAGCACTCTCTTTTTGAGTAATACTCCTATTAGGCTGATGTCACATTTTCTCTGGATTATCCAAATCAAATTTGTAACTAGAACCCAGATTTAGATAAATAGACTTGATAAGATCTTTATAATAAAATTTTAGAACTGGTGTTGAAAAACCACCAAAGTATGAGGTGAACAGACGAAACCCACAAATATGCAATCTTTTAATATATCTTGTTTATTTCCAGTTTTCCTATATTTCAATTTTCCTATTTCACAAAAACTCTGTTTAAGAGTTTATCCTTTCATAGGATTTTGGATATCCTAAATTAGGACTTAAAATGTTATAATGAATGAAGAAACAACTACATTAAGACAAAATTATTCAAATTAATTGTTATAATACATTTGGCCTAGTATGCCAAATTTTAAAAAACAGCAACTGCCATTTTTATATTTTCTCTCCAGACTTACTAATTCTTCTTCAGATATAAAGTAAAAAAATACATTTGTAGAACCATTTTTTTCATTAACTAAAAATGGAAAAAAAGTAAAAAAAAAATAAAAAAAAATCGGTAATGCATCCTTCAAAGATGGCACTGACATTAGAGTAGCCACCTTTTTTTTTGCAGCACTGGTTATCGATTCAGTGGATTTGAAAAAAATATAGCCACTTTATAGTTTATGTTTCCTGAAAAGCTTCCCAGATAGCTTCTCATGAATGACACTTCCTTTAGTAAAGACACCAAACTTCTCACAATACTTTCACAGCACACAGTGACAATGATGCTGAGATTGCAGAACCTACATTGTGCTTTAGTGTACTGTGTGTATTTAACACAGTGGCTATGGGAGTAGAGTAATTGTCTTCACATTTTGTTTTCTTACAATAAAAAATGAATAAAAATCTTTCTGTTCTGTCCACATAATGAAATTAAGCCTCAAATAAAACTCATATTACCAGCACAGCAGTGGAGCAGTGATCCCCTGAGTGGATTAGCCACATGAATCTGGGTTCATTCATGAAAGTTAAAAGTGATTAAGTGAAAAGGTTTAAAGTCAAATCAGCATTTCCTACACTTTGTGAGGGGATTATTTTTAGCACCCTGTTGGCACACTCTTACACACATCATCTTAATTCCAGGAGAAGACTCTCTACAAGGACAGCCATCTGATTTTGGCTTATGTGCTTTATTTCTCAATCTTAAATAAATTCATTTTCACTGCACCCTGGAAACAATTCACTGCTATCCTTTTCTTCCCTCTGTCTCCACAGAGAATTATGTAGGCCATAGTTTTAAAGACAACACAGTTGTCTTTAAAAGAAGACTGTCTGGGGAAATACTAAGTAGATGACAGATTTGTAATACACTATGGAACTTGCATATGTGTATGTAGGGGCACACAGGTTAAATTATTGCCTGGATTTCTCATGGCAGTGAAATATGGGCAACAATTCTGACCTTCTAGATCACTGGTACTCTGGTGCAGAAAAACAATAACTAAAAATTATTTTCTGTAGTAAACAGTGGGCTCACCTTTGCAAAGGAGCTCTCAGGTGTTCAAGGGCAGGAATAATGACTCCTGTATTTCCTTACATCCCACCTGCTGGTCAGAAGGTAAGGAAAAAGGAGAAACAGGCTGAGAGATGGGGTTGTTCAAACTGGAGAAAAGGTTTCAGGGAAACCTTATTGTGGCCTTTCAGTACTTAAAGGGCATTATAAGTAAGATGGGGACAGCCTTTAAGCAGTATGTGTTGTGACAGGATGAAGGGTGATGGTTTTAAACTAAAAATAAGAGGGGAGATTTAGACTAGGTAGAAGGAGCAAAATTTTTAAAACGAGAGTGCTGAAATCGTGGCACAGGTTGCACAGAGAGGTGTTTGATGTCCCATCCCTGGTAACATTCCAGGTGAGGCTGGACAGGGCTCTAAGTAACCTGGTCTTGTTGCAGATATCTCTGCTCACTGCAGGGGGTTTGGACTAGATGACCTTGAAAAGTCCCATCAAACCAAACCATTCTATGATTGTATGAAATAAGTGGAGTGACTCTAATTAGACTCTCACTGTCAAATGGCCTTTTGGGCACAGAACAGGTACTTGTAATTTATCACAGCTATTAGAAGAATGATTTAGAACAGTACAGAGAAGCAAACAGACCTATACCGCTCATGTATTTTAAGTCTGAAACCTCTGTTAAGTCAGTGAAACACAATCCAAGAAAGTAATAAATTTTTATTGGACACATCTTCTGGGAGTTTTGCCTGCATAGCATTATTTTTTTGGCCTAAGTGGGAAGTCAAAATTTAGCATCCTTAGGGTATATCTACTACAAAGAGAAAACAATGAGAAAGCTGCATTTTATTTGAAGAGACTTCTCATTAACAAGGTTGTTTTCCTTTTCTTCAGGATCAGACTCTGTCTTTTTCTGAGGCTGCATTTTCACAACTGTGTCTCACAATTCTCTGCAGGTTCAGTTTGTTTTTCATTTATTTTCACAGACAGATGGAAGATTTACCAGGAGCTCTGGTGGGCATCTCTGTGAAGATATGGCGCAGAGGTGCCACAAGCCTGACAGGTGTTCTCAGTAGTCATTATGACTGCTGTCATGTGCCACCTCATTGACACTGCTGGTGCCACCAACACCTGAGTAAAGCTTCCTGTGCTTAAGTCACATTCATTTACTTGCTTGGATTACAGGTAAACAATACTCAGAAAGACCATTTAGACCGCACATATTTTGCTTAGAGTTAATATTAAGTGGTAAAACACATCTTTATTTTGTCTGGAAGCAGCTTCCCCCCAGCCTCACCCCACAGCTGATCTGGCAGGAGTTTTACTGCTTCTTACTCTGTATAATAGTGATGTCAGGAAAAAAAAAAAAAAAAAAAAAAAAAAAAACAAACCAACAACAAATGAAACAAACCAACAAACAAAACAAAAAAATAACCACCACACAACAAGGGGATGGTTTAGGATTTAGGGTTTTGATTGAATTAAGTGGAAATCTTCTAATATAACAGGTCTGGGGGTAAAATCAAAAGAAATATTTATCCTAAATTCATAACAATCAAACTGGACACTTAGTATTAATTCTGTACCACATAACTACAAAATACAGCACTTGCTGTCAATATGGTGATATCCACAGGTCAGACTGAAATTACCACAGACAACAGCCCAACTCTAGAAGATACTTTCCATCTTCTGTGTTATCCACTGAAGCTCAGATCCTCTCACAGTAAAAAATTGAAAATATTGCAGCAGTTTTTAGCTACTACCCAAATACTATGATTTCACTGAAATTTACTGAAGTCTGGATCTATCAAGGAGAATGTTTGGGGAATTTACGTGTGTGTGTACAGACATCTTACTTTGAAATGAATGCCATTTACTTTTGATGTTTAGTATCAGTGACATATTTTTCCAGATTCTATGTAATTAATATATCTATACATATGCACAAAAACATTACTTGGATCATGGATTAACTAATTTTATTAAGCTACCACTATAACTTTGGTGTGGCTCTGGTACAAGACTACTTAACCAATCCTTTCTTGTTAATAATGCAATGAAAATAACACAGGGCTGTCCTTATGGATCCTAAAAGGATCTAAGGGGATACTTTAGAATATATTCATCGTGTATTCCATATATCATAAATTCAATTAGGAAGCTGTATGTTCATACTTAGATTAACACACTTCAGAGAAATTAATTCTTCATTAGTGACAGGTATATAAATAATTCATTCCTGTTTGTACCAGTTACTACCTGAGTTATGATTTATTCCAGTGATTAATTTTCACACTTTGATGCAATGTAAGAGTACTGTTGAGTAACAAATGGAAGAGAGATTTAACAGAATATATATTTATCATTCTCCAGAAGCTAATATGAACAAATCTATCTATCTTAAATTAAAAATAAAAAAAATAATTAAAACGTCCTCTTTTCAGTCAGCAAATGTCCAACATTCTGCAATAGAATTTTAACCATGACACTTTTTGGATTTCTTGCTTTACTATCCCAGCTTAAGTATTTTTCTGTGTAACTAAATACCCCTTTAAATTGCTCCACACAAAAGGACAAGTTTAAACATTCTAAATAATGAAATTAGATCCTTAGGAATTTCTGAGGCAATTAAAAAAACTATGCCCCAGATACGGAGTTTTATAGGCTTGGTCTAAATTCTTCTCTGAAGAATTGTTAAAATAATTGTCTTCCTTCCAAATTCCCCCTTTCCAGAAGGAGCTTGACTATGCTGTTAAAAATCATCAGGCTCATTATTAAATATAATATTCAAGACAGATATTAACAACTACATTATTCAAGACTGTCATTCTTCAAGTAGATTGGCCTTTTCTGAGTCTTTTTTCAACCTGTCAAAGAAAGAAACCATGGGTTCTTGTTCTTACTGGAAGGGTACAGAAGCTACAGCCCAGATTTTTTTTAGCTCTTACATTCTATTTATAAATGAAAACAGAAGAACTCA
>VWZY01004539.1:0-64204 GCA_013399075.1 Chloroceryle aenea | reverse complement strand
ATTACCACAGACAACAGCCCAACTCTAGAAGATACTTTCCATCTTCTGTGTTATCCACTGAAGCTCAGATCCTCTCACAGTAAAAAATTGAAAATATTGCAGCAGTTTTTAGCTACTACCCAAATACTATGATTTCACTGAAATTTACTGAAGTCTGGATCTATCAAGGAGAATGTTTGGGGAATTTACGTGTGTGTGTACAGACATCTTACTTTGAAATGAATGCCATTTACTTTTGATGTTTAGTATCAGTGACATATTTTTCCAGATTCTATGTAATTAATATATCTATACATATGCACAAAAACATTACTTGGATCATGGATTAACTAATTTTATTAAGCTACCACTATAACTTTGGTGTGGCTCTGGTACAAGACTACTTAACCAATCCTTTCTTGTTAATAATGCAATGAAAATAACACAGGGCTGTCCTTATGGATCCTAAAAGGATCTAAGGGGATACTTTAGAATATATTCATCGTGTATTCCATATATCATAAATTCAATTAGGAAGCTGTATGTTCATACTTAGATTAACACACTTCAGAGAAATTAATTCTTCATTAGTGACAGGTATATAAATAATTCATTNGGTGCTGGTCTCTTCTCACAGGCAACTAGCTATATACGAGAGGGAATGGATTCAAACTGCAACAGGGTAGGTTTAGACGGGACATTAGGAAAAAAATGTTCACAGAGTAGTCAGACACCGGAATAGGCTGCTCAGGAAGGTGGTTGAGTCACCATCCCTGGATGTGTTTAAAGTTCATTNTAAAAATAAAAAAAATAATTAAAACGTCCTCTTTTCAGTCAGCAAATGTCCAACATTCTGCAATAGAATTTTAACCATGACACTTTTTGGATTTCTTGCTTTACTATCCCAGCTTAAGTATTTTTCTGTGTAACTAAATACCCCTTTAAATTGCTCCACACAAAAGGACAAGTTTAAACATTCTAAATAATGAAATTAGATCCTTAGGAATTTCTGAGGCAATTAAAAAAACTATGCCCCAGATACGGAGTTTTATAGGCTTGGTCTAAATTCTTCTCTGAAGAATTGTTAAAATAATTGTCTTCCTTCCAAATTCCCCCTTTCCAGAAGGAGCTTGACTATGCTGTTAAAAATCATCAGGCTCATTATTAAATATAATATTCAAGACAGATATTAACAACTACATTATTCAAGACTGTCATTCTTCAAGTAGATTGGCCTTTTCTGAGTCTTTTTTCAACCTGTCAAAGAAAGAAACCATGGGTTCTTGTTCTTACTGGAAGGGTACAGAAGCTACAGCCCAGATTTTTTTTAGCTCTTACATTCTATTTATAAATGAAAACAGAAGAACTCAATAAAAAGTAAGTCTACAGAATTATGGCTTCCTTTATTTTAGTGATAAAGAAGTTTATACATAATTGGCACATAATTCTATCCCATGGTTTAAACTTTCTCTTGAAGTCTGTTTAAGAACCTTATGGTTTCATTTCACTGCAATCCAACACTATTTTCTGATGTTAGTAAATGTGGATTGACTAAACAGCACTGACATACTACAGTGTTTGATGCTCCGGAAAGCTTCCCTATTTTCAGTCTCCAGCCTAAAGTCCAGACCAATACAGTGAACCAAGATAATGAGTAGTTTATCAATAATAAAGACATGGTGGCTTAGGAAGATCAAAGACAAATTCTCCTTTCACATTAATGATATCAGGAAATTGAATTCCATTTAATGGAGAGCAAAACTTTGACCTCTGTTATGCCAATACAGTATTAGTGAAATGCTCTCTGTACTTTTCATAGTTACATATCAAATTTTATTTGAAGTATATATTAGAGTTTAACATTTTTGGTTTCCTGCCAGCACTCAGATGGCAAAAACTGCTCTGTATTTTCATTTAGTTATCTCTAGGTTGAACAATCAATTATTAAACCTTTTAAGAGGTTCGTGAGCAATTACTAAATGACAATTCTAAAAAGTGAATGACAGAAATATGTGGCAGTGCAATGTGGCAGAGACATTAATAAAGTCAAAGGTAAACACAGTAAGTTCTCCACACTAGCTGCAGAACACAGGCCAGATCTTCAGCTCACATAAAATGAACACAAGTCCACTGAATTGCACTGATTTTATATACAATAGTTTAAGCACAACCCCACTATAATGCATAACACTCTAATCATGTTAATGTTTCATTTGTTAGCAGCTTCATTTTTATCCAGCAAATGACTTCATTGCATGGGGGTAGGGAGTAGGATTCAGCTCACCTAATGATAACTGAAAAAATTAGGCATTCCCTTTGATGTAATAAAACAGACTACTCTGACAGGTAATGGAGAAAGGAATTCACAGCCAGAGCAATCCATTGTTTATGTACAACATCCATCTTAGCTGTTGTTTCATCCTATCTTACTTTTCTGCATACTGTAAATCCTAAGTAACTAGCACTGATCATACAACTGTAATTTTGATAAGTTTTTGATTTAACAACCCAATGCAATAATACAGGCATGGGGAAGTGTGGCTGGAAAGCTGTCTGACAGAAAAAGACCTGGGGATTCTAATTGACAAGCAGTGAATATGAGCCAGCAGTGTGCCTCGGTGGTCAAGAAAGCCAACGGCATCCTGGCTTGTATTTGAAATAGTGTGAGCAGTAGAAGTAGGGAGGTGATTGTCCCCCTGTACTCAGCACTGGTGAGGCCACACTTTGAGTATTGCACCCAGTTTTGGGCACCTCAACACAAGAGGGATATTGAGGTGCTGAAGTTAGTGCAGAGGACGGCAATGAAGCTGGTGAAGGGTCTTATGAAGAGTGATTGAAGGAGCTGGGACTGTTTAGTTTGGTGAAGAAGAGGCTAAAGGGAGACCTCATCACTCTCTAAAATTACTGAAAGGACATTATAGAGAGGTTGGTGCTGGTCTCTTCTCACAGGCAACTAGCTATATACGAGAGGGAATGGATTCAAACTGCAACAGGGTAGGTTTAGACGGGACATTAGGAAAAAAATGTTCACAGAGTAGTCAGACACCGGAATAGGCTGCTCAGGAAGGTGGTTGAGTCACCATCCCTGGATGTGTTTAAAGTTCATTTAGAAGTGGTGTTGAGGGACATGGTTTAGGGGTGAACTTTGTAGAGTAGGGTTAATGGTTGGACTTGATGATCCCTAGGGTCTTCTCCAACCTGAATGATTCTGTGATTCTAACTATTCCACATTTCTTTTTCTGCAGCTTACCAGGAGCTGAAAGATGAAGTAATCACAGTGCAGAATGTATGCAGTAGCTGATTCTTTGCAATGTTATGAACAAACTAACACTGATTAAGAGTCTATTTCTTTTCTTTAAACTATGGAGAACTGTATGAGTTGAAAATTGACGGGATATGTAGCACTAACATTTTTCAACACATCACTTTAAGATCACAAAGCAGCACTGTTTTTATCTTACATTACAATACACTCAAAACATATAGCTGCCTTGAAAAAAGATATGGGAACAGATTATAAATTACAATCCAGTCATTAGCCTGAAGTTATTTCCATCACAACAAGGTCATAAGGAATCACTTTTCCCTTTTTAATCTCTCTCATCGTTCAAAAGAAATTAGTTTTTGAAAATTTTAACAGTATGAATAAATTTGTGTGGATGAATATAAAAATGCCACTTTTCAAGTCACTTAGGTCATTCAGCCAAAGATGCTGTTTTGTAATGCACGCCTTGTTGTGTTCTGTGCTGTAACTTGCATAGAAATTTTATTCATACAAAGTTTGTAATAACATACTTTTTGCATTATGCTAATAAACATTGTTAGCAAATGTTCTATAGCTGGCAAGGACATTGCTCCACCTTACACTAGCTACTAGCCTTGCAGAATAAAGTTTCACTTCTTAAATATAATGTTTTAAAAAAGTAAATTGAAATCCAGAAGACTTAGGGATCTTTTTGTGTAACTACTTGGAAATAAAATTGCCCACAGAAGCAGATAAAAGACACGAAATGAAGAAAGGCAGCATTAAATATCTCAGATATTATGTTACAGAACAAATTAAGATTAGAACTCACCAAGAAGTTCTCAGTAGTCTTTTTAAACTGGAAAATGAAAATTTTCCTGATTCAAAAAGGGGAACAGATAATGACAAAAATTCCCCCATGTAGGATATTTCCTTGTTAAAAGAGGCTTCAGTTCAAGTGCTGGATTCCACTATATATTCATCTATATTCCACTACACTATTCCCAAGTACCCAGGCATTCCTTACCTATCAGTCTGTTAGCTCCTTGGAGGTGGCCAACTCACTCTCTGCAATAATTTAATTTTGGGTAATTAAAATTGACTGAAGCATGGATGTGAAGTCAAAAATCTCCACCTCCAAAGTGAATTCAGTGGCATACCCTTTACTGTGGTCTTTCTTTCTCATTAATAACTTATTTAACATGAAACAATTCCAACAGAAGAGACTTTTATCTCTCAAAACCAAAATTAACATTTCTTTGAGCCTTTGGAAAACTATCAATGATTTAATGGTTATATGAAGAATCTTAATCCCTCCTGAATTTAAGAACTGTTCTGATCAGATAATCCAGAATGCATGAGAGCTTCGTTTGCTTTCTTTGTTCACATGAAAAAGCTTTACAATCATAGAATATACATTCTCATTAACTACACAAAAATGGAACCAGTGCAATAAACTGGGAGATGCACTGAAAAAACATCCTTGTTTTCAGTTATACACAGGGAACTACTTCAAGTGGGGTTGATGAGGCATCCTGGAAAAGTTAACATTATCAACAAGGGACGTTTGGTTCCTGTAGCCGATCCACTTCTTTTTTTGGGAGTGTAGCTTTAATGTGTTTGATCAGTCATATTAAACATATTATAAATTTAGTATGATGAAAATATTTTTGTGCTTGACTCAGACACTATCCAATTAAGACTGCTGGAAGGCTCGAAATAAAAACCCAAATGGGTGTCTTTGGTACACTGAAACAATCAACTGCCCTCTTGGTTTGTTTCCTTCTTTCTAGCATAACCTACAGCAAGGCCAAATGAAGGAACAGACCTCTGATCTCCTGATTCCATTGAAAAGAATTGCTTTTTCTTGAGTCCACCTGTGACTAAAAGCAAGGTTAGAAGCACAAACCAGAAAGTTATGAGCTCTCTGGTGTTTTTTTGCAAAGAAAGCATCTTCTGAGAGGGATGGATGAGAGAAGTCCGTAAGGAAGCTACAGAAGTCATTCTCAGATGAATGAGAGATGTGTGGAATTAGAAACAGGGCCACAAATACCTAGGGAAAGAAAAAGCATCTCTGCGTATACCTTGGGAGACAGGGCCACCCTTATAAGACAATTAAGTGAGCTAAAGAAAGGCTGTAAAATGCAGAAGCCATGAAGTCTTATCCAGGCATAAAGAATTCCTCTTCAGAAGAGAAAACCCCAGCTTCTCCATCTAATCCATTTTTCAGCACAGAAAGAAACTACAGATGGTTAAAGAAAAAACTTTTGACCCATCTCTGGCTGTCAGGAACAAGCCGAAATCCCAAGAAAAATAGAAGTACCCTGAAGCACTCAAAATATTTCAAGATGTCAGCTAAAATGGAAACACAACTCAGTTGCTACTATTATTCTTTGTATTCTAGCCACATCCTTA
Organism: Chloroceryle aenea; assembly: GCA_013399075.1. NCBI lineage: Eukaryota > Metazoa > Chordata > Aves > Coraciiformes > Cerylidae > Chloroceryle > Chloroceryle aenea. The sequence goes on along the minus strand of VWZY01004539.1, from coordinate 58,566 downwards.
ACAAAACCCTGACTAATCCTCTGCAGCATCCAGGCAGTATTTAGCCAACAAGAATAAATTAATTACTATGAACACAGATACTCACTTCATCTTATGTCATTAATACAACTGGCCTATGGGATTCACGGCCAGAAAAGGAAGAGTTTAATAGAAAATCCCAATATATTAGTCTGACTGTATTCTAATATTGAAAACTATGAGAAGTTTAAGATTCATCAATTACTCCTGTGTGTAAAGCTACTGAAACGGTAAAGGCTCTTTTAATCACACACTAGTTTAACGTCTTTGCACTCTGCTTCTAGCATAAATGCTTCATATCTGTCTGCTTCAGTCTCACTATCCGTCATTCAACCTCTACTCATTTTTAGAATGTATGTGTCATTTGGCTGCATTTTACAGTAAATGATGAATCATATCTGCTTCTCTCTTACCATACTGTGTCCAGGCTTCTGGGAAAAAAGATTAGTCAAGAGTGCAGATCACAGCATTAAAAGAACAAGTGTCTCAGATTTTTTCAAAAACATTACAGGAAACCCAGAGATGGGAAGGTCACGTTTAGAAAACAAGTTCATGTAAGAAAATATAAATACCGGTTCTAAACTAGAAGGCTTTGAATGCTGTATAACAATCATTTTAAACACCAGATAGCACCCTACATGGAAGTGATTCTGAGAGTCACCGTCTTAATTATTGAATTTGGAATATTTGAAAATCTTTCATAGATACACTTACATGCACTGAAATCACAGCAGCATAAAATCAGCAATATGATCAATAAAACAAGATGGGAGCCTATTGGCTTGTGCTCGCATGGCCAGATTGAAAACAGTGTAATTGCAATTTGAACCCTGCAAACAGAGATGTGTAAACTGTTCTCCCCTGCCTGTACCTTCATAAAGAGGTGATAATTCCATCACTCAACAATGCTTCACAAAGGAAGTTCCAAGAAAACCACAACAGGTTCATACATCACTGCCTAACAGAGGATGTGTTTAATGCTCATTAGTGTGCCTATCTTCCATTAACACCTTTCTTTAACTGCTCCATTTGCTAGGACATGATTCATTGGTTTCAGAAAAATACCTTGAAATGTTCTAAGATGATTCAAATTATTATAATTGGCATCAGCCTAAACTACATTCACTTTTCCCACAGCTAACTGTGAGCATCAAATGTGATTTAGAAGTCCTACATTCCTGGATATAGGTATAAAAAAAATAACACTTCTGTCTGACTAACAGGCTTTCTCATTTGGTTCTGGAAAAACTTTGCATTCTGTCTAGGGCAAGTCATAGAATTTTTCTTTGTCAGGATCCGGTGACATATTCAGCACCTTCAGTTCCTACCAAATTGACAGCATGTTGATTGTCAACTTCACATGACCCCCCAGCAAAACATTTGGGAGGTTTGGGACTAGTTGCTGTTTTATCTCCTTTCTCATGAAAATGATAATGCTAAGTCACAGGTTATGGTTTGCAGCTCTGGATGTTATCAAGAACTTCCTGAATTTTTTCCATTGTGTTGTTTTGCCTTATTTGAAGAATACAAACAGAAATTCTGTCTGGAAGGTGAACAGCTCTTCTGTGAAATTTGTGATCCCTTCCAGCAATATCTGAAAAAAGTTAACATTTGCTTTCCTAAAGTCATTCACTAGCCTTTCCATAAAGAAAAATACATCATCTTCACTAATGACCTCTAATCATCATATTGGATTAAGAAAATTTTCTCAAGTCCATTTTTCCTTTGATTTTGTCTTTGGGGAATTGGTTCCAGTTAATACATAGCACACCCCTCCCTTGTCTAACCAGCATTGGCTGGAGGTGATTTATCTGACTGCCATTACCTAGGTAATTTGCCATGTATTATTACACTGTTGACCAGTGATTTGGGGGTCCCAGCAGTATCCCTGGGTTGTAAAACTAGTGGGAAACCACCATATGAAAGCTGGAGTTATTATACTGCTCCTGTCTGAGCTATTTAAGCTACTTTTAGGAGACCCAGGAGCTTGCTCCTTAAAGTGCAGTATTTATTTTCCATGACAGTTATAGACTTAAAAGCTCAGGGCTTGATCCAGAGACTCTTGTAGTCAATGGCAAAATTTCTACATATTTTCTTTGCATACCATTCGCAAATGTTACAGCCACAATAGGACCCTGTTTTAAAGACACAAATGATTGTTCATAAGGGGTGAAGCCTTTATACTTACCCCTACTGCTGATAAAAGCTGGGGAGAGAAAGAAAGTGCCACCACTTATTATATTGCCAACTCACAAACATGTGCATAGGAAGCAAGAAGATCCTTGACTTCAAGACTTTAATTCTACTATTTGGAAACAGTCTCTTGTTCTGTCTCACACAAAGGATCAATTGTGGAGTGCTGTTGCTGTAATCTATAGATTTGCCTTGAGAACAGAAATATTTGAGTTTCAATAGCAGATTAAAACATCCTTTTCCTTCTAACTGTCCAGGATTTTGAGGATGGACTCACTTCTATGTAAAGTTTGTGGGTATCATCTCTGAATTCCTACTTATTGGAGTTTTAAGTTAAAAACAACAACAAAAAAAAGGCGGCATGTTGTCAGACCACTCAGGTAAAACCTTATAGCTTCTGCAAATTATCCTCATCTGCAAATTAGAGATTTTGAAACATACAATGTACGTACAAATATTTTACTTTCTGTTATAGGAAATTTAAAAGCAGTACTAGACATGTTTTATACCACAATGTTTGTGAATATATTTTTTCTATAGTAGAAAAGCAATTTATGGAGACCTGAATCTGTGATTTAACTTTGGGTTTGCTTTGTATTTAGTATCTCATACTGTACATTTAAAACATCTGTTGTTCTGAAATTTCTTAAAGAAAAGGAGGGAAAAATATCCCAAACCAAGATCATTATATGGCTAAAGCACTGCTCAGTTTTAGTTTTATATTAAAGCTGCTTTGGGTTTTATGAGTCACAGAAAGTTTGTTTCATTTCCAAAAGGAAATGAACATACACCTTGAAATGACTAAAACTAGAGCACAGATTATCATCAGACTGACTGCTGGTACTTTTGCCAGCTAGAACGATCTATGAGATATACTGAAGATTATCAAAATAATACAATATAACCAATAGATTCTAATATTTGGGCCTTAGTAACTACAATGTAATCTGGTTTTAAAAAATATTAAAAACAAATTCTGCCTCCTTTTTTTTCGTGCATGTGTCAGAAATGATACAAAAAAGCTTTTGCAAGACCAAGCATGCAAAGTTCTACCTTTTTTTCTACTATGTAGTGCAACCTGAAAAACTAAAGCACTGCTCAGCACTTTTGAGCTAAAGAACATCAATAAAAACTTATCAAAAGGTACCTCGCTTTTTCTCCCCTGAAGACCAGAATGTTAGAAAAAGGAAAAAAAAAAATAGAAAAGGAAAAAAGAAAAGGGCAGAAGAAGATTAAGTATGATTTTTATGTATGCAGATTTATATTTTTCACATAACAGAATAAATGTAACCTCCCAAAGCATTTGTATTGTCTGCTTCACAACCACACACCCTCATGGCCTTCCCCTTGACTCTAAATCTAGCTGTTAAGATGTTTCAGGTCAAGTATGCTTATTTCACACCTGACTCACAACAGCAACAGACATTTAAGTTATTACATTAAGCATGTGTTCATATGACACGCCAGGAGTTAATGTTTCTGATCCGTAAAGAAAACAATGACTTCATATTACTAGTTAACCAGTATATTGTGTGTACGAGTGCACACAAGTTCTGAGAAATTATATGCACCACATACGCTTCTTTGACCAGTGCCAATATTACCCCCTGTGTCCTAAGCTTTTACACTCTACTTATAGTCTTCTGAGGATTGCTCTACCTTAGTACTTTCACAAACCAGATGTAAGCACACCTTGGGCACAGCAGCTGTGTGCAATCCTTTTTGGATGATTCCACATAAAGGTCAGCTATGCTTGTTAAGATATTTAAAGTGTCTGTTCTATTTAAATAAAGTTTAAAAACAAAACAAAACAAAGATGAGTGGAGTCTAGCAAGGAAGAAGTATTCCACATAAATGAAAAACATGTGGAAATGTTCCTTAGGTCACCCATGTAAAAAAGTGTTATGTACTGTGTTTGTAGGTATTTTATTAATAAACAAAGCTGGCATTAGGCTTTTATTGATATCTTGGTGATAAACAAGTTAATCTACGTGTTGCAAATCCCATTTCTCTTTATTTTAATATAGATCATAAAATAGCACAATAACATACAATTAATTCCAAAACATATTAATTTGCACTTAATTTAGATTAAATTTTGATTGTAAATCCCTTCTGTATCCAGATTTATTTGCAGGTTACCTCTACATATATGCCATGCCCATTTATATGCTATATGAAGATTTCTGAACTTCAAATATGAGATTATAGATCCAAAATTGGAATCGTATATTATACTGAAGGCTCATCTTCAGTCAAAAGCAACGGACATTTTTCCACAACTAATTAGAGAATCTAATCCAAATAACAGTACCTGATTTTGCTGTGCTTGGAAACATTAAAAATTTGGCCAAAAGCAACTCCAGTTAGTCTAAACATGGAAGTCCAAAGGAAAAAATTTCACATTGCAAAGAACTTGAGAGTACAGAAACATCTACACCTAGAAAACAACTTAAGAAAGAGGGAAATCTGTGCTGTAAATAATCTTTGCTTTCTACCTAATGCTATGATTATGAATAAAAGGTGATTTAGGCAACATGCTTTATTAAGGCCTCTATTTCTTGCATTGTTACGAGGTGGTTTTAAGCACCCTGTACTCAAAATTGTAAAGGAGCTTCAGTCACCACCTGAAATCCTATGCAATCTCTTTTTAGATCAATCTCTTTTTAGATCTGATTAGACTTTGGACTTTTGAAATCATGAATGTGAAAGCAATCCATACCTACATACCTCTGGAATGTATCAATGCATCATGGGGTACTTATGCTTGCCCCTAGAAATCATGCTAGTTCTGCAGAGAGTATAGTAACAAATTTGGTACTGCTAGGTACCAACTGGGAATCTTTGTACAACATACAGGATTTACTTTACCACTTTGATAACTTTCCTTTTCCAACTATACCACCATTTAAGAACCTAAAAGTCCTAAAGGGAATGCACGAGCAACTATAGCAGGGAGTTTTTAGCTGTTAGTTGTTAGCTGCTGGGCTCATGGCTCAGATATCTGCTTTCCATTTACACCTGCTCCAGTCAGAGCCTGTAGACGTGAAACTAACCTTTGATTAAAGTTGGGAGGCGTAATAATAGGTGTGACTGTAACATACAGGAGAACATTTGTGGGTTATGTCCTTTCTCAGACACTATTTAAAAAGCAACTGTGAATACTGGATTTTTTATTACTATTTTTTTATTTTTAAATCAACAGTCATAAACAATAAAGGGTCAAATTCAATGAGAGGCACCTGTAGTAAAATTGATGTTATAAACTATTCTTCTACCAATAATAAACACATTGTATACATAAAGCTAGGTTATAAACCTACCATATAAACCTACGTGTAATATATATTTATGTTAACTAGAGAAAAAATGTTGTACAATTCTGTTTACCATCGACTACTTCTAGACATGGAACTAAATTTGTATCTAAATAAAAAATAAAAAAAAAAAAAAAAGTGAAAAAAAGAGAAACTTTATTCAGAGAAAGTACCGTAGAAAGTACCATATTATGCAAATAAGATCTTATTTGGCAATTGATATGAGTAAGAAGAAAATTAAGAGTACTAAATACAGATAATTTTTAAACCATGCCTTAATTTTTCACCTTCAATTAATATGGGATGAGAGAAGAATATAAAAAAATAGAAAAACTGAAGTTAAGACTATGTTCTATTCATAATTATTTCCATGTGTAATATACCAAATAATAGGATTTTATTTCAAAGGTATAAAAAGATATTTATCTACACCCTTTCAGAAAGCAACAGAGGCCTCAATAAAAAGACATGGACAAGAACTTACTAATCTACTATGTCATTTTCATTAACTTATGCTTAACATCTACTACAAGAATTGAATAGTAAATATACATACCTGTTTCTTCTTTAATCTTTCTAGCATTAAAACATTGTTTCATCCCATAAAGTATATACACATGTGTACACAGCACTTTTCTGCAGCTGCTAAGCAAACAGAAAAACATTCTAGGCAAAATAAATAAATAAATTCCTGCACATACTGAGAATACCCTCAAGAAAGTATCAGGCATGTGATGTGTATTAGTCTCCTCTCCTCTTTGCTGCCTATATGAAAAATTACACCGCTGCTGATCCACAGATATTGACTATTTCAGCACAGAAAACCCTTATGTAAGAATAACAGTACTTTTCTAATGTCAGGCTGCAGAATCCAAAAGTGGCAGTGATCACTAAACCCCTATATGGTTAGTTCATGTACATCAGGGACAGATGCAGTTTAGTAATAGTTTGTTCAGGACTCCCTGTGTGTTACTGTCTTCTCCAAAGCAAAACATGTATCTCATTTGTCCTTTTCCTCCCCATTCATCCTCTTTTTCAACAAAAAAGGAGACAATTAATGTCTTCAAAGTTCTCAAGAAACTGCAACTTGATGAGAAAACACTGTGAACAGCTGAATTTCAAATTATATCCTTTTTCTACCAACTTGGATTTTTTTTCCCTCCTCTCCTTGCCTGGTACCAAAATCACATGCAATGGTTTTATTACTTCTCTCAGAAAATAAGCTGGCAGGATGCATATTTCCCAGCTTCTCCATTAACCTAGGCCACAGGAAAAAAGGCATTTCATGGTATCTCAAAACCTTCTCCTTAATGGTATTTCATTAGGTTTTTCAAAAATTGTATGATTCTCCAATGTTCTGGTCAAATAAATTTGCTGTACGGAACCCATTAGGAAGTCCTTAGGCTCTCATTTTTTAAAATAGTTATTTCTTAATTTACTTACCTGTAGTTCTACATGCACAGACAAACCATCTTAGACTCTGGCGTATAGGGAAGGACAGAAATTTCAAGAGAGAGAAATGACAAAAAGGAGAGCATCCCAAATAATTTTTAACACACATTTTGCACATCCATGACACTCTTCTTTTCTTACTTTTCCTTGAACTTTAAACAATCTTTATAATTGAAATTATTTTCTATGACACAATTACTTTCTGCTTGGCTATGAATTATTCTGCATTTATAATTTTAAATTCCAGAGTACTTAGCAAAACCCATTTAATTAGAATATCACACAGATAAATTTTAATGAAATATTATACACCAATCTGGGCTGCTGCTGAGTGGAAAGATATTGCCACTCAGGTAGAGAAGCTACCGGTGAAAGTCCGCCATGTAGATGCCCATGTCCCCAGGAGTCGGTCTAATGAAGAACATCGGAACAACCAACAGGTGGATCAAGCTGCGAAAACAGAGGTGTCCCAGATAGACTTGGATTGGCAACATAAAGGCGAGTTGTTCCTAGCTGTATGGGCCCATGATGCCTCAGGCCATCAGGGAAGAGATGCCTCTTATAAGTGGGCATGAGACCGAGGGGTGGATTTAGCCATGGACAGTATATCCAAGGCTAGCCATGACTGTGAGACGTGTGCTGTGATCAAGCACGCAAAGCGAGTGAAACGNAGTTAGAGAGGTTGGGACCAGTTTATCATTATGTGGGTAGAAACGAAAACTGTGTATTCTATATTCTCTATTCCATTGCTCATGGGCTGTTAACAAATCATTGGTAGCAGCTGCTCAGGACACATCTTCATATCCAGTGGGAGGAGTCCTCTCTGTTAATGGGACCATCCATGCCTTGCCCTTGACTCATAGTTAACTCCCTCCAGGAGTTTAATGGGAAGTCAAGGACCCACCGCAGGACTCACAGAGGGACATCAACCCGTTGTGAGATGCTCCGCTCAGGGGTGAGGAGCCAAGTGCTGCCACCCGGAGATGGTCTGGGGCTCAGGGCAGCATAAGGGACCCTGCCCAGGTCGATTTCCAGAGCCACCAGACCTTTCGGATCGGCCCCTGCTGGTTTTTCTCTGGAGGACGGGAGTGGACGGATTTTTCCTACGGGATCACTGCTTCAGTGGGATCACTGCTTCAGCAGGGCCATTTCATCAGGACTGCTACCACCACCCCAGCCGGCAGAGTGCCGGGTTGTATGTGGACTCTGTTTGGGGTTTTTCTTTGTACTGTTGCATTTCTTTTGTTTTGTATTTCTGACTTGAGCTTCTCGCTGGTTTGCTTTTCAAACCATTACATGCCTGAAAGATGTCCAAGGGTTTGGGGTTGTTTTTATTTTTGGTTTGATTTCTTAATATTTGTTTAATTCAGTATCATTCAGAGGAGTCCTGTGTGTGCCCAAGAAAAAAACGCTAACAATTTTTATTGCAAATGAAAGGCAATTGCAATCTAACACAATTCACAAAATTTATCACAAATATTTTTAGAAGGAACGCCAATTTAATTCTGTTTTGTTATCCTGGACTAGGATGAGCTACATGTGAAGCTGCAAAGTCAGAGGAAAAAAAATATCAGAGCCCCATGAGTTAGAATTTATGTTGCAGCATTGCATGTGAAAAATGAAAGTACAACCGAATTGCATACCCACAACAGAACTAGTCCGAAGAAAGAAAATCTACTTGGCTTAACTGATATAAAAGGACTCCATACACAGCAATACAAAACACTTCATTTTTACAAGCAAGGAAAAGGCAGATCAAGCCTCAAAATTGGAAGGAATCATACATGGATAAAATAAGAAATAATCTCAGGTTTTGTTTGTAAAGTTACAGCTAAGAAAGACCTGAAAAATCTTGTTTATATACATTTTACATACAAATATATAGGAACTGTATGTACAGATATAGATATATATAGATATATCTGTAGATTATAGATAACCTAATATAGATACAACACAAGTATTGAGACTTCAATTCAGCTGTGCTAAAGATTGCTCAATCTCTTCTGAATTTGGGAAATAATAATAAACATGATTTATATGTTGAGCAAGCATAACAGCTTTGCCAAATAAAAGTGTTTTCTTAAGACACATTTGTATAGCAGGTTTGTAAGCAAGTGAAATTTACTCTGGCATGTTCCTATACACTTTACTGACTTTGGGATTCCATGTGGAATCAGGAGTCAGGCCTCCCAATAAGCTATGGATTTATTTTTTTTTCACTTTTAAGATATATTAATCATAAGTATAATCTATGGCCACCAAACAACAATGAAATACTTCTCTTCGTACATCCCATACAGCCTATGCAAAGATCTCCAAAACCTGCCATCAGTATTGTGAACCTCACACCAATAAAAGCCACCAGCAGTTAATCTTCAACTGGTTTGCATAGGGTTTTGCCACTGCCAACATGTGTTTGAAGTTAGATGTGTTTGTTTACACATATACCTACCTCATTCCTGGGCTACTTTCATACTGCGACAGAACATCTCAGTCTTTGGAACCATTTTCCAAAGCAGTTTACTAGAAGCAAATACCATTATATTTCAAAGGAAGTTAAGAGCCTGACTCCCTTAAAGTCATTAACTATTTGATCCCCACACATGCTAAGATGGGTGCTAAGAGGTAGCTTCAGTATCTTAAAGCCAGTGATTTACATATATCAATTTAACCTTATATACAGTGCCTCCACAGTCATTACCTAATAATTACTTTATTGCTTCCTAACAGGCACCTTATCCCCTGTACCACAACCATTCAATAATACACTCAGGCTCCCACACCTCTTCCACATCATGGACACTGGATCACAGTTGTCATCCTAAACTGATGAGAGTTCATCAAAAAGCTGAAGAGTAGAGCAAGTACTATTTATCTTTTCAAAAGAATTCTGCATAATTTTCATAGGGTGCTGTCAAATCAGTTGAGTGCACTTAGACCAATTTTTTTTTTTATATGCAGACTTCCTAACAATAAAAATAGTCTTAAGACTATACACAACCTTTGAGGGAAGGATATATTTTTTCAGGATATTGTCCTACTTTGCCTAGGCACATCTCTTCTATACATCTATCAATTTTTCAATTTTCAGTTTAGCAATTCTTCCGTTCTGTAGCAACTGCCATTCTTGCCACCCAAACAGTAATAGCACATAAGGTTTAATACAAAAGCAAAGAGAACAAATAAATAAGGCAACTAATCCCTCAGTGTAGATCAGAAAGAAGGAAACCAACAGCAGAACCTAGAGGTTGACCTCATGTCATTTTGTAACATAAGCACTTTCCACCCAAAGGGCAAAAGTCAACGAGGGTTTGACTGGGGAGACAAAATAGCCCTACTACTCTGTTATTTTAGCCTCCCTTTCTACCTCCTGATTATTCCACTCAACATAATTTACAGCATTTAGTGATAAACCTGCTGGCACATAATTTATAGAGAAACAACACTTGACTCTCTCTCAACTACTTATCTTTTTAAGCAGTCCGAAGAAAAAAAAAACAAACTACTATATAGACTCCTTTGTGTCTAGCCTCCCCCCACCCCTGCCTTATTTTTTGTCCTGAATATGGAACAGGAAGGTTTGAAGCAAAGCAATAGAGAATGGTTCACTTTCTTCAAAGGACATAATAGATGCATTTTCATGGCACTGAAGGCAGCTTGTAGTGCATGGTTGACTTTGAAAAGTAACTGTGAAGGGACAGAAAATCAAGTATCTTTGCCTATACTGAAGAACCAGTACGTTTATGCCACTAATTACGAATTAGTATGCACTTGCAAATAGTTTAAATGAAACAAAGATTATTCTATTATAGGCCATAAAATCATCTTATTTTATAATGAGACAAGAACAACAAAGGGGAAGCAAAAAAATTACTAAGTAAGGAAATTACTTTCCTATTCTCATGAATCTGGGCAACACTAGTGACTGATGTGTGGAAAATACCATGGAAAACTTGAAATGTATTTTCTAATTACTTTGTGGGAATCAGTGGTAGAATTTATTTTTTCAAAGAATGACATCTAGTATTGCTATATGATTACCTTACACATCGTACTGTTAAATGGTAGAACAGTTCTTATTTTATAATTTAATTAATGAACAGAAAAATAAAACACTTTAAAAACTGTAAACAGCACCCCCATTTCCACCTCAGATTTTCAAAATATAAAAATATTATTCCACTACTGAAATAACCAGTGATCAAAAGTAAGACACTTTACCCTCAAAATTTAATTTGTAGACCAGTTTCCAATCCTCAGATTGGAAACACAGCTTTTATGGAGTTACACAGAAGTCATACTCAGAGATGTATTTGGGCTTTACTTTTTGTGTCCAATAACATGACTAAAGAAGATATGAAGGACCTCAAAGAAGATATTAAGGAGAAAATGCACACTGGACTGAAAAAAGAAAACAAAAAAAACCTTATTGCAGCCTAATTCTGGAAAGACAGAGGGCAGAGAAATTGGTCTTATGCATCTCAGACAAAAGCAAGTATGTTCAAATCAGAGGTGATGTGCACAGAAAAACAACACTTACTAATTCACAAAGAATTATAATTTAAAACAGAGAAAGCATGCAAACAGTGATTTTGAATAAAGAAACAAATCCAAAGAACAAATTGAAATTGCATCAACAATGCATGACATGTGATCCTGTAAGAACTTAACCTGTTTTTTGTATAACAGGCTGAGTTTGCAGAAGTGGTTTACAAAATCAGTGGTGTGGGTTTATATTTTTTTTTTCAATTTTGTATGTTTTTTGGTGTGTTTTTGTTTGTGATTTTTTTGTTTTGTTTTTGAATAGGAAAATGAATCACATTTGATTCAGAAGCTTCCATTAGAATAGTCCAAGAAGCTACAAAGATATTACTATTCTATTCCACAGTACAAAACAGTCTTTAAGAAAACTTTTTTTCATTATACGAACAACAACAAAAATATTTAACTGTACTTGAGAAAGATGCTGGCCTTCTGTGAGAACATAAGTGAGCACTTTCTGCAAAGATCACCTATCTGCTTTCCACAGTTTTCTAACACAGATTAAAGGACAATATGAAACAAGGAAAACACTATTCTAAAAACAGCTGTACAGAAAGTACACCTACAAGACAGCGGCAACAACTGTATCCTAGGATGCATCAAGAAGAGTGTGGCCAGCAGATAAAGAGAGGTGATTCTCCCCCTTTATTCTGCTCTCATGAGACCCCACCTTGAACAAAGTGTCCAGTTCTGGTGTCCTCACAATAACAGGGACATAGATCTGCTGGAATAATTCCAGAGGAGGGCCACAAATGTGATCCAGGGGCTGGTGCACCTGGAGGATAGTCTGAGGGAGCTGGGATTGTTCAGCCTGGAGAAGACTCTGGGGGGATGCTACCACTGCCTTCCAGTACTGGAAGGGATCCTACAGGAATGCTGGAGAGGGACTCTTCACAAGCGTGTCTAGTAATAGGACAAGGGGAAATGGTTTTAAACTGAGAGAAAATAGGATTAGCATGGATCTCAGGAAAAAATACTTCAGTATGAGGGTGGGGAGACTCTGAAACAGACTGCTCAGAGGAGCTGTGGATGCCCCCTTCCTGGAAGTGTTCTTGGCCAGGTTGGATGAGGACTTTAGAAAACTAGTCTGGTTGAGAGGGAGGTTGGATTAGACTATCTCTAAGGTCCCTTCCAGCCTAAGCCATTCTGTGATTCTATGAATAACTTGACTTGGCACTTAGATCAGTAGGAGTGAGTGTTCTTGTATGCTGGCCCTATGCAGGCTGGGATGCATAGCACTGTTAGAACTATGAAGAAATAGCCGAGGGACTCATTTATATCCGGTTTTGCAGATGAGATAATTTAATATGAGAATCCATGGGTTGCATGGTTGTAAATCTTTAACTGAAAATTACAGATGGAGACATAAAGCAAGGACCAGTTTTTTGTTATGTGGTTAGAAGCAAAAACTATGTATTCTATACTCTCTATGTCATTGCTCATGGGCTGTTAACAAGTCATCAGTAGCAGTTGCCCAGGACCCATTGTGAGACGCTCAGTCCAGGGTCAAGGAGCTGAGTGCTGCCACCCGGAGATGGTCAGCACATGGGACCCTGACCCACTGGTTTTCCAGACCTGCTCGGTGCCTTTGGGAACCTGCTCGGACCCCTGCGGGAGCAGTGCGGACCTGTCTGCAGTGGGGCCGGTCTTCTTGGGAGAAGGGGAGCGCCAGACTTTTCTTCACAACATCACTGCTTTCAGCGGGACTAATGCTGCAACAGGATCACCTCACTGGGACTGCTACCACCCACCCCCCCAGCCAGCAGTGTCGGGTTGTATGTGGACTCTGTTTCAGGGTGTTTCTTTGTACCGTTGCATTTCTCTTGTTTTGTATTTCTGACTTGAGTCCCTCCCTGTTTTGCTTTTCAAACCATTACATTTGCATTACTTTTTTCTCTGTAGTAAAGGACATGAGTTATCCTTCACTACCGCAGTGAGCAGAGTGATACATCAAAAGGCAAAGGAAAGGTATATTTCTTGATGCCCCTTAGATTGCCCATAAAGTAAAACACTTATTGCCATATTACTAATCTGTAAGTATCTCAACAACAGGCAGGCTCACCACTAGCCTAGCACAGTTTTTCAAGAAAGAGACTGCTGTGAGTCTCTTACTACTAAGACAAAACCATTTTACAGTACTGTGTAGAATATTTTATAGGGTTTACAGTGCTAATTAATGGACTATGAAAAAAGGCATTTATATAAGACAATCATTGAGCCAGCAATGTGCCCTTGTGGCCAAGAAGGCCAATGGCATCCTGGGGTGCATTAGGAAGGGTGTAGTTAGTAGGTCAAGAGAGGTTCTCCTCCCCCTCTATTCTGCATTGGTGAGGCCGCACCTGGAGTATTGTGTCCAGTTCTGGGCCCCTCAGTTCAAGAAGGACAGGGAAGTGCTTGAAAGAGTCCAGCGCAGAGCTACTAAGATGATTAAGGGAGTGGAACATCTCCCTTATGAGGAAAGGCTGAGGGTGCTGGGTCTCTTTAGTTTGGAGAAAAGGAGACTGAGGGGTGACCTCATCAATGCTTTCAAATACGTAAGGGGTGAGTGTCAGGGAGATGGAGTTAGGCTTTTCCCAGTAGTGACCAGTGATAGGACAAGGGGGAATGGGTGTAAATTGGAGCATAGGAGGTTCAAGTTGAATATTCGAAAAAATTTTTTTACTGTAAGGGTGACAGAGCCCTGGAACAGGCTGCCCAGGGGGGTCGTGGAGTCTCCTTCACTGGAGACATTCAAAACCCGCCTGGACATGTTCCTATGTGATGTACTCTAGGTGGCCCTGCTCTAGCAGGGGGGGTTGGACTAGATGATCTTTCGAGGTCCCTTCCAACCCCTAGGATTCTGTGATTCTGTGATTCTGTGATACTTCTACAGACAGAAACCTAAGTGTCTGTGCTCAGTTCAGTCCTGCCTAGCAGTCTTCATAATGATCTGTAGATGTCTTTCAAATTCTCCCTGCCTATGGTCAGTGTTCTCCAAAGTACTCATGTGAGTACTCTGAAGCACAGGGTGTCTTCAAGACCCAGAATGGAATATTCCCATTTCTCCCATTTCAGATTATCCACATACCTTGCCTGCCCAGCAGCAATGAAGTCAAGATCCTTCCAGCCCTCCTTCCTTCTCAGCACCAGTTTCATAACGACATTCTAAGGGAAGATGAAATCCGTAAACCCTTGGGCCAGACAACATGCCTAGCTTTCCATGTTGCAGGTGAGTGCATCTATAATGTCTTTAAAAAATTTTCTGCAGGGTTGTGACTGCATTACACTGGAATCAACACTGAAGGTGATCAACACCTAACCTCAAGAGATGGCAAATCTGGCCTTCCTGTGCACAGTGGGTGCAGACAGAGCTTCTGTATTACCATTCTCCAGTGAGGAAAACAAAATTTTCATGTCCCTAATGTATGAGGCTTAAAAACAAGGGTCAAACAACTATCTTAGGCACTATACCACTATATAATAAACCAGAAATCCTCAGTTCCAGATGCAGAACTATTATCAGAACACAGCTTTTACCAGTCCCTCCCCCCCAGTGAAGTAGTGATTTAGCAGCAGAACAGTAAGGGTTAAAGCACGCTGAAAACACTGCTTGCTTGCACACTAATGTGTCTCCTTGTACTCCACTGTCTTCTATATTTCCACTTCCTCTCTCCTGTTTTGTCCTCTGACTGAAAGCTCGAGCACAGGCTGCAGAGCTGCTCTCCATTTATCCATCTCTTACTGTAGAAGGTCATTTCAGAGCTTGTGAAATGAATTGCAGTTCACTACAACACTGTAAACAACCACCACAGACAGACTTGTCAGAGCAAATTAACCAAGTATTGTGATGCATAGATCCCCAATTGTTCTGAAGCATTTCTCTCGTTGATTTATGAAATCCCGTTTTCCCCAATGAGTCACATGACTGTTTGTGCAAACCACTGAAATTCTGCTTGACTTATGTAAAAAACTTCATAGACAGACCCTCTGCTGGTGCAAACTAAGAGCTTCAACAGAACAGTAACACCACCTTATACCATCACCTTCCTCTTCATCCACATCAACCTCAGCTCTTCTTATAATCACTCCAATTGCAAGGGTGTGACTCAACCCACACCGGTACCTGAACTCTCAGTCCTGTGGAAAAAAGTATTTACTAAGGCTGGATGCACAAGTTTGGTTTCCCTATGTGATTTTAGAGACAACTGATCTGTTCAAGTAGCTGCACCATCCACCTGAACATAGTAACGAGAGGGTTAGCTATGGTAACATGCCATTAAACATTGTCTGTTCTTCCTATGTAATGCACTCAGAATTTGTGAAAACTGTTCTTCTGTAACAAATTTCCACCTGAAGGAGGATCAGTTTGCTTCAGCTGCTTGCTGTGTCATCAAGCAACACAGCTGTGCTAGTTTAATTGTTGCACTTGATGACCTGAAAGGTCTTTTACAACCTAAATGATTCTGTGATTCTACAGTAATGTCCCTTTTTCATTAGGACTACATTTAATTCTTCCATCTCTTCTTTCCAAAGTCAACTAAAGATACCAAGGAGCAGACCCACATTAAGTGAAGGATAATAGTAGCATCAAATGGACATGAATACTCAAAATATCACCAACTGCTTCTGGGAGGTGAAGTTTGCATGTCACCAGCTATACCTGGCCAAAGACAAAGAGACAAACTGACATGGAAGATGGCCATAAAGTGTCTTGGCATGGGCTTGTTGGGAAAGATGTAATAGAAGATGAAAATTTAATGGCTAACACAGGCCAAGAATAAGAGAGAAAAGATATATATTTAAATCAGGATCACACTTTTGATCAGTTTTAGTTGGACTAAGCCAGGCAGTTTATATCAAATTATGTTACACTACTGTGGAGCTTCTCTAAAGTCCAAATCCAGCCACTGGTGCTTAAGTAATAGTGCCAGCCAGATCAAGTCACTTGTACCTTCTGTCAGGCCATTAAAATGTGCTAGAGGTCTCAGACCTGGCCCTGGAAGCAAAGTTTTATTTGACTGCCCAAGCCAGCAAAGGTGGCAAGCAGCGAGTGTGCACTGTTCTGCCTGCCACAGGGAGAAGCTGAGTCACTGTTCACTGTGCCATCTGTATTTGAACGTGAGTTTAATAAACTGGTTCACTGCAGTGATCATGCTTTGTTGCTGCTAGCACAAAATGCTTTCATCTCTAAACATCACAGGTAGGTTAGTGTGACAGGTAGGTTAGTAGTTTAGAGAACAGAAAACAATCTACCTTTCTTGTTTGGTTGGTTTTGTTTTGTTTTTTTTTCTGCCAGCATAAACTGTTCCATGACTGTAGATCTCCATTAGGAAAGGGAAGCAACAAAAATAAGCTGGTACTTCTGTGGAAATTTCTGCTGAAATTTTCAGTGCAAGTTCATTCTGCAAAGGTTTTCTTGGAATAGGTCAGGGAAATATCAGGCAAGGAAGTAACTTCTTGACAAACAACCTAAAGAAACATGTCCAGACAAATGATATGTAATCAATTCACTGCTTGCCAGAAAACTTGCATGTAAATGCCATTGAAAATCTTCAAGAAATGCATAATCTGTACTGCCTCATCATTTCCCTATTTTCTTCTGTGACTGAGGTTGGTCAACTTTGAACTATACTGCACTTCAGGAAAAGACCTTATCTCTAGATAAGTATAAACACTATTTAGGCCTTTTTCAGAGTTTTTTACACAGATCTCAATGTGATAGAATCTGAGAATGGTAGCGGTTTGAAGTGACTTCTGGACATTGAGTCCAACCGCCCTGCCAAAGGAAGATCACCTAGGGCATGCTACACAGGAACATATACAGGTGGGTTTTGAAAGTCTCTAGAAAGGAGACTCCACAACCTATTTGGGCAGACTTTTCCAGTGCTCCGTCACCCTCACAAGAAATAAGCTTTTCCTCATGTTGAGGTGGGACTTCCTGTGTTCCAGTCAGTGACCATTACCTCTCACCCTATCACAGGACATCACTGAAAAGAGACTGGCCCCTTCTACTTGTCACTCACCCTTCAGATATTTGTAAACATTAATAAGATTCCCTCTGTCTTCTCTTCTCCAGGCTAAACAGCCCCAGGGCTCTCAGCCTTTCCTTATCAGAGAGATCTTCTAGTCCCTTAATCATTCTTGTAGCTCTCTGTCTCTCTGGAACTGGACAGACCAGAACTGGATACAATACTCCAGATGTGGTCTCACTGGAGCAGAGTAGATGGGGAGGAGAACCTCCCTCAAACTGCTGGACACACTCTTCTTGATGCACCCCAGGATACATAGCATTCTTGGCCACAAGGGCATACTGATGTTCAGTGGAAAACATTGTCCATCAGGACGCCAAGATCCTTCTCTATGGAGCTGCTTTCCATCAGGTCAACCCCTAATGTATACTGGTGCATGGTATTATTCCTCCCNAGGTGGGACTTCCTGTGTTCCAGTCAGTGACCATTACCTCTCACCCTATCACAGGACATCACTGAAAAGAGACTGGCCCCTTCTACTTGTCACTCACCCTTCAGATATTTGTAAACATTAATAAGATTCCCTCTGTCTTCTCTTCTCCAGGCTAAACAGCCCCAGGGCTCTCAGCCTTTCCTTATCAGAGAGATCTTCTAGTCCCTTAATCATTCTTGTAGCTCTCTGTCTCTCTGGAACTGGACAGACCAGAACTGGATACAATACTCCAGATGTGGTCTCACTGGAGCAGAGTAGATGGGGAGGAGAACCTCCCTCAAACTGCTGGACACACTCTTCTTGATGCACCCCAGGATACATAGCATTCTTGGCCACAAGGGCATACTGATGTTCAGTGGAAAACATTGTCCATCAGGACGCCAAGATCCTTCTCTATGGAGCTGCTTTCCATCAGGTCAACCCCTAATGTATACTGGTGCATGGTATTATTCCTCCCTGTGTGTAAAAGTCTGCACTCATGCTTGTTGAATTTAGCTAGGCTTCCCTTTACCCAGCTCTCCAGCCTGTCCAGATAGAAACACAGAAATGTCTGGGTTGGAAGCTCATCTAGTCCAAACCCCCTGTTGAAAGCAGGGACATCCTCAACTAGAGCAGGTTGCTCAGAGCTTCATCAAGCCCCACCNGATGACATCCCATCCCTCTGATGTATAGACAGCACCACTTAGATTGGTGTCATCCACGAATTTCCTGATGGTGCACTCGATCCCTCTGTCTATATCATTGATAAAAATGTTAAACAAGACAGGCCCCAGTACGGACCCCTCAGGGACACCACCTGTCACTGCTCTCCATCTGGACTTTGAGCCATTGACCACTACCCTCTGGATGCATAATAGGTCCAAAATAACCACTTCTGTAATGAAATTCCTTTCAAGTTCCAAACCCTTGTCTAATGACACGACTGAGATTGTTTTGGTTAGATACTGGTTGCCTGATACTCATTTCACTTTTCTAGAAATTGAAAGGCAGCGCACCACATGGTTGGAATTACAACAGCCTGGAGTAGAACAGCCGACTGCATCTCTTCAGCTCTACTGAAGATTTTACTTACAATCCAAAGCAGCATTTGGATGTCATGTGTAATATACATTAAGAATACTGTAGCTGTCTATTTACTTCAGGAAAAAAAACCAAGGCAGATACTTAAGGTCCTTAACTGCATTCTCTTGATACTTGATAAAGAATAATAATCGGCTATATATTACCATGTAGAGGCTGACTCATTGGTAGAAGATATTCAATCCTAGAGAATAATTGCCATAACAGCAGAGCAAAGTTTCAGGAAAAAAAAATAGCTGATAAACCAACAAAAGCAGAGTTAGGCTTTAAAGATTCACAAAGAGTGCAGATGGAACTCTAAAGTATCAGAGCCAATTGCAAAGATTTCTAAAACCCTTATTTCCCTCCCCCCGCCCAAGGCCAGAGAAGTCATAGAAACATAGAATCATTTAGGTGGTAAAAGACCTTTAAGAACATTGAGTCCAACCATTAACCCAAAACAGTCACATGAGGCAGCATGAAATTATTTTATTCTGAAATATTAATCTTTCTCTTTCTTTCAACTTGAAGTGAGGAGAAATCAGAGCAATCAGTCATCAGCAATGTTTGGATAAACTTAGCTTTTCATAGTCAAGGCAGTGATTCAGGTTATACCTGAACTTTCTCCAACATGTCCCTATAACTAGTTAATTTGACTGCCACTTAAGCATAACACACATAATAAAAATATCATGGTCTAAAAACTTAAGTGTGAGATTCAAGTTAAGGAAATTCTGTATTTTAGACTGATTCCTCCTCAAACTCATTCATGTAGTGCATCTGCCTTAATTTCTCCCTGTGTACACACATGTAATTATCATTTCCTGAATCACAGCACTGTTTTGCTCCAATGAATCTTCACATAATCACAGAATGTCAGGGGCTGGAAGGGACCTCAAAAGATCATCCAGTCCAACCCCCTGGCAGAGCAGGATCACCTATACCAGATCACACAGGAAGGCATCCAGGCAGGTTTTGAATATCTCCAGAGAGGGAGACTCCACAACCTCCCTGGGCAGCCTGTTCCAGTGCTCTGTCACCCTCACCGTCAAAAAGTTCCTCCTCATGTTTAAATGAAACTTCCTATGCCTCAGCTTCCACGCTTACCCCTTTTCCTGTCATCAGGCATCACCGAGAAGAGCCTGGCTCCATCCTCCTGGTACTCACCCTTTATGTATTTATAAACATTNTACTGATCTCAGTTTAGCCAGGATGCTATGGGAGACAGTGTCAAATGCCTTACTGAAATCAAGATAAACCACATCCACCACTCGACCATCACCTATCCACGTGGTTATGTCCTCATAAGAGGTGATCAGGTTGGTCAAACATGACCTTCCCTTGGTAAAACCATTTTAATGGCTCCTAATGACCCCCTTGTCCTTGATATGCCTAATGACAGCACTGAGGATAAATTGCTCCATTACCTTTTTGGGGATGGAGGTGAGGCTTACTGGTCTACAGTTGCCGGGGTCCTCCTTCTTACTCCTTTTGAAGAATGATGTTTGGCCTCCTCCAGTCCCCAGGCACCTCTCCTGTCTGCCATGACTTACTGAATATGGTGGAGCGTGGCCTGGCAACAACCTGTGCCAGCTCCCTCAGCACCCATGGGTGCAAGCCATCAGGAACCATGGATTTATGGATGTCCAGATTACTCAACTGTTCCTTAACCCAGTCCTCGTCAGTGAGGGAAGACTCCTTTGTCATGCTATCCTCTGGTGCTTCAGATGTCAGGGGCTCCTGAGGACAAGCTCCAGCAGTACAGACAGAGACAAAGGCAGCATTTAATAAATCTGCCTTCTTTGTGTTCTCTGTCACCAGGGCACCCGCCTCATTCAGCGGAGGAACTACATTTCCTTNAACTTGCTGACGGTGCATTCTGTGCCCTCATCCAGGTCATTGATGAATATGTTGAACAGAACTGGTCCCAGCACCGACCCCTGTGGGACCCCACTAGTTACAGGCCTCCAGCTAGACTCCATCCCATTGACCCCAACTCTCTGAGACTTCTTTCCTTCTACCAGTTCCTCACTACTGATCTCAGTTTAGCCAGGATGCTATGGGAGACAGTGTCAAATGCCTTACTGAAATCAAGATAAACCACATCCACCNCCATGACCGGTAGACCCTCTTCTTCCACTTAAGTTTGCTTAGCAGTTCCTTACTTAACCATGCAGGTCTCCTTGCTCCCTTTCTTGATTTCCCACTTGCTGGAATGCACTGATCTTAAGCTTGGAAGAAAAGGTCTTTAAACGTCAACCAACTATCTTGGGCCCTTCTGCCCTCTAGTATGAGATTTCACCCAGCAATTGCTTGAAAAGGACAAAGCTGGCCCTCCTGAAATCCAGGGTAGTAGTCCTGCTTCAAAATGCTTATGCAGATTGCAGAGTGATCATGAAAAAATCTCTTAGATAGGTGTAACTACTCCCTCCCCAGTCCCTTGCAATCCTAATCTACTCATCTGCCTCCTGCACAACACTATCAAATTTTGGCAAACACATTTTTATCAAGGAGCTGGCATCATTCCTGGGACAGGAAATAAAGCAGAAAATCAAGCAGCTACCTGACACATCCACATCCATTACAGAAAATGAATCAGAGTTAGGATTTACTAAGTATTTTTCTTACTAAATGTGTGCATCAATTTTGTAGACTCACTTTGAAAAAAGGCAGAAATGGATTCAGACTCCTCCAAAAAGACTAAAAAGCAATAGAATATAATCTGCTTTGACAGTGGTACAAAACATCAGTGATACCAAAACAGACTTGGCAGATGTTATTAAACAAAGATAGTTAAAGAGATGGACCAGCTACAACATTCACTTGATTCTGAGGATACAGCAAATGTGACATTGCCAGTTCAATGACTTCTGCAACTATCACTCTATTGAAAGCAGTTTTGGAAGGCTGAGCTTTAGGCTTCCTTCTTCTACTTAATCAATGACCTTTCCTTTGTTGTGTCTCTCAAACCTTTCTCCTATCAGGAGGCTCAGAATTCAAGCCATAACATCACTTGAGAAGATGAAAGTACTAAAAAAGACAACAAAAAACCATGAATGCGATTCAGATGCCTTGCATAATTTTCAAGATCACAGAAAGCCACAATGTGAAACTCCTTCTTCCAAAGAAAATGCAACTTTCAACACCTGTTCATTGCTTTAAATGCAGTATTTTCTATCTGCCACAGTGACAATTTCCCACCCTGGCAAAATACTAATTTTTAAACCTTTGTAGTAATTAAAATTTTAAAATGTTAGTATCTTAACTCTTAAAGGATTAAATGTGCAGAAATAATATATAGCATGCAAAACACAGAAGAAAATACCAACAGTAAAAAAAGGTGCTATTTTATTATTTACCTGCTGGTGATTAATTCTGACAATTAGCACCATTTGCATCCCTGGGGGCCTAATTTTTTCAGACTATTAAATTGAACAAGTTGTGTGACAGTTTATTGGAAAAAAATGATCCATGGATCAGTTTGTGAAAGGTCATCAAAAGCTATCAAGATTTGATTAAGCCTTCTTGATAAAAAATATCCCCCTCTGACCTTTCCTTTTCTTGTACTTGCAAGAAAGTTATTCCATACAAAAAACTTCTTGCAGATGCTCAAATTTCCTAAAGGGTACTAGACCGTTTCTTTTCCCAATTATAAAGGTATCAAGCAACAGTGTTAATGACATATCCACTTGACATTTGTGTGGAATTACATTGCATACAATTATTTCCCTTCTGCCCATCAAAGCTGTTTTCTGCATATTCTTAGATGAACCTATATAGACATTTATTTCTGTAAATTATGTTGTAAATTACCTTAATTCCAGTATCCCCATGCTAGCAGCTGAATAAATATGCAGAGCGGATGTTGCTATTCTCTTTAGTGACAAGCTATTCCATGGGATTAATTTCCACTATACCTTCATTGTTTGTAGAGATACTTATATGAGTAATCACTGTTAATGTTATATTCAATATATTTAGTGCAACTTTATGCTAAATCACAAAAGTGATGAGCAAATACTAAGAAAAAATGAACAGCTAGGAAATGAAAACAAACAAAACCATGGTCCAGTTAACTCTGTCTTTCTTTAAACGCATTAGCAAATATGCACTTCAGCTCCTTGTTTCTCCCACATTTTATTAAGTGCTATTAACCCCTTCCCTTTGGTTGTGGGTGGGAGCTCAGTGCACCAACACGATATGTTCAAAAGCAGACAGCCTTCAATGAGTTAACTATTTTTCCGCAAAGGTGAAGAGTTTTGCTGATGCAGAGAGAGTCAGTTTGAATAAAATTCAATTCTGCTGTAGTTAACAGGGAATTTGGAAGGAAAATAGGATTTAAGAAAGCAAGCACATAATTTTACGCAGAACAAGATTTAACAAAGAAGTCCACAGCAGGAAATAATTATTTGGGCAATTGTTTACTTTAAGAGACTGAACTGTATTAATATCTATCAGGGCATACTGCTGTGTTGGTGGTTTCTCTTTAGTGCCATGTTTAGTGTAATTAGTTACAAAGCGGTCATACAGGCAAGTGAAATCTACAATTGAGCAAGGTTTCCGAAGAACAGAGAATACATATGTCACTGATGCATCATCTGGCACCAGCTCATTCTGGTTAAAGTTTGAGTGGCTGACTAAAATTAAATCAATACTAAAGAAAGCTCAGAATGCCAGTAGAATTGATTTAAAGAAATAGCTTCACTGACCATTACAGCTGTGATGGATTAGGCATGTTAAATGATTCAGTTAAAATTAATATTTTTTGTATAGATACGCAAAACAACTGCAGCCACAGTATTCTGCCTGCATGTTTGCAGTTAAAAACATTCTAGGAACATACATAACATTATTCTAAGTTCCCATTTTACATTTATCAACTTCAGTCATGCTTCTCACCACAACAAGGTGAAATTAAAATGTATTAAAATATAATACTAAAATATATGTATGTGTGCCTGTGTGCACTATGACACTGCAGTTAAGAAACAGATTTGTAGACAAAAATCCCATAAACCGCTGTGGAAAGCCTCATACTGTATAGGGTTTTACAGATCACAGAGCCTTACTCATACAGAGATAATAGCTATGAAACACAAAGAGCTATCAATAATAACCAGTGAACAAGGTAACACCAATGACATTTGTACTGGAACAGTTCCTTAACTTTCCTAAGTTTGAGAGGTGTCAGAAATCAGTTTCTTTAGTATA
Organism: Chloroceryle aenea; assembly: GCA_013399075.1. NCBI lineage: Eukaryota > Metazoa > Chordata > Aves > Coraciiformes > Cerylidae > Chloroceryle > Chloroceryle aenea. The sequence goes on along the minus strand of VWZY01004539.1, from coordinate 34,330 downwards.
TTCTGAAGGTTCTGGATACAAAGCAGCAATGCAGACAGCACATTTGCCTCACAATCAAGCCATATTTTAGCTCCAAATTTTCCAAGTAAAGGGAAATATTTCCCTGGCTGTCTGCCTTACTGAAGCTTCTTTGAAACTACCTTAAAAGGTACAACCATCTGAAAAATAAACTTTCAGTTACAAACTGCAGGTGGTGAGGTAAGAAAAGGCTTGCAATGTTACACAGCCAAACTTTTTATCAGACTCAGATAACTTAGATCCATATGAAGGCAGTAGAGAGATGCCAATTTACACTGTTTGTGAATGCAGTTCAATGGAAGGAAGGATTTTAATTCACTTGGTTTAGGATGGGAGTGTGGCCCTGACAAACACTATTTCCCAATACTGCAGAGACTTAAATGAGACACGTGTTTAATATATCACACTGATCCATTAATTTATCATTTTTTATGGAATTTGAGGGTTTTATCAAGTACACTTTCTTTTAACTATTTAAATTTTATCTAGTTCACGGGGCATCAGCTGTTCAGAAGAAAATTGGAAAAGTTCAATATGTGCAGCCAGCTATTGCAAAATGTATTACATGCATTACATTTCACTCCTAGCCCAATAACACCCCTTCCACAACCTTAATATTTCAGAAAACATGGGCATTTTTTACATTGGACACTTGGCAGAACTATAATTTGCTGTCTTTCACAGTATTATGCCTTTACCGCTTTTCAAGGTGTGGTATCAAATGCTGTATCTGGCAACATTTCTAGTCCCCTCTAGACAAGACTTGTGTTGAAATGCAGAATGCTGGTGCAAGGTTCCTTATAACAGTCCAGCCCTACATAAAACCAGCTTCAGGTATGTACATTAACAGAGATTTTGTTGAAATTATATGTAATTTACAGAGTAAAAAAATCCCTCACCATAATCTGAGAGACAAATCAAGTTGTTGCTATTAATCTGGATTTACATAACAGAATTATGAAAGGTTATCTCTACTTACACTGACTGTTTTTTGTTGGTTTTTTTTTTGAGATAATCCATTGTAAATATAACAATCCAAACCTTTACACAAACTTGCAATTCACAGAGGTCATCTTAAAGTGAATAAGAAAGCATTAAATACTTGGCTTCTACAAATTATTAGCAAAAATCAATGTCATCAATTACTTCAACTTCAGGTACTTGAATACCATCTCATTACACTGAATTCTGCTGATAGATGCCACAATATTATTCAGAAAATGATTTTGTATATAGGATTTGTCACTCAGGGCCCAAGTGTTATGTAACTAAAATAGTCATTTCAGTTACTAAAAAAAGAATGTTATACATAAGTCAAGTCTTATAATTAGACTAAGTAATCTTGTAGTTTTGACACTAGGCTGGCACTAGGGAGATGTGGACCCAGTTTAACTAAAACTACACTATGCTTTGGTTATATCTTTTGAAAGATACTTAAGAAGACTCTCTGAAAAATATGAATAGTATTATTTTATTGGGGATCTGAATTCAGATCAGGTTGCTCAGTGTTTTGCACATGCAAAGATCTGTTCCTCAGGTAGTCAAAATTAATTGACTTATTTTCTTAAACTACTGAATGAAATGAAAAGCTGACACGATACTACAAGATAAAAATTGGAATAATTATTTTCTTTGCATTTCCATACATAGGTTTTACAGGTAAAATTACTCGAATAATAAAAAAAATAAAATATTGTCAGTCATTTGCTTCCTATACAGCATCTAAAAGTTAAAACCATTAATTGCTCTCATTACAGAAATTACGTCTTCAGACATCTGAAAGCCTCACTTGCTTCATATAAAAAGCTTAAGCAACTCCCTGTATCTTCCTACACTTCACAATGACAAACTCCATGATGATTAAACAAATCAGAAATGGGAGAATATTTATAATAATTCAAAATCTGCATTTTGTATGTGATCATATTCAATACCACTGGTATACAAATCCTTATTACTTTAATTAATCTACAACACCATAAAAAAAAAAGTCTGTGCAGAATTTGTCAGCCTTTTTTTACATTTTTATCGCATGGAATTACATTACTCTCCGATTTCTATAGGAAGATTTAAATTTGACACTGACATCTATTTATGTCTTTAAACATGTTTACAACACACAATTATTAGATCTCCTTGGAAATTTTAGGTCTTAACTATTAGTTAATTTTACAGAACTAAACATTAGGAGCTTGTGCACTAGCAAACATGTTAAACTTGCAGGCCAAAAATTAGAGTATCTCTTTACATGCTTTTATTTAGTTTCTCTAATATGTGACAGACATAGCACAGCAACACATCTTGAAGGAACCTGTATCATTGCTATGTCTGATTTTTTATGGAATAGGCAGTTAAACATGTAAGGAAGTTGTAACATGGGTTCTGTAGCAACTACTCTAGCAACCTACTGAATTGTCAGAAAATAAGATCTTTGCTAATTGGAATCAATTTAAACGATTACATAACAAATAAGCAATTTCCCTCCACACTATATCAAAGTCTGCTATAGGACAAGGTAAATACAGATCCAACTCAATCGTTGTTTGTATCTTCATAAAGGAGGGAAAAAAAAATAATCAACTGCATATAAGGCCACATATGATTCGTTATAACTTCTCAGAAATGAGAATTCCGTAAGTACATTACCTATTATTTAACAGACTGCCGTTTTGAGTAACAAATCTATTTATTGAAGTTGAAGAATATGAATTAATAGTAAATACACTACTTAAAACTATAGATTCTGCTAAGGTACATATGAAGTTAAAGTCTAAATTGTTACAATGACCTGCACCCAAAAAGCAATCCAGCTGAATTCCAAACAGGATTCTACTGTGTTATGCAAATTGAAAGCTTAATGACTGCTAAATTAAAATTGTATCTCAGTGTGCAAAAATATTATCTTTTAGTGTGAAAAGGTGATAGTATATTTATAATAGCCTAGAAAATCCTTATTCTTATAAGCTTTGTCTTTACCAGTACATAGTAATAAAACCATCAAAAATCCTCTTCCTCTGTAAAGTAAAATGAATATCAACATCACATAGGGTCATTTAAATATCATTGAAAATTCCTTTCACCATTTTTTATATAGAGAGATCAAAAGAAACTAATGCAATCCCATACTTTAATAGGAAAGCAGATCACAATCGTTAACATAACCAATGGGCTTAAATATTTTCTAATCTGGTCAAATCATCAATAAGGGTCCTTTTTCATAATCAGAGGTCAGGAGAATGAAAGTACTGCTCCATTATCTTATGCAAATACTCCAGATGGCCACATATTTAAGAGATGTAAGAATGGCAAAAGCAGTTTTTAAACCAGTGGAATTAAAAAGAAAAACCAAACAACAAACCAAACCAAAAAAAATCCAAAATATAGCTCCTCTCCTTTTGCTAATTAATAAACCCATGTACAGATGATTCAAACCAAAACTAAAACAAACAAGAAACCAACAAAAAACCAAAACCCTACATACCTGCAACTCCCTATAGCAGTTTTTGTAGAAGTCCAGCTTTTTTTTTTTTTCTTTTTTTCTAACAACTGTAAAGCCACCCCACCCTAAAATAAGCAAAAGACACAGGTCATGCCCTAATTGTGAATCTAGGAACAGTGGAGCTATTTGAGACATTTCTTTTACTGTATATTATACTTTGAAAGCATTAGGATCTGCTTTATTTAGTAAAGACTGACACTATCAAAGATAGTATCTAATCATACAGAGAAGAATTAGCAAAAAGGAAGTTCATGTGGAGTAAGAATCACTGCTTTAAAACCCAGCATATTCTGAAATCAGGAATATTGTTAGTTTTTACTCAAATATACTTCTGTGTCCTAGTATCCTACATTTTGCTAAAAGCATTTGTATCCAATGGATACCACAGACAGTGGTGCCATGCCATTGCCAGGGGGCAAGTCAAATGTCTGAGAATTTGTTAGAAACAGAGACACCTTACTGTTAAGTTAAACACCCTGGTGCCTCTCCTGCTAAATTACTGGAAGTCCCACCACTGGACTTTTAGCTTTTAGCTAAAGGAAAGCTTTTAGCTTTTCTTTATGCTCCATTTGCTTTGTTGTTCCCTGGTACATTTCTTGAGCAGAGTTATTTGTTACCCCTCTAAAGAATCAAAGGCTTTTAGATTACCACCCACAGATGGCAATTTTCTGACTTTAAGAATACAGTTGCAGAATTCCAGAATTCCAGAAGCTTCAGTGTTTAAATGAAGCCAAAAAAATTTTTGAAAGAGGATCTTAAAAACAATTACTTAGTAAAAGAGAATTACATACCCAAGTAATCAAAAAATTATTTGTAAGACCCTCACAGCCTCTATCGCCTCACCTTTCCTGGGAGTTCATGGGGTACAAACGAGCTCTCTACTTCATATCCATGATCCTCTTTCTTTTCCTACTACATCATGTTGCTCTTAGTTTTTCCTTCTATCTATACCACTTGGTTTTTAAAGCTCCTGTTTTTTAAAGCTGCTGTTCATCAAGCAATGACACTTGTTCATCTTACTCTAGGATCTGTTCCATATTGAATAGCATAAACAAGAGAAACGCTTAAGAAAAAGACCACTGGGTCATTTATGATTGAACACTGGGGGAAAAAAAAAAAAAAAAGCACAAATAATGAACTTCTAGCTGTTTTTTCAACAAACATGTCTGCCTTTGAAACAGTAAGTTTCATAATATAACTGTATGGACATGTTCTCTAGACCTACCCATCTCTTCTCTCAAAATGCATTTTTTTAATTGCTAGCACTATGTCGTGAGCCTGAAATTCTACTCCCACACTCAGAATAAAGAAGACAGGCTGCAAGTATCCTTACAACACAAATAAAATCTGCTGTGGGTTTTAAGTATGTGCAGAAAGTTCAGTCTCAAACCAGTATGCATAAGCTGTAAAAACATAGTCCCTGTAGAAACATAGTTCTGCAGGAGCTGCAAAGAGCAGTGAGGCCTAAAGCAAAGCCAAGGAACACTCTGAACTCCTAAGAAACTGAATGTCAATACAATAATATCATTTATGAAAGCATGCAGTTAATTCTGAGAAGCTACGATGCAAGTCTCAGTTCAACCAATGACTTTAGCAGGAGGCCTAACTGCTTTTCCTGCTACCCTGAACTTCTTGAACCATTTCTATTTCAGTCACTGAGTGAAAAGCAATAGGTGCTGTAAATCTCCTAATTCCTCACTCAGGACATCTAAACAGACAGTATTGTTGTGAACTGTGATTCAGGTTCAATTTCCATTGAAGGGCTTCCCTGCTTTCAATGAAGGTTGACAATAGCATCATACACACAAAATATTAATATCCTGAACAGGCTAAAATAGACTCAAACTTGTTCAGGAAACTGTCGCCAAGTACCACGGAAGAACTAAGTTCAGATGTTATGATGCAGTTACCAGCAGAAAACTTAGCTCCATATTAAAATGTTCATCCTTTGGGGTCTGTATGAATTCCTGCTGATTTTTACATACTTATTGTTTCTAATATTTAATATTGGAATTCAGAGGAACTAAGGAATTCTGGAAGTTCCAAACAACAGAAAACAACACAACACAATGATTAGGATTAAATAACTATTATTTTTCTCTGTATCAGACCATATAATTTCTGGTACTGATATAAAGAATGCTGCAATCATGTAAGAATATATTTAATATTCTATTCATGCAATGGCAATAGAAATATAGAGGACTTGGACGTTCAAAAGGACTGCTCCAGCCTTAAATTCCAACTTAGCACATGAAATAATCACATGCACAAATCCATTCCTGCACAGTACAGGAGTCCACTAACATTATAACACTTTCTGGAAAAACACTGACTTCACTGGTCTGGATATCACAATTAGCACATTAAAATAGGTGACTAATGAATTGAGTTCCCGTGTGGCTATATCGGTCACAGAATGCATCCCAATAATGGTTTAAATGCCACTGTAAAAAGAACTAACTGAACAATCTGGTCCCCATTCATTTTCATAAAAAATATTAGACTATAAAATGGGATTTTCTCATAATTTTTAGCTAGTAAAAAGCTATTTTTTTCTCTTTTTTACATGGCTGCTACTGCTCTCAACATCTAAAGCTGAAAAGAAATTAAAAAAATCTACAGCTGCAGGAGTAATTATTGGTTTAATATCATAACCTTAGGAACTGCTGTCAGTAAGGCTTACAGAGTCATACCAGTGACAAAATGCAGTAAAATTCAGGAATACCTCCTTTGGTTGGCTTGTAAAAATATTCAATATATTAGCATCTGATCAAATACATAACTTGGTAAAATTTGTTCAAACTGACCAAAACCTGGACTTAGTTTTATGAAATACGATGACATAACAAATAGATGAGTCTTAAAGCAAGCTTCTTCTACTGCATTACACTTCAAAAAACACTGGACAAATTTTGAGGGAAGAGGATTAAAGCAGAAGAATGAAGTAGTGGTCTCAGTCTACTGAAGTAACTCAAAGAGCTGGTTCACGTCTATTCACTTCAATTTCTGCCAATCAACAACCCAATACCATCTTTTGCCTAAATATGGAATGTTCCAGTTTATAATACAGTCTTCCTTTTAACTCCTTTAGACATGCAGGATTGCTGGCTGAACACATGCATAAAATTAAACAAGGCACCCATAATTAATGTGATATAATTTTAGTTTATCAGCTCAAGTGAATTCTGTTTAGGCAGAAGGATACAATTAGGTCTTCACATTGAAAGTCAGTACAGTACAACACATTATCTTGTCTCAGTAATTTAAAATGAAAGCTAATTTATCTGAGCATGTCTCTAACATATACAGAGTAAATTTAAAGACAAATTATAAATTTGTCAGTTTTGTCACAGAGGCCATTGCTTATAGTAATGTAATTGTCAAAGAACACAAAAATGTTATAGTCAAACCTCAAGCATACAGCTTCTTGCAAAAGGCATCAAGGAATGCTTTTTACTATAAAGCATTTCCTGAATGAATGGGAACAAAGTTTTATATTAGTAAAAAGATATTCACTATGAAAATACATAATGTTGATGATAGTATAGCTTAGAAACAAATTAAAGTAGAGGATTACTTGGATTTTTCTTTTTAATATTCCACGTAGAGCATCCATTCAATAATACATCATATATGTATCTAGGATAAAGAGAAGGTGACAATTATGCTGTCCAGAGCTACAGAAAAGTTTATTGTGTGTTGAACACATCAATAGTACAGAGTTTTAGCAGATACAAAAATTCAAATAAGCCCTTTGATTGAGTTGCACATGAGCAGGATCAATGTCTTCAAGCTACTGCATGCTGCTTCATAAGCAGTAATTAAAAAATAGTTATCTGTTTTCCCAATGGATTTTTTGTTTTTCCTCCAGGATAGCTGATGTTATTCCACAGAATAATATATATGACCACAGTCTTTTAGCTTTTTATGCCTAAGTCCATAGTCCTACTTTTCAGAAAGCAGAGCAGTCAGCCTAAAGACAGGATGAAATAAGACCAAAATAATAATAATAATAATAGAAAGAACACATTTCAAAACCACAAGAATGATTATTTCTACTTGTTAAGTGTATTTTAATAGTTTTTACAAGTCTAATTCTTAAGTTGTGTGAGAACTAGCTGGCAGAAAAAAAAACTAACTATATCTTATCAGGGAAAACACAAAGAAATGTAAGCTATCTTGAGTGATTCTCAACATTTGCATTTTAGTAACAGAATCAGGACTGCAAGTTCATAAACTCTGATGAAAACACTGATTTATTTTTATGTTGTATTTGGAAAGCCATTACAGACTAAAACAAGGCAGAGCTCAGTAATGGAAAAGAAGCTAAAAGAAATCCATATGGACTTCATCTTTGCATATTTTTTTTTTTCCCCAGACAAATCCTCACTGGATTTTTTTCTGTGCCCAAACTGCATTCCCTGCCTGCTTTTGTATTCCTAACACCTCCAAGTTGCTAGTGAATCTCTCCTTCCTTTTCCCTGATTCATCTTGTCATTCAGATCCTTCTCCAACAGATTTTCTTCAACACTCCACAAACATATATATCCATGTATACATGCAGAACAAACTCAAATCCAAAGGATACTGGGCCCCTAGGTGTACTTGTGAACCTGGATCTGAAAGATCAGGATGGAAAAAATGAGAGATAACAATATAGCAGCTAAATTTATACTACAATTTGCTTCTGCCGATTGGATTGTCAATGTGCTAGAAATTGACTTGGAATTGTGGGAGAGATCCAGAAATACCTCCTCAGGAATCTCTAATTTAAGGGTTAAAGGACCCATGAAGTGGATGATGTCTGGTTCCAGCATGCGATCCTGGTCACTTGCCTACATAGCCTATGGACACAGCAAAAGATCTAAATGATCTAAAGCAAATGATCTAAAAAACCAAAAAAGCTGTATGTAGAGCCACTAAGCACAGTCAGTAGGAACTATTGTACTTTAAGTGTGTTAGAAATTCAGTTCTCTTCTTCCATCAAAGGTGTAACTGCCTACTAAGTGTTTCCAGTTGGAGTGAATCAATGGCAGAAGACTTCACTGAAGTCAGGCACCTTAATAACAGGGTTGTATATTTGTAAAACTATTTCATGTGTTTTTTAATACATATAGCCATCACACCTGAGTTTTTGCTCTGCAACAGATGGTGTGGGCCACTTTAGTAATATTCAGGGAATAAGATTCCAGTAATATTCAGGCACATTCCCACTTACTCACTGAAAGTAAGGGGAACTTTCAGTTCAACAGACGTCCTTTGTACATTTAAGGCATCTCTAAGGTTAAAGTAGAGTGTGAGGTCACTGCTGTTTTCTCATAACTTTTCTCTTACGACTCCCACTAAACCCATTCTAAACACCAAAACAGGTGTTTCAAATCTTGCCTTTAGAACAGGAACACTGTGAAAGCAATCTCAGTTCAGCACAGAATCATGAAGACTGTGATCTAATAAACAGATAAATTACTGCCTATCATCATTTAAAATAAAGATCCAAGTTCTTGAAAAAGAATTATTATCAATACATCATTTCATGACATCAGTAACAAAGCACTTTTAGATTTTTGAAGATATAAGAACCAATTACAAATGGAAAAGAGATCATAAAACTGTGTTTCTAAAATGAATGATGGCTTCATTGGAGCGTATAGACTGTATAGTAAAAAGATTCAGACTGAAAAAAACAAACCAACAAAACAACAAAAGAAAACATAGTATTTCCTCAGTAAAGGATTCTCTGTAGTATCTCAACTAACATTTATTTGTAACTGCAGTCCCCACCTTCATAATTCACATAGAATCACTATGATTGGAAAAGACCTTTAAGATCAAGTCCAAGCAGGGAAATGCCTACTTTGTAGCACTGCCTATGTAAAAATAGTCAGCAACTGGCAATGATGCAGCCTGAACAGCAAACACCTGTTGAAAGGAAGGATGATTGAGAAAGAGATTGAGAAAAAGTAATTTCATTAAAGAGTTGAAGATACAGTGTTTGTTGTTGGCAACCCGTTTCCGTGCCTCAGGAGAAAAGTCCTTTTTTGCCTGCTTAAATAACAGCAACAGACATGTGCAAATAATGAGAATATGAACCACTTGAAATTTTGGCTCAGCATACTTATCTAACTGCAGCAGGGTACCAGACAGACAGTCAGTAGGTGCTGTATGTTGGGAAGTGTCAAACACTGCATGCAAGGTACTAAGAGACTACAGTTCCTGCTGAAACAATTTGCAGGCACTTGGGATCATGCCTCTGGTTCTGTCACTGACAGCTGCTACACAACACGTTTCTGGAATAAGATCAGCACAACTGAACAATGTTGTGGTTAGTGCAGCACATAATGGGTTATGAATCAGGAGCACTGAAGGCAAGAAGCTATTCTGTTTTTTTCAAAAGAGAACTATTTCCAACACATATGAAACACACCAGTAAAATAGTGACTGCAACTTCTAAAATGTCACTGTGACTATTTACTCCACTTAACATACCACCTTTGTGACAGAAAACAGAAATATGTGAATACAAATGGAAAGTAAAATTCTACCACAGTTAAATATATCACACACAGAGACCTTTTCATAAAGCATTATCAGCCAAAATACAAGATGTCAAAAACCATAACATCAGTGAAAACTACTAATAAAATAAAATTTCATCAAGGCTCAAGCCAGAGGAAACAGCAATAAAAATCTGTGTAAACAACCTTACACTATGCTTTAGAAAAATATCAGAGGGAAAAAAGCTAGCATCATTTTTTCATTTTTATTTCAATCTAGACTATTTTAATCTAAATGTTCTTTTTGCAATTGACTGGAGAATCAAATTAAGGGGTTTAGTCATCTGTCTACCCAGTAGACAGATGCAATCAAGTGGCTAGGTGGCTAAATCGCAAACTACAGCTGTGCAATTAAACAGCAGACATCAATTGTCCTTAAGTCATCTTTCAAAAGCAACCCCTTAGAGAAAGAAGGAGGAATAAAAAGACAGAATTCCTTATGTTTTCTCTAAGACTTGTAAAGTAAATGATCTTAATAAAGTTTGGAACCAACAAAAAACAGTTTAAAATGAAAAGGACTTGTGAGAAGTACATTAGTAACAGGCATGCTTTTTTCAGTTCCCTTTAATTGGCAATATAGCTTTATAAGCTGATACAAGTGAACCAAATTAATCCATAAACCAAATTAAAGCAAAACTCTAATTAATTGAGGTTTCTACTCTGTTCTGCAGATCAAGTTATTAAATTACTATTGCCTATAACCAGCACAAATGTAATATGTTATAAAACTAATTGGTTTATAGAACCATGTTTGTTTTGTTTTTTCTCTCTTCTTTTTTTCCCTTTTTCTTTGTAAGTCTCTTGACAAGTTCAAGTAAATGCAGCCATCTGACCTGACCAATGTGAAATGGAGGTAGAGCAAAGTAACTCACTCTAACTAGCCTCCAAATTTCTGTTAAATCAAACCCCTTGAAATTATATGGGGGGCTAATTAACACATTAGAGAACCAACAGAGAACCACAAATTCATGGTACATTGTATAAGAACAACTATGAATGCTGCAGTTCAAAATGGTGAAAACAACATACCTTAAGAGCTCTCCAGTGGTAATGAAGTACTTTGACTTAAAAATACTTCTACAAGAACTTAAACCTAAAAAGCAGAGAATAATTATTTACTGGACAAACTAAAAGCTCTGAATTAGCTCAAGCCTGAGTTCTGCAAACCACCTGCCTATGAATAGCATCACTGCTTATACACTAAGTTAGATTTAAAATGTTCATAATTTAGTAAGACATTTTGTTTGAAGTTTTAATTAGTGAAATGCAAGATACTGGCAGCTTTATATCATTCCACTGCTGTGAGCTCAGTAGAATTAAAGGGACAGAGTTAGGGGGACTTGTATTTCAAGTCACATAACCACAACAAGTAGGAGTGTCTTACATGTATGATTAGCACCTTTTTATTTATTATACCGTATGCTTAATAATGGACTTGGCTAAAGATATTTTCAGGTTGCAAATACACTACTTCAGCATACTACAGAGCTCTGCAGATCCCCCAAAGGTGGAAAGGCTCATACTTCCCTATTCACACCTTTTTTTCCTCGTTTATGCTCAAACAAAACTGCACTGCTTGTGTTAGATATTGCATTGACAGTGTTGATGATCTTAAATTTCCACTCTCTGCAGGTACTCAGTTACCATTTTTCCCTTCTCTATTAAATACATAATCTTGACACATCATCTAAAAGCATGGCAATGATTTGAGACAGCATAGAAGAAATAAAGGCCAGCTTTATGTAGCTCTTTAACACAGTTTTCTGAATGGAAGTTGGGAAGCAGGCACTTGAAGGTAACTTTCTGCATTTTGTTACTTAGTAATTCTTTTAATTTTTTATTTTTTTTTTTTTTTAAATATTTCTTTATAATGTTTTTAATCCCTCACTGGCCTAAAATACACAAAAAGTTGCTATCAGGTATCTGTTACATAGGACAAGATTTAACCATACTGAAAATGGATTCAGACTTTGTTCAGCCTTTAGAAAATGTGACTTCATATATGCTCAATAGATTTGATCTCTGTATAAATTACTGATCAAATTTTTTTAAAGCATCACTAATCAGCAGGTTGATTTATATTAAAGGTCCTCTAATCATAAGGTGACAGACTGGTTTTGATCTCACCTGAACTGATACAAATCTTAAATGAAATAAATATGCCCAACATATGCTGGGCGGAAGATTTCAGTCTATTCCACAACTACCTTTCCAGTGCCAATGATTCTACCTTCAAAAGACCTGTCAAATCAGTTTGCTTATCATTTTTTCCAGTATCAGAATTCTCCTGTTCCTTCAACAAAGGAACAAGGAACAGTTACCAAGACATTCCTGTTTCTGTTGGTCATAAATCTGTGTTGTAAAACTAAATTTTTATAAACTTTTCCAATTCCAGTCGATAAGACAAAGTGCCTCGTGCCAGAACAACTCAAAAATACTGACTCCAGTTCCTACCAGAATAGCAGGTGAAATGAGGTGTCATATCACAGGACAAATGGATATCAACAGAAATGAGTGACAGGCAGAATTCTGGAGGGAGAAGGGTGAGGGACAAACCTCCTGTGGGTTATTTTATACACCATTACAAAGGCAGCAGTCTCTTGGGATCTCTCTCATCATGAGCCTCTTATTTCTACCACAAACAGTGCCTGCCAGGAATAGTCTCCCCTGAAACTGTTTCTTATGATAAAATCAGGCAACACAGATTACTTTATATATATAGCAGATTTTAAAACCCATCCCATTTGCTGTAAATCAGAGATTTTCTTTGTAGTATTTTAAAAATAAGCACATCACCACGGTTCTGCCATGGGAATAACAATACATGTCTAGCAAAATCACAGTCCAAAGATCCAAAATGGCTTTAAAAAAACCTGTCTCAAGAACTCAAACCCAGCTCCTGTTTTTCTGTGGTAGAAGATAATGGTGAGGAAGCCTGCTTGAAACACCTGCTTTCACCAAGTTAGTGGAATATTTCACTGTTTAGGATTTAAGGAAAAGAAGGCAGGAGAGAAGCTTCCTCCACCCACTTTTGTGACATAAGAGCCAAGTACTCCTCAAAACTGGTAAGCAGAAACTACAAAGATCAGCATTGAGGTTGCTTAAAAAAAATTAAAAAAAAAAACAAAGAAAACAACAACAAACCAAAATAACTTTATGGATTGTCTCTTCCAGAACTATATGGGACTCAGAAGGAAAACCATAGAGGATGATTACTTTAAGAAGTACTGAGACCACAGGTCATTCAGACCAAATAAATATTGCGAGGAAATAGTTTGTGTCTGAAATAGTGATTTAGGTGGAAGACTTTTTGAGAATTAGAAAATACCTTATAATAGCTGATTTATCCCATATGAATTTTTAAATTACTATGTGAACTTTAACTATTGTCTTCTTTTCCACAAACTTCCAAAACTCCTTTTTTTCAGAATCAAGTCTGTAAACAATTTTAGGTTCTCTGGACTGAGGTGCATTCAAACTTAACATTCCAGTTGGCTACTTTTTTGCTTATTTATTAACAATTGTGTTAGATATCACTATCGCCTCTGTTCTGTGATTCTGCAAATAACCTCGAATCTGATTTTTAGGAGCAAATAAAATCAGCTTCAGACAAAAAACACTGAGGCATACTTCTAGAATAGTTTTAGCTGATGTCTGTGGCTGTCCATTAGTAAATTCCTGCTTGTGTCAACATTAAAGGCAACTTCAATAGCCATTAACCACAACTGTTGTAGAAATTATCCTGAATTAGAAAGACAATACAAATGGATAGTAAATATGGGCAAAGGAAAATTCAGTTCAGGGAAATGCACTCTAATCATTGATCAAATTAATGAAATCTTGCATTCATTTTAACTACTTTTTTTCTACCTGCTATACAGTAAGTTTTAAGTGCTACCTGTGATTGTTCTTTAAATTCAGGAACCTCCTACTCTTTGAAAAACAGCTACCTTATTCTTCTAAATGAAATTCAGACTACAAAAATCATAGATCTGAATATGCAGAGCAGCTGTGATAACCTGGACAGGAATTTTAGTAGTCCTGATCACCTTGCCTTTGTAACTACTTATTAACCATTAGCAGGAGAGGGTGATGCAGTTACTGGAAAAAACAAATCAGTTTTGATCAAATACTCCATGCTTTCTTGTTTGTTTTTGCATTCAAGTGCACAATATAGGTCATGAAGTATTACATATCAAATACTGACAATTCAGAAAAGAAGTACTGAAATACAGGATTTGATACATTAAGTCAGTGCTTAATTATCAGAACAGTAGTCCAGAAAGCAAATTGAAATTTAACAGAGGTTCTTGTGTTGTCCCAATTTATTTGTGACATCTGTTGTATTATTCTGTGGATCAGACAGCTTTTCTTAAAAATCCTTTTAACAAAAGGAAAAGAAAAGAAAGAATGGTAATTTAATTTTAGCTCAATACAGATTGATTGCTAGTCCATGCTCAGATGTCTGGAATTCAGCCAGAACAAAAACTGTATTTTAAAGAAAATGAACTAACACAGCTCATGAACAGTTTATTATCCTAAAGTTTAGCTATTAGCTATAAATATTCCCAAATGTTAAAACTGCCGCTCAAGGGTATTAATGTGTTGGCTTAGCTTCATGTTTATGATGCAGCCTTGATCCATTCTCCATTTGATGAAACCAACAAAATGCTAGGAGAATAGGAGAAGCAGCTGTCCTAATATGAAATTCTTTCAGGCTTACAACCAATTCTACTCCAAGAAATACCAAGTACATTTGAAAGAAAGACTGGACGGCATTTTCACTTTCCCTACTATACTCCCTTATGAGTCCGGTGAGACTACATATACTTAGACCTGCATGAGCTTTAAGAACTTTGTTGGCTTAAGTCCTATGTCCACATTTAGAGCTGTGAGAAAATTGCCAGGAAAAAGCATAAATGAGTTCTGGCATAACAGACTGTGAACATAAGAATTAAGAGGCTCCCCATCATACATAAACTACCTTCCATGAATAAAAATAAACCAGTAGTTCCAGCACTGGTTCATTAAGTAACAGAACTCAATAGCTTTACAATTCCACTTAATAAGGCATAACGCACAATTAAAAAAATCCTAATAGCATTCATGGTTCTTTTCTCTGCACACCTATTTATTAAGGGTCTGAATGTGGTTCAGCTACTGTGGCCACAAGTCACATCGCTGAGCAAGCTAATGTAAGCTGAGACAGTCATGGCTTCCCCATTCCCTTCTTCCCTGAACCAGCACTTGTGGTCCTTTAAGTTAGCTAGTTTAGGTACTGCTAGCAGACTAGCTAGGCAAAAAATTGTCTTTCCAGGCACATTTTGTGCACTAAGGAACAGTTGCTTAGTATTACTAGCAACACAGGTCAGCTGAGAGCAGGCACATGTTTTTAATCATGCTTTTCACAATTCAAAACTTTGCTGGATTATAACTACAGGATGGACAACTAATACCCATGTGATGTGGAACATTTAGTGTATATTTTTTTATTTTTTTTTTTCGTTTTCTACTATTCTATCCTCTGGTCTTACCTTGCTATGTTTTCCGTTTTCCCCATCTGCAATGATAGCATTTGCCAGCCACAAAGTGACAAGTTGTTAGTATTCATATACATGAAAATCAATCAATCAATCAATCAAACGTTTTGCTGGAATATTAAACACACCAGAACAAAAGCCATCAGAGATAACATCAAAATCTAAGTTACAACAAAGGCTACTTTCCAGAAAACAAGCTTAGTTTCCCATTTTTAAAGTAGCATTCTCCAGGGCACTATTGCACTCAGGGTACTAGACTGGAAGAGAGATATGACATTGATAAGCCAAAATACATTTTAAAAAATAAATCTCAGATTCAATTCATTATTAGATGAAGGCAAGAGCAATCTTTACAGATAAATTTTGAAGACAAATTACATAAGAGTTCATATTTGATTAAGTAGTAATAACTAGTATCTTATTTGCTGTCTTCTTAGACAGGAGCTATACTCTGAGCTGAAAAGTAATCTGGACTAAGTGGTTTCAGAATTTTTTATTTTTTTTTTACTCTATTTAATAAACATAACACACTAAAGAACTACAAGGGTTTCTGTTCTGACCCTCCCAGCTTAAGCTCCTGGCTGACTGGAAACTGCTGATGGCCTGAAGACCATGGCTGGCCTAGGATTCTATCCTAGTGAAATCAGGACAGTGGTCAATTTGATTCATCTTGTGAAGACTAACTTTTCGAATTCTGTTATTGTAACTGATGTGCCCCTTGATCAGAAAAACATCAGAAGAGCTGTATTAACTAGAGAGCCACAAGCTGCTAAATTTTATTTCTTCACTGAAGCTAGAAATTTGACACATTCAAGCATTAGGGACAACGTGGCTACACATGCTATCTCTCACAGCCACAAGGCATGAGAAACAAGTCAAGAACCAAAGAGTCTGTGAGAGCATGCAGAGTTGGGGCCCCAAAAGGCATTAGTATTAAAACCAGCATGTGGTCTTGTGTCAACTGAGTGTATGTTCACTCTGGAGAACTGTGTCACCAAGCATTGAAAAAACTACAGAAGAGCTTTTAATGCTACTGCATACAAAATGTGAAATAAGAATTTTACTGTCCATCTTACGGAAACAGTTTTAAGAGCTACAGACAACATGACCAAAATGGGTATCACTTCAGCACATCAAAGTGAGAACAACTTTGAGACACAACACACTACTGCAATTCTGGGTTCAGACCTCTTTGAGATATGTGAACCCTAGTATCACAGTATTACCTACCTAGATAAACATGGAAATCTCATTTCCTCTACAGAAAGGCTATGAACTGTAGAACCTTGATGGTGCAGTAACATTTTGAATATTTTATTCTAATAATTAAGATAAAAAAAATAATTGCTCATCCTAATTCTGGAAGCATTCAGCATTCACAGTATTATTTAACTAGGATGATATGCTCTGCCATGATACATCATCTATATTACTATCAGTGTCCATTCCTTGACATTTCAAAGCTCTAGCAATGCTCAAAAATGTCTTATAATGACACTGATAATTTCCACAAAATGACATGGAAAACCTATTTGCAATTCCAGTAACATTCTCCAAAAAAGAAAATGTGGGAATGTGCTCCCTCATTTTAGACATGTCAGCAATTCTTTAAATGGGAGTCAGTCTTTCCATTCAAACCCCGTATTTTTCAAGAGGTTGCCGAGTCAGACCTCAGGGAAAGAGAACTGATACTGTCAGTTTCAGGTGCTTTCATGCAACCTTCTGTCTCAAAACCAGTCTTTTTTTCGCAAGACAGTTTAAGTCATTAGGTCACAATATGGATGGCTACCTTCTGGAACTGGGAGGGAAGAAAGGGGTGCAAGACACTAAAATGACTTCTAAGAGAAGATATTTTGGAAAATAACCCAACACCTCCATAATGTACATTTTTTTTACCCACCAAACAGTTCCTAAAGACCTAGAGCTAATAGCCCTTTGGTGGCCTATGTTGACAAGCTATAAAGTGAGTCTTGGCATTCTGTGTATCCTGGAAAAAGGACCTTGAAAAACCTTTTAGAGCCTCATCCTGAAATTAAGTACTACTCGTCTGATATATCAAACAATTAAATTAGTATTAAGTTCAAGATGCTGAGAAAACTAGTGAAAGAGTTTGAGGACAGAAGTAACTTTTATTATGTGTAATCTCACTTTTACATAAAGCTTGAGACATACAATGCCAACCCTGAGTTTCCAGATCAGAAAAACTCCTCCTTGGACCACTCTATGAGGTTTTGGGGTTTCCTAAAACTTGCACTGTTTTCACTTTTTTCTTTTTTTTTTTTCACTGTTTGCACTCCTTCACTGTTTTCAGCAGTAAAGGAGGTCTTAAAGTGAAGTACTTGGCTCTGATTTGTGCTACTGAACATCTTCCTTTTAATTAATTTAACAAAGATGGATAGTAGAAACCAGAAGTGTCTATATTTTCCTCTGTCTGCGAACCTTGCTGTAGAACGCCATGAACAACTGACCAGAATTCAGTAATATACCTGGAAGCCAGTAAATTGGCTTGCCATGCTGAGTGGCTATTCAAATCAGGTTTTGATGAGTTTCTTTGTTTTTTATTTTGGTTTGGGTTTCTTGAAATAATACCTCATTAGAAACCAGAATAGAAAGGTTTTTTTTATTTCTTAAAGACTGCAAAGAACATATAGGAGCCTTTAACATCTAAAAGAAATGCATATTACGAATCAACAGTGGGTAATAAATTTTATAGACACACTTTAAAAACGTCAATAAAGTAGCACAGATATCTGTACACTACCTCACAAACCAAGAAAGATCAGATAAAAGATGGGAAGCCAGGAATAATACACTAATCCAAACAACATATGAAATTGAAAGCTATCCATGTTCTGAACAAAATGACGACTCCCCAGATTTATGTTTAAATGGATACAAATATTTGTATAAAAGAATTGGGCAGTAAAGCATTTGGTGGGAAAACATGTCTTGAGAAACAAGGTTTACTGACTATTCAGTGAGAAGATTTCACCACAGAGACAGAGAAAACAATAACCAGAATGTCATATCTACCGGAAACAAAGAAGTGGGCATTCTTTGTTTTCAGTGTGCACTTTAGATGGCAACACTAGATATGAGAGAGAAAATAACTGGTGTGAGGAAACAAAAACAACACAAGAAATCTTACAAACACTAGAAAGGAAAACAGAGCATTAACCTCCACCATCACAGTGGAAAAGTAAGAAGCAGGAAATAACAGAAAAGTCTGACTAGTTTCTGTCCTGCCCATCTTTACTGGTGGAGGAGGAGTAACTGAACGAATCCTAGTGGCAGACAATCATAAAAGAAAAATCAATCTCTTACACATTCCTTTTTTTTTTTAATTCTCTCTACTATGCTATAGTTCCCCTTTCCTGCATACAAGACCCATTCTGTATATGCAATAATGTGTTTAGTTTTGATTTTCTTTGTTTTGTTTCGTTTTGTTTTTATTTTCTTATTTAGCATGTCCTTGCTTCTCAGTCTATCTTCTATGTGCTCTATCTTCCGTTAGCCATAAGCAGCTCTCATGTTCAGGACTTCATAAAAATAAGGAAAGTTTTTTTCATATATTCCAAAAAGTTTTGGATATGCCGCATGTTGTCATCCCTTGTACCACTCACTCTACCACTACCATTACCACTCTACCTTGTAGGACTCTTTTTTTCAAGCCACTGAATTTGAAAGAAAAGGTTTGGGTTCTTTATATCGTGACTTCTTCTCATAAAATTTCTGACAACCCAGGAAACAGAGTTTAATGTACCCCTCAGGTCTTTGTTTCATTACAGTCACAAAAGAAACTGGAAATTCTCAAGAGACTTTTTTACCTTTGAAATATTTTGTAAAACACTATCACAATCATTGGTATGGGGCAAACACAGAGAGACAGACCTCCTTACCCACTGCAGCAGATAATACACATTATAATATACTTGAATTTGCAAATATAAGAACAGAAATAAGAACTTGCTATCTTCTTGTGTGTTGTACTACATTACACAGGGGATGTGTATACAAGCTCCTGCTAAAAGAAAAACTGCATTTCATTTGGTATTGACTTAATGAAGGAATTCTCACATTGATCTCTTAAACTGTACCACTCTTTAGGAAAAGAGACTTTGTAGAAAATAAAACCTCCATAAATCTCTTCATCTTTCTCCAGAAAAAAAAAGGGCTTTTTGTAGGCCAGTGATTTTCTTTGCACCTTTTCTTGTGGAAACAATTAGCTTAGCAATTTTTAAGTATTCGGTGGGTCCAGCTGCAGGCTCCTGGTATCCTTCCTACTATATAGCGATGTTTCAGAAAGAAACAACAATGAAGCCTCATATTACTACAACACATCAGTGGGAAAGACATAACTTATCTTCTAATAAAGCTAGGTCTTGAAGGAACTTTCACTTACCTGAGGCCATCACAGGTTTCAGCATTTTTGCCAGATCTGTTTCTACTTCTACTTTGACAAAATATTGAGTTGTGACTTGCCAAAACACTTAAGACCGAACTAAAAATGTGAAAGGCACATTTACCCTTTCAGACAAGACCGGTTAATTGGTCGTCCAATGATTTTCAAAAAATAAATCTGAATTCAGTCCTGTTTTTCTTTCTATTGTTATTAGTGTAGTAACCTTACATTAGGCTGAACTTCAGGTTCAAATCTGTGGCCATGGACAGCTGAAAAGTCTGCATTTCCAACAATAACCAATTTGTTCACTTGATTATTTTGAAAGCTCATTATGGGCATGCAATTCTATCCCAGACAGTACATACACTCTCACAAAAATAATCTTTAGCTTAATTTATACTTTTTCCTTTTATTTAAAGTCATGAACAATACAATTAGTATTAGGATTGATTTCTGTCCTATTCTACTGTCTAACCTGAAGAAGTTAATTGTATGGCTATGCACACAGAAAATAATTTTGCTGCAATTAGCATTAATATAAATATTAAATGATTACCAGTGTAACAAACAATGATAATTACAGTAACATTAGTAAGGCCACCTGTATCTTATTTGTGTAGGATGAAACTTAGTGCAGTTATTAGTCCAATATATAAATAATATATGTCTGATCTCAAGCAAATAGAAAACTTTCATACTTGTTTTAGTGTTCTTACAGCATATTAAAACACCCTTCAAAACAAATCCAAGGATAAGTTTCTGCTCATTAGTGTAGCTAAAAAATAGTACTAAGAACAGTAGAGTACATATATAAAAAGGCTCACTGCAAGCTGGCAACTATTTGTACCTAAAAGCTCTTTACCATCTGTTTGTACACATTCAAGTGTTTAAGAATACTCCTTTCTGAAATAAAATAAATTAAACATTATTGCAAAACTTCCATCTTATATTACATCACTTTGTGATGAGCTTCTTTACAGAAAGTTTCACGCAGCTGTGTATTCATGTAAATTATGACTCCTAAGAAGAATTAAGCACACAGTTAAACTTTAACATGTCATTAGACCCTGCAAAGAAAAACAGTTGCAATCTTGTATACTAACAAGAATTGTTTATGAAAAATTGTGTAATTAAGCACATTTGTGGGCTGTGATAGTTCATAAAATTGTCTAGGCATAATAAAGACAGTGATCTTTAGTTAGAAGGGTGAAGTGGCAAGATCAGCACCCACAAGATCTACATGAACATTGTCATGCATTCCCATAGATAAAGTAACAAATAAAATAAATAAAATACAAAAAAGCTAAATATAAATGCTGAGGCGGTTTTGGGTCTCAGAAGGTATTAAACTATGTTTAATAATAAATAATAAAATAAACTAAGTTTATTTACTTCACTAAATATAATCACACAAGATGAGATCTTTGAAATTTAATCTTTAAGTAATCTAAATACTTGCACGATACAAAGAAGTTAATCAAAACCAGTGGCAGCACAGTAGCAAGCATGAATGCCAAACCTTTGGTCTCATTTCTTCTCATAAATAGCTTCTCAGAAATATCAGTATTTAAAAAATAAATATAAATACTGGGGCATGTTCTCTGTTGTTCTCTGAGGAAGAGACAATGATTATTCTGAATTATCATGGCAAAGTCGGGCAATAGTTTCCATTGTTATGAAAATTCCAACAGCTACATAATATGACACTTTACAAATCTGACTGAACAACTAGGCAAACTGCAGCTTTACCAGTACTGTTGTTCAACAAAAAGACAACACCAAAACCCAAGAAAAAACATAGATACATTTTTTAGCTCAATCATTCTTTCATTCATACTTTTTATCTCTTTTTCCATCACCTTAGTGGAGCTATTCATGATATAGAAGCACAAAACTGTTTACTTATAAAAGAGAAACCTGATCCTTTCTGTCTAAAATATTCAGTAGAAATTTTGTTTAGAAAAATACATCTTAGGAAATTCTCTATGAAAGTGCCAGGTAGCAGTACTGTATGAGGAATACAGAATACTTAAAGTGCTATATCCTGATAAATGCGTATGTCATTATTTCATCCTAAAGCTCAGCAACAGCACAGGTTAACTATTGAAAGATGTTTTAAGGTAGTTCACTGTATCCCTTAGAGAACCATCTAAAATGCCAGCATGTACAGAAATTTCCTTATTTGCTACAAACTTCATTTTCAACTCATTTCCTGAGGAATATTTACTGCAAGTCTCCAAGCAGGGGGTAACCAGGAAGAATTATTTTCCATTCACTGGGATAAAGATTAAGAGAGTACTTTTGTACCCACTCAAAGTAAACGCCATTGGCAAGAATCTACACCTACAACTGCAACCGTATCATTAACTTCAAAATCCCATGAACCTGATCTCATTCTTTACTATGGAATCATAACATACTTGGATTAGATTAAAAAAAAAGAAAAGTGGAAGAAAAAAAAAAATCAGTGGGGACTATTTCAGCAATAAAATGAAAACATCATACAATCATATCATTACCCTTCCCGAGAGACTTTGTGATTGGGCCAGAAACTCTCATTCTCTAGTTTGCACAGACTTGCAGCATCACTAGCAGATGCCATTTTCTGCTGTCCTAAGTCAAAAGTCTCATTGACATGCTTAGCAGCTGCCTGGAAAGTCTCAGTATACTATTTTGTGTGAGATAACTTGCAAGTCTATGGCAGTATGCTACCCTACAGCATACTTGTGCATAGCACAGCAGTCTTTCACATCTTACAGACTGTCATTTCCCTCACAGTTCTTAACATAGCTCATTTAACATGTTCAAGGAAGTGATCGCGTTCCTAGATCTATTTCTACTCATGAAATTCAAAATGTTTTTAAAAATTCTCAGCATGTCCAAAGAGCATACTAGCATAAAATGCAGTAACTGGTAGCCCTGTCTGTACACTACATTTCTCACTAGCAAGAGATTAGCAAAATCAGATATTTATTAGCAGCAAGGGTTTCATGTAAATTAACTGTTGATTATTTATTTTCCATTTTGGTAAATTCTATAGGTGGGGTTCAGTGCCATACAAGTAGACTGTTAGCAGCCCTGGAGTTATTTTGCTCAAGACTAACATCACCTATGGAAGCAGCAATCACAGCAGTACTAAAATATTCATATGGAGCTTTCACAGTCTGGCACAGAATTCATGTTTCCTCTTGCTCATCATGTTCAAACCTTCTTCAGCAGATTTATACACACAAGCAATTTAACAATAAGCAAGACTGTGCAAGTACAGGACACCTCTGAGAAGAGTTGTTTCTTCCTTTCTCAGTGAGGAAGCCCCTCTTTTTAAATTTTTTTTTCCTCCTCACTACATTGTGTACAACCACTAATAGAATTAAATCAGTACAAAATTCTGTTGCTAAGGTTTGGCCTGGCACCAGATGCAGCAAGTATGTAACTACACATCTCACTACATTTCAATAGGTAGGTGTCCATTACATTCAGCTGATGTTCTTCTGTGACCTACGAAATCCCTTGACTAGCTGATTTTATTCCTTTGATTTCCATCTTCCCCGTGAATGCAGTCTGTTACTAGAGATGTTTCTCTGCAGGTTTCCTACGCAGAGCTATCAGCCATTGCAGTCATGTTCATACTAAATTACGGTTGAAGAGACTGTTTTTTCTCTTCAGTTTTGAACTATTTGGTGCTGTAGAGGCAATCTACTTATATCTGTTTAAACATCTATTGTTAAACAGTGAGGATTTTTCATAAAGAACATTAAGAAGCTTAGGTACGTCTGTTTAGCTGATATAGCCCAACGAAAAATGTTAGTGAAATGAAGAAAACTCTCTGAAGCAAATAAAATTTTTAATTACCATTAAGCTACATCTATTGCTAAAGATATGAATACCAAAAGCCATCTACATGAAGAAAACAAAACATCTCAAGTTACTTTAAAATCTATCTCGAACTCCCTCAGGAAATGAAGACATATCAAGAAAAATAATTTTTACTGTACTTTGTCCTTTTTTCCCTGTTACTGACTGGACATAGTTAAATTAAATGCAAGTTCATAAAAATGGTATATAGAGATAAAAAATGTTCTTTGAGGACTTATTGTAATCACTGTGGTCTTGCTGTATTGTCTAGTGCCTGAGCAAGAACTTAGGCCAAAATAACACATACAGAAAAACATTATAGTGCTGTGATTTCATGCCTACTGTTACCTTACAGTTTAAGTAGCCCAGACAGCTCAGTGGCAGATACACTAGGCACTCTTTCTATCACAGCACTGACAGTCAACTATTACCATGAATTAATTAAATTCACTGGTACAACACATGGTCGTAGACTGAAAGACCTTTTAAAACTTTCAGAGTTTTCATTCTGCCTTTTGTAGTTACAAAGCAGCAATAGCCAGCCAGTGTGGTGTAAGTCTCAATTTTTATCATGGGCTAAGACTTAAAGCAGAATAATGCAGGTCCCCACGCTAATGTTTCTCACAAATACACTCTAGACTCTTTCTCTCATGCTACAGTCTTTTTTAGCAATCAGGTTATTTAAACATAGCAGAACACTGTATACTGAATAAGAAATATGTGCATGATCAGAAGAATGAGCATCAGACAAAGGAGAAGGATTGCACGTCATATCTTCTTGATTTATTGGTCTAGCTGCCTGAAGTTGGAATTTTATCAGGATTGTATCCTCCATCAGAGAGAAGATATACTTTTCCATTATCAGGAGGGTACTTAATATTCCAGACAGCAAAGCTTAAACTATATTTATGTCAACTTTGACAGCTTCTCTTCTTATGACCTGGAGTCTATGAGGACTGAAAGTAATTGTCACTCTAGAAAGAGCTCCAGGCCTCCAGTGGATCTCTCTGCTCAGTTTTGTGAGCGAATACTCATTTTGGAGTTTTGAGTTACACTGTGGCATTATTATACATTGCTGTATTAAATATCCTTCTTCCCTCCCCACTATTAAAAAATTTTGCTAATGTAAATTCTGCTATTGTATTTTGCTATGTATTACAGGTCCCTGCCTGTTTGGGCAATGGTTGTCTGGGCAAACAAGCAGCTGAATGCATTCTAAATAATTAACTGGGTTTCTTTGCAGATTAGGACTTTCTATTTCTGACTTGTTGGTTGCAAACTCTAAGCTGCTGTTCTTACCTTCAGTACGTCTGATTTACAAACAACATTCAAATACATTTAGAAATAAATATTACAGGAAAAAAGTCAGACAATGAGAAGGGGAAAGAGGAGTGAACGTACAACTTCATAAACAAAATGGGAAATGCTGCAGTCAAAACCTGAGCTGTTACACTAGAGTAAATGTCCGACAATTCATTAAACTGCAGTGCACTACTTCACAGGGCTACTTTTAAAATGTTAACACTATATCACAGTTCCCAGCAGCATGAAGTCTTTCCAGAAAATGTGTCATCACTGTATGCAGTGTATTTTATATGTATAAATTAATTTTATTATATCCAATAATATTTTTCTGAAATTCTAGGAAGTCTCTCCACAAAGAATAACTAAGGACCGTATTTTAATCAGCTGGCACAAAGTCTAAACACCACGTTTCAAACAACAACAACAAAATGTCTTTATTACACTACAATGTCCACTTTTTCATTTTGCTTCTGCAGAAGAGGATGTGAAAAAAACCTGCGACAATCATATTCAAGTATGTGGCACAAAACTTTTCAACTGTGAAGTTATTTAACACTGATCTCTATAGTCAAACTATTCTCGATAGAAGCTGAATGAACTCAGAAATCTACATGTGATTCTGTTATTGTAAGGAAAAAATACCCTAACAAAGCCTGAAAAATATGTCATTTGTTTCATATGTCCACCAGCACTCTGGAAAGAGAAGCTGTACATCTCTAAGTAAAACAATGCAATTTTCTTTTTCTTACCTGACTTGGATTTCTTCTTTGAGATCTGCCTGCAACTGGGAAAAACTGTTGCGGATCCTGGTATAACCGTTCCTTCCTCTAAATCAGACTCTGGGATTGTAGCACAACCACCTAGTCGAAAATGGAAGAAGCTTAATGTGGTGTTTATAACAAAACAAGTTCACTGGTGCATAATTAAGGACAAGAGGCGATAACTGACAGGAACATACAAAACTGCAATAGTCTTTACTCTCACTTTGAAGAAATGTTTCTTAAAGAAAACTATTAGCATTGTTTAGAAGGCTCATTATGCCTTAATGACTTCTCTCCACAACTAACGCTGGTTTGAAAATAAATTCGAAAGTATTAAGGCCACAGAATATGCAAAACTGATTCCATAAGAAGATAAAAATAATGGGATATGTGTTAAAGATCAGAAGCTAGTTTGTAATAAGTGTAGTTATTTCATTCACACTTAAAAGTTAACCTTATGCAAATTATTACCTTGCCCCACATGATGATATTTCTGGATGGGCTATTAAATAAGGTATTTTTATTATTTTACAGTATTACTTTTTTTATTAACTCTAGTGCTACAGATACGGAAACACAGGGACATATTTCACTGTTCAATAACACACTGCACTGCCAATACTTTATTCATAAGTAATCGTAGGATGCATGGCATGGGAGATCCTCTGTATTTGACAATGTTGTTTTCTGAGTAGTTCAGAGAACACAATGAGTTAAAACTTTCTCTTCAAACATGTTTAACAGACTGTTTTTAAAATACAAAGAGGGAGCATCATCTGAACAGCTGCAGTATTTTGCAGAGGAATAGGCTGTTGTAACTGAATTTCAAACCAGCTATGATCAGGACTTTGGAGGATGCATCACTGTTCTGCAGCACAGACACAGCCTTACAGTAAGTACATTGCCAAAAACCTAGCAAACAGCTGAGATGCATCCCTTTCTCATAGACTTCCCAGGGTCACTACTAACAAATCCACATTATTTATTGTGATCTGAAAATATGTGTTTATAAACAGCACAACAACTCCCAGTGGAGAGAACAGACTTTACACCTTTATGTGTTC
The DNA here is from genome assembly GCA_013399075.1 of Chloroceryle aenea. NCBI lineage: Eukaryota > Metazoa > Chordata > Aves > Coraciiformes > Cerylidae > Chloroceryle > Chloroceryle aenea. The sequence continues at coordinate 7,329 of VWZY01004539.1, read as the reverse complement.
TGCAAAGAAATGTTCTACTCCAGGCCTTATAACTGGGGTGTCCAATGTTCAGCAGAACAGGCTATTTTCTTGTTAGAAACTAAATTTATAAAACAGTTGTTAAAAATAAGGTTGCATTCCCAAATAGGAGAGCTGTAGTTTCAGAAGCACTGGTAAAGCAATGCCCAATGTCCTGCAGAAATGTATCACACTGTCCAGCCAAGGTAAAGCATGCAGCTCCAGTGAACGGTTTGAAAATACTCATTCCTACCAACTCCAGAATTGACACAGCATCTTTTGTTCCCAAGGAAGAAGAGACACAAGCTACTATATTCCAGATACACCCTGGCAGAAAGTTTAAGATACAGCATGGTTTTTATGTTTGATTTAGAATAAGCAAATTTTTTTCAGTTAGGAAGGTTAGGAGAGAAGGTGTCAGCAATGTGCCAATTTATGATCCATGACAGCTCCAAATATTTACTGTACCTGCTATGAAACTGAAGAAAATGGGAAATTAGAAAAATACTGTGAAAATACTGTTACACTAGAGTAATGTCCGACACTGCATTAAATATAAATGTGCCTACACTCTAAATGAAAATAAATATGATAAACTAATATTGCTGCTGCCATTTTCAAATTGTGACTAAAATGTAAACTATGAAATTCGATGAAATGGAAACCACTGCTTTAGAAGTCAATTTAGAAGTTTTTCATTCTTATTCTTCTGATAAAATTTACCCTGTTAAACACTACTCTAAATACAGGACACACAATTAAGTTTTCTTGCACAAAAGAACTATTAAGAATGGCACCATACATTTTTAAAAGACTTTGTAACATTTTCTAACAGCATGAGTGAGAACATGTCTAGTAAATTAGCATCTGTCGAATTTCTAGATGGAAATAACTTTTACAACATTCATTCTAAAAGTCACAACTCAGAAACTTACGGAGTCTTGAGAATTGATTGCTTTTGATACCAAAATATTTCATTAAATCATCAACACTGATAGTAACTGAGTATGAGTCAGAAAAGGTCTATTTACCCTTCAGTAGAAAACACTACTTGCTGAAAGGAAACAAAGACTTCCTGCTCTTGAGCTTGATGGGAGTTTTCTTAAGATTTACTTGTCACCTGATCCTATCAGAATTTATTAAAATTAAAAGCAAAACTCACTTCTTTCATAACTTTATTTTCTTTAGAATAGTGAGGCCTGAAATGTTATCAACGATAGTCTGCTTTACATACAAAGAGTAGACAGAATACACACAACAATAGTATCAGCTTCAGTATTAAGAGCAGTAATAACTCTTATTTATGCAAGGATACTAGCAACTTTTTTCTGTGGGTGTTTTGTTTGTTTGTGTGTGTTTTGTTTTGTTTTCATAAAGGCAATCTGTACTCTGACTGCATGGCTTTCAGTAGGGCAAGATTTTATCAGGACTGTTGCACCAATAATTATTTAAATGAATTATGAGATATAGAAAGCAAGATAATAGTGGTATTTTTTACTCTGTTTAGGAAATGAGGTTTACATGATCAAGGTATTTGTGCCTGCACATTTCTATCTTACTCTTTTACTGACAGTATTACCTTCTAACTGAATGAGCTACTAGAATTTGGAATGATGTCTCTTAGCTTGTTCAGATGCCAAAAACTAGGTAGAATGACTGGACCCTCATCTACACATCAGCAGGCATCAACCTAACAGGTATCTGCTTCTTCCAACAGAACCAATAGCAAATTCCATTTTCTTGCTCCAAAAGTCACAGGTATGCATCCTCAAGATAGTGATACCCTTGACAACATGCTATGATGCCCCAGAGGAAGAAAATAGTAAAAACCACACTGAGCAAACTATCACACTGAAAGAAGAAAAATGTTCAAAGTATACTGTAAGTTTTCACTAGACTGAAAAAAAAAAAAAGTAAAAGTCACAAATATACACTGCTGAATACAACATTTAAACCACAGTAGACCAGGATTTTTCAATTCAAAAACATTTTACAACTCAGAAGTCAAGCTATGTGAAAAAAACAACCTTACTACAGAGCCTTTACTGAGGTTATCTACTCCAACATCTTTGGTCAGAGACTAAAGAAATTTCTATTTGAATTAAAAATACCTCTTTGAAATCTGGTATATGTCTGTATAAAGGTTAAAAAGTATTCACAGATGTTCTTTTTAGCAAGCATTTAAAATTTTTATGCACCTGGAATACTAATCATGCTCCAATCATGGGAGCACCAATGGGAGCAAAATAATTCCAATTCACTGATAATTGAGTAGTAAAAATCTGAAAACTGAAACATTTAAGGAAAAAGGAGACAAAGAGGCAGAAGCAGTACTATACAGATCACATTGGAAAGGATCCAAAATGGGAAGTTCTCCAGATGCCAGTCTGTAAACAGTGCTTCGTAAAAAGAATTTCCCCGTTAATTGTTGGCAGGAATAACTTCTAGAATATGTTATTAAGTTTGACCCACTCTTTCCCCATTTGCTGTGAGGCTAAAGTCTTGTCTGATTCATCACTGATATTTTATCAATTGTACTGACACATGAGCAGATGACCAGTCTTGCTTAGCTAAGAGGACTAAAAATGGCTTAGACAGATCTTTACCAATAAAGCACGTAGGCCAGAAATCCTTTTATTTTTCCAGCCTGGAAAAATAAAAGACACTCTTAGAACAAGAAGGAATTGACAATAAATTAGTTTTGACTTTAACTTAGGTTTCTGAGTACTAAGAGAGCAAGGGCTTTGAACAACCCCTGAACAGAAACCACGGAAGTAAACAATTGTATTTAGCAATAGGACTAAATTATTCTAACACAGACATGGGGTTTCTGAACCAGGAGGTGTTTTTTTTTCTTCCTTTCTGCCCTCTCTGCCCCCATCTCCCCCTCAACATAGAAGATATAGGTAATATAGGACAAAACAGATACAGATTTATCTGTTAGCATTCTGAAATTATCTAATCATCTGTTATCAAATTAGAAGTAGTTACCTAATCATTAAGACATTAATGAATTACTATTCGTTATTTATCTAATAATATTTTCACAGCATTTGAAACACCATGAAATACAGGCTACCAGGCTACTTTAACCAGCAGTAGGAAGTAAACCATTAGTTGACAATGGAAAATAAAAAAGTAAAGATTCTAGGATGAAAGTATAGTTGAATGTATTTCATTAAAAATAACAGCAGTGATATTGTACACAGTTAAAATCTCTGACAATTTTAGTTGCCAAAAGTATATGGCAAGTAAGCTTGATAAATTTACACTTGGAGAAGACACTGGGCTATAAAATATAAACCTCCAAGTGATGAAATTTAATACAAGTAATCAGACATTGTATTTTTAAGAGGATAATGAACTAGATTCCATTCTTCTGTATCTCCAGATAGCACTAGGAAATAAGCAACTCAAGTGATGAAATAAACATGGATGAAATCATCCTCTTTTAATGCTATTAATATAAACCAAATAAGCATCTATGTGGTTCCTTTCCAAGAAATAAACATCTCTCTGGTGTCCTTTCCTTTGGACATTAGGAAAGCAAAGTATTCATGAGAGAAAGAGAATTCTCTTTTTTATAATGCAGAAGTTCCCTTCTACACTTGAAAAGCAACTTGTGCTGAAAATACAGGCTTTTCTGTTAATTATATCAAAGATAGCACATTGTTTTCATGTATTGTAAATTTCTACTTTCTTAATACTACCCGAATACTAGATTTGTCTGTAACATGTAAAATCTGAGTAACATTGTAGTTGTTTAGTCTGAAAAAAATGTGACTTACTTAATGTCCAAGTATGATTTTTATTAATTGCACTAGGAGTTAAGAACAAACAAAATGATAATAACCTATCTTTCCACCAATACTGTATTAAGAACATACATTACTTATATTTCCTTTAATCTCACTATCATTTAATACTTCATTTACTAACCAAACAAATCCAAGTATTACCTGTTAGGTCAACCTTCTACAACATTAAAATCTGAGATTGTCTTTAGAAGGAATCAAAAAAGGCAACTTTGGCTCCATTTAGTACCATAATGCCATTCAATTAATCTTGTTTATTTAGAGGAAATTATCAGAGAACATACACAGTAGGTTAAAATTACACCTTATGTTGCAAGACATTTTTGTTGCTGTTGTTTAGAACTTCCTAAGCACCACATTTTACTCTACAAACTGCGTAAAATGTCATTATTTCACTAGTATCACACCTATATGTGTGTAAATCATGTAATTTTGCTAACATTAATAATGTTCAAATGTTATGAAAATGGTACAACTGAAAGGTAACTGGTGTTACTTTGGATCTTTCTTTTTGTTAAAGAATGAAGGACATAATTCATAGAAGCAAACATATGTATAGTGTGTTCTGCAAGTGTTTTTCAGCCAGAAATTGCGTGTGCTTCAGAAAGTAAACCTTAAAGAGATCAACTTTGCAAAACTGCAAAGTACCTTTCTACCAAACATAAGCTATCTGAAGATATGAGAAACCAGGCTCACAAACACTTCTAATAACTCGAGACAAATTTGACAGTAAACTTTTCAGAGAGGAGTGAGAGAGTCAGTGAAAGGTCTGTTTTCATGATAAAATACTATGTCTGAATCAAAGTGGTTTTTACATGGGAAGGTACGGGATTAACTGTTTCATCTTATTTAAAAGCTGACATTGCTGCTACTGTCCAAGATGATGAACAAAGTAAATGATAGAGCAAGCAGAATAAAGAGATGCTATCAGTCAGCTACTTTCATGCCTTATGTTTATTTAATTCTCTCGATTATGTTTTTAAGTATCATCATGCAGCCTGACAGATTACTTTGTTAAAATTTTTCTAACTGTGATTGGATACCCTGAAATCTGCTGAAGTACAAACTGAAAATTGTATGACAGGGGTTGCCTGTCCTTCCCTTCCCATCCAAATTGCATTCTTCTTAGTTTTGTACATTAGTATGTGCTAAAGAAGTCTATGTTGAATTAAATACTGCACAGTTTAAATAAAACACAAATTAGAAACATCTATCTCATCTGCAGAGAAGCTATACAAAGCAAACTAAAGACTAAAGGATCAAATACTTTATTTAAAATACAAGTAAATTCTTAAACTGAAACTGGAGCAAAGAGGGAATTGAAAAAAACCAGAATTCTACTGATTGCTTTATAAAACTACAGCAATCAGGAAAAAATAAAGTTTAGACCTGCTCTTTACTGAATTATGCAATATTGTTCCATACCTACACATCTCTTTTTCAGAAGTAAAAATGTTTTTCTCCTCTAGTGATAAATCTGAATCTTAAACTGCAGCTTTACAACTATTTTAAGACAGTTATGTGAGTCTTCAATAAGCTAAAGATCAATCTATCTATCATGCCTTTTTTTTTTTTTTGTTCCCTTTATCTCCTCTGTGTTGGCAAAAAGGCACACCTGAAGTTGTGTGATGCATCAGATCTAGAAACTCATGTAGCTGAAAACACAGCAGTAAAATGCACAATGACTAATCACAAGAATCATTAAATAATTTGTTGCAAGAGACCCTCTAGAGGTCACTTAATACAACCTACTAATTAGGGCAAATCCAGCTAGGTCATTTTACTATGGGATTTATCAAAAAGTAATTTTGAGTACCTCCAAAAAAGATATTCCACCACCTCTCTAGTCAACCTGTTTGGATATTTGACACACACAAAAGATTTTACCATGTTACATATCACACAAAATCCCAGTGTTCTGACTTCCCTCCACTTCCATTCCTACTATCATTAGGCACCTTCAAGAAGGGTGAAGCACCATTTAAGGCCTCTTTTAACAAGTCCTCCATTCTTAAACATGAAAACAACTCAAAAATAACTCCAATAATGCAATACAAGTGTATAATACTACAGGATATCAATACTCTGCAGTAACTACACCACGTTGTATATGAAATGGCACATCTAAAAGCAACAGTTTTCCCACACTTTGCTTTTGTGATAGTGCTGCAGAACTTGGTGAAAGAAATAGATTACAATGGATGTGGTAGCTAAAAAAAAAAGCTCTTGGGCATGTGGCAAGAAGAGGGTGGGCCTGACCTAAGGGTTTTTGAGAGTATTTCCTAACATCAAAATACAGTAGTGATGTGAAGTAATAGAAGTGTGAAAAAGTGGCTTCCCCCATTTATCTTAAGGAGAAAAAATACAGGCTTGTGTACCACTGCACTCCGCCCTTCTTTGAGTGCAACAGAAAAAATCATTTCTCACCAATAATCTTACCTAAAATATACATACTTTGTAATGCAGTATTTTAAGCACAGGAAAAAAAAAGTGACTGGATCTCAGTTTCAACATTCTCCCTGTTACCCACAACAGAAATGAGATATTATGCATATAGACTTATCACTTGCAGACAAATTTTGTCACACAAAATATTTATTATGTACAATATCTACCCCGTAGAATTTCTGAAGACTTTCTATATTTGCATAAGAGAATATATGATCCTCTATTTGCCCCAAATATTCCATTTTCCCTACAGTGCAGTATGGAAAGATCAACCTTTCATTAATTGTGAGACTGATAAACAGTACAACTTTTTTCTCATTTATAGGATATTAATTTTTAGGGATTTTTCTAAAGAGAAATCAGTGAGAAGTGACAGATTTATCAATATAGAGGCATTTAAGCAAAATGTCAGGCTTTTTTTTTTTTTTTTACAATTGTATCCTAGGCATTTGTGTATCTGAGTGCAGGAATTCCCTGAGCATCAGGATGCTCAGTGTACTCCCATGGTTTCTGTACCTAACACTGTATATATTAACACTGTATATATTTCCACCTATGGGGAACTATTTGCCTATTGTGATGCTTTATTTAAGACAAGGGAATGGTATCAAAATTGCTTTGTTGATATATTGTGTTTATGCCATGATGACATCAGGGGCAGTGAGTTTCATTTGGGATGTGTATTCAGTTTTGTTTGCCTGTCCTAGCCTGGGTCACTACATCTGGGCCTTCATTATTAATCACACCCAGCCTGCAGGGGGAACGGGAGAGAATAGTTTTTCCCAGTCTTTCACCTCCTTCTTCCCCTTTGGACCTTCTACAACAGTTTTAGAAAGTGCTGAGTTATTTCTTGATGTAAAGGACAGNTGAGTTATTTCTTGATGTAAAGGACAGCATATTCCTGTTGTTGTTTCTCCTTTGTTTCCTCTGCAGTGTCTATATTATGCTTAGAATCAGAACAGGCCCTCTTGGAGAAGCTGTCTAGAGGCCTGCCCTGGGAGTGGATATTGCTGAGTGGCATGGAAATTGGAAGGACATGGGCCGGCTTTTGGGGAACTTCTCTCCTCCA
>VWZY01004536.1:419875-434648 GCA_013399075.1 Chloroceryle aenea | reverse complement strand
TGCCATGGAGCTGTTTCTCTTCCCTAAAGGTCCCTTTCATACAGGGAACTCTTGTTTGGCCTTTCTGCTTCTTTTGCTTGATGATAAGGGACAAACCCATCTGAAATTACTTGCTTCCTTGGTGATGTGGAAGCTGTCTCAAAGACTGGAGTGGCAGTAATGGCAAACTACTGATAGTCCTTCCCATACTGGAACAGTCTGTATCGAGTGTGCATCTTCCAAGGGAGTCCTTCCAGGTTCTTATTGCTGTATTTTGATTTCTTTCTGTTTAGGCCATCACACTCCTTCTGCTGGGGGTCCCTTCTCAGCTCTCACTCCAAGCATCTGGCCTCAGGAGATCCTGGCAAAATACACACAGGTACAGTGTGGGGCAGGGAGAGGCTGTTCTCTGGCTCTGCACAGAAGGGACCCTGGTGATTTCTGGTGGTCTCTGAAAGCCGCAGGGGAAGGGAAGGAGAGATGCACTTTTCCTCCAGTGGTTTGGCTGTGGATGCTTCTTTGCTACTTAAACCTACATGTGTTTTGTGGCTGCATCCTGGCTCTCGCAAGATGATTTTGCAGAGCACAAAGAAACTTGTGTGATTTATTGCCCTGCTGTTTTGCAACTATTGCTCCACTGTAAAAATGTTGACACCCTGAGTGAGTTTCTGTCACCATCAAGCTACTCTGGATGGCTTTTTTGTTCATGGCAGGAAATGGTAGCCTCAGGACTTGTCACTAGGTGGGCAGAGCAGGAAGGAAGCAAGCAGCCATGGAATTTCATAACTGACCACAGTGTTTGCTGAAAGCAGTTGAGCCCAGGGAAGCAGATTAAAGCTTACTGTAGGGTTACACTAGTAGCACGGTTCTTGGGTATTGCCTGGGTGGGAATGCTTCTGAGAAACCCACAGGAGGGGCAGGTGGGCTAGCAGAAGAAAGGGAGGTATCTGTAGGCTTCCACTCCTTAAAAAAGCCTGCTTGTAACCTCCAGTCTGTATCCCCCAGTGCTAGCCATGAGCATGGACGAAGAAAGTTGAGATTTGGGTCACAGACCTTAATTTCCTTTGGTCTATCATTTGGATTTACTTCACAGATGCAAATCCCATTGTCCTTCAGAGAAAATCTTGAAAGCATCAGGTCAGGACATGGGGCAATGCAGGGAGCTGATTTTTGCAATGTGTGAGCAGAGGTAACCAGAAGGCTGCTGTGTATTAGAGATGCAGACAATAGAGAGCACTTTAGCTGATGTTTGTGGCTTCTTAAGTCCAAGAGGAGGGCTGTGTGCCCCTCCAGGTAGGAAGTTCTGATCTTGATATGATGCTGTTCACAGCCCTGCTGGAAAAATGATTGTTGGAAAAATTTATGCAGGTTTGAAGGCAGGGCTTCACACCTTCCATGGAGAAGTCAAAATGGAAGTGGCATGCAGCACCTCTCCAGCTGGGAATTGTGGTGGGAGGCACTGAAAATAAAAGGGCAAGGAGCTGAATTGCTCAGCAGGCACAGGGAAGATGGTGGTGGGATGGGGCAATATCCACCTATCTCTGGTCCTTCAGTGATAAACTGGTGAAAGTGTCTGTTCTTCTTCATGTCTCCCAGAAGGAAGAATCCATCGAGCAGCCAGAGTTCCACTATGATGAATTCGGCTTCCGAGTTGATAAGGAAGGTAAAGCCAGTCCCACTCCTCCCTCTCCCATTGTGTCCTGCGTCCAACCCTTCCTGTGCTTCTGGGTATGGCAAGGTGATTTTGCAACCATTCTGTGCTGGGTCTTGTCTGCCTACCTGTCATCATCTTTCTGTATCCTGCTATTGTAATCAAGTGCATTAGATGCGCTGGCCTTACAGGAGCCTGGAGCACAGACTGTGCAGCAGAGTCATTTCCAGCCCCTTATGCCTGTGCCAAGGGTGAGAGAGAGAAAAGCATTAGCAGCTGCATCTGGAGAAGGGCAACTTTCCCAGTTTGCAGTGGAGTCTCTGTCATGTTCAGCAGCATTGTAAGCACTGACAGCAGGCACAGTGACATGTGCTGTCTGTTGAAGAACTCAGACACAAGGTGAGTGGCACCAGTATGTCTTCTACCCATCCTAGCAGCGTGGCAAAGTGTAGGGGCTGAACCCACATCCTAGTTTTTCTGCAAGATAGAAGGGCAGGTGACCAGATAGAAAGAGGTAAGAACTATTGCAGCTGGGCATCAAACTACAACTGGCTGCCTTTGCAAAGAGAAAGAGAAAGGGGTGGGGGAAATTGGAATTGCTTTATGTGCCCTGAGAGGATGTTTCCAGGGCTCAGGCCATATAGTGCAGGGGCAAAAGTTGTTTGCGTGTGTGTGCTGAGGCACCTTGAGTCATAAAGGATCCTCTTTGAAGCAGTGACACAGAGATGAGGGCAGGACAGTCATTTTATTCAGCCAGGACATTTGATAGACTGGTGCATTATAAAATCAACAGAAAGATTTGGACTGAGTTGTCAGGATGTATTATGTGCATGAAGGACAAAGTGCCTTACGTCAAACATATACTTGTGCAAAGGTATCTATTTTAGAAAGCCAGCCTCACATTAAGGTGCTCTCTCATTGTGAATCTGGAAATGTCCTTATTAAAGCTTTTTTGGTGATGAAATATCCCCAAACTTGACATTTTGCACCTCATTACTTGCATGAGCGTGTAGCTTCTGCTTGCCACCTTGCTATGCTTTTGTCAGCCTGATTTACAGATCCTTACAAAACTCAGCAGGATGACTGCTGCCGGGGTCTTGTTTAATTCCAGCCACACTCTGCTCTAAATCATGAGTAAGTAGAGACTAGAACCCTGCTGACAGCTTCTTAGTTTTCCAGGTCTGAGTGCCTTTTGCTTATGACCATAAAGTTTGATGCGTGGAGAAGGCAGTTAGAAACCAAGTTTGCCTTTCCATGCTCTGGCTGGAAGATGTGAATGTTTTTTAATGTGCTTTCTTCAGATGGCCTTCCTACTCTTCATCCTGCCCTACATTTGTTCCTTCTCTCACTTGTCGCCATTTCATTTTCTTCCCTTTGCTGAGGCAGATGGTGCTGAGCCAAACTCCAGGAAGCTTCTGGGGGTCCCACTGACGGAGGAGCCACAGCAAAGGCTCAGATGGCAGGCTCATCTGGAATTCACACACAACCATGACGTGGGCGACCTCACCTGGGACAAAATTGAGGTCACCCTACCACATTCAGACAAGCTGCGTTCCCTGGTGCTAGCTGGCATCCCACACAGCATGAGGCCACAGGTGAGAGTGCTGCCTGTTCTGGGCAGTAAGAGACAGTGGAGAGAGACTACTTTCTGTTGGTTGAGAGAATGCCAGATTAGGGCTTTCTGTGGCTGTTTTTGTGACTCTTTCTATCTGTGTTCACCCTGCCCCCCCAGCTATGGATGCGCCTGTCGGGGGCCTTGCAGAAGAAGAGGAATTCAGAGATGTCATATCGGGATATTGTGAAAAACAGCTCTAACGATGAAACCATTGCTGCCAAACAGGTAAGAGATACTGCCTGGTGTTGAGTGGGCAAAAGGGCAAGATTGACGTGAGGAGGAAGGGGTGTCTGCCTGACACCTGCAGCAAGGACAGTTGAGAGGACATGTGTGGTTTAATCTCGATAAAGCTTAATCTTGTTGGGCATATTTCTTCTTTGATTTGTTGGAACAGCAACTGCAGGTCCCCTCCTTCCTAGGACAGCTGGGAAGAGGTTAGACCCCTGTTACCTACAGGCTGGAAAACAGTGCTGCAGTTGTATCTCAGCGAACATCCTGAAATTCATTGAGGGAAGTGGAAGGTGAAAGGCTCACAGATGCACCTCTGTTGAGGTAGTGACAGCTGCTTTCAAGGACTTTGTTCCCTCAAATCCAAAGTCTCTGAACACCATAAGATTGTTAAAAGATGTTCTCCCTCTTCCTCTGACTTCTGTGGGAGGAGGCAAAGGCCATGTCCAAAGAAAGTGAGCTCTGTACATGCTCACGTCTCACTATGAAGTTAGGTTCAAAGTGGTGGAAGGAGGAACAGTGCTGCCAAAGGGAGATCTGTCAGCTGTTCAACTCCAAGTCTCCTGTCACAGATGTGGCCAGGTTGTTGGTTTCTTTCTAGGATAGGTTTGTTGGGAAGCTTTGCTTGAAATCCAAACAGATGAAATTCTCTGTCAGTCTGCCTACTGTTCTAAGTGATGAAGAAAGGGGTTGAGTTTAGGCAAGTATTTCTTGGGAGACACTAAAGTGACTGTCTGCACTGGCATTTTCCCACATGTCAGTGAAGGCTGTTAAACTGACCCCGTATGCTTGAACGGGGCCATCTTCTTTGGTGCCTAAGGACTTAACACACCAGTGTGGGGAAACACATCTCCCTGAGGCGAGAGGTCATGGGGAATTACAGAGAGCAGAAGGCAGTTGTTCAGGTGCTGCTGGCTGACCCTGTCCTTCCTTACTATTGCTGTCTCGCAGATTGAAAAAGACTTGCTCCGCACAATGCCCAGCAATGCCTGCTTCTCCAACATGAACAGCATCGGGGTGCCACGCTTACGCAGGATACTACGGGGACTTGCCTGGCTCTACCCAGAGATTGGATATTGCCAAGGCACTGGCATGGTAACCTGCTTTCAGAGTGTCTTATGATAGGGATTGTTATGCTGAGACAAATGATTCCAAGCAGTGCTGCCAGATACTGTGACCTCTAGATGAGCTGAAGGGAAATCCCTTCCATATGGAAAGTTTTTCCTAGGGAAAGGAGAGCAGAGTAGCATCAAAGATATGGAAGAATTCAGTCAAAGGGGCATTACACTGAGGAAAAATCAATTCAGTGGGAGAATGCAGGAGAGCTGCAGCAGAGGAAGGAGTATGTTGGTCACCTAGATACTGGTCCATCTCTCCATGTGAGGAAGTTGGGAAAATGCTCTGTTCCTCTTAGGACATGCAATTCTTCTTCCCTCAAAATCCTAGGTGGCTGCCTCTCTGCTGCTCTTCTTGGAGGAGGAAGATGCCTTCTGGATGATGTGTGCTATCATTGAGGAACTAGTTCCTGCCTCCTACTTCAGCACCACTCTGATGGGCGTGCAGACTGACCAGCGTGTCCTGCGACAGCTCATCGTGCAGTACTTGCCCCGTCTAGACAAGCTACTCCAAGAGCACGACATTGGTAAAAGTGTGCCCTAGAAATCATAGCTTTTCTTGCCAGGGTGACATGCAAAAATTACTGTTCTTTTTTCAAAAAGAGAGAGCAGCAAGGCTAGGAGCAAACCTCCAGGTTCTGGAAGCAGTGCATGATCGTCTTTGAGTTAGGAGGAGAGCACTTAGAAGAGTCCATCTTTACTGGTTGTCATGGTTTAGGGTCAGGGCAGCCCCTCAGACCAATAACAGATGCTCTGTTAACCCCCCTCCCTCCCCAAAGGGGAAGAGAAAAGGAATAAGGGAGACTTCATGATTAGAAAAGGAAACTAGAACAGCTTTAATGAGAATGAAAATAATAATAATGGAATGTACACAAGNTCTCACTCAAACCAGGACACTGGTTGGCTAACTTCCCTTGTTATATTTCTTTTCTCTGTCTATTCACAGAGCTCTCCTTGATCACTTTGCACTGGTTCCTCACCTCTTTCGCTAGTGTCGTCCACATCAAGCTGCTGCTGCGTATTTGGGACCTTTTCTTCTACCAGGGATCTCTGGTGTTGTTCCAGCTCACTCTGGGCATGCTCAGTATGAAGGTAATTCCCACCTCCTCTTCCTCCTTTATAGTACTTTAGTGTTTAATTTTGAGGTTTAGGGGCAGGAAGGTTTTGTATCCACTTCCTGTGTGCAGTTTGGGAATACAGCTTTCTGCCTTCCTTGGAACTGGGGGCTGTGAAGAACTTTCAATGTACTTCAGAGGATTCAGGGTTTGCTGTTTCCCCTCCATACCTCATTTCTTCCATCATAATTAAACACCATCAACTGCCCCTCCTCTATGCAGTCTAGATCTCAGCCTGAGGGTCCATCTTACCTAAACCGAAATACTTGATTTTGCACCATCTCTGAGCAGAGACAGAAAGCCAAGGTTGTTATCATCTGAGAAGCTTTTGATGGCATTGTTGAATGTTCGAAGAGATAAGCGTTGCTCTTACTACATTTGATTTGGCTGGCTTACATTGGCCAGATCTTTTCCTTTTTATGCAAAAAATATTGTTGTGGTTCGGCTTGCGGTTTGAAGGGCAAGGGTGAGCCTGTTGGGAGTCTGGGGAAGGTAGAGCACAGTTTGACAGGGTAGTCACTCTACAGCATGTGAGACTGAATAGCTTCCATTCCCTTGTCACCAGCAAGATCCTTGCTAGCCATGGCAGTGGCTACCAAACAGCTTCTGTTGTGTCTTTCCTTGCTGATTTAACTTCATTTCAGTGATGGATACTGTGATTCAAAAACATGCCAGCTAGAATTCTGGGAGCAGATCTCAGTGCAATGATGGAGTAAAAGATGCTGTTCCCCTCCCATAGGTAGCTTGGACTCTTCCTAATGATTTTTTTTATGGAAGTATCTAGTTGTACCTGCATTGTGTCTGTCCCAGGCTATAGGCTGAATGTAAAATTGCATCTAGCAGACTCAAGAGCATAACTGTTGTGCTTACTGTTCTGTGTGGCCAACTGACTGAATTGTTGCAGGAGGATGAGCTAATCCAGTCTGAAAACTCTGCCTCAATCTTCAACACTCTCTCGGACATCCCGAGTCAGATCGAAGACGCAGACGTGTTGCTGCGGGAGGCCATGCGCGTGGCTGGCTCGCTGACAGATATGGCAGTGGAGACCCAGCGCCGCAAACACTTGGCCTACCTCATTGCTGACCAAGGGCAGCTGCTCAACTCCAGCACCACTGTCAACAATTTATCCAAAGTGAGTGCACAGAGGCCCATCTGTTTTAACCGTTCCCTTATGTATTCCCTCCCAGTTGCTCTTTGTGAGCAAGAGGTGCTGCTGTCTGAGGGGATTTTGGCTCCAGGATGACTGTCTTCCAGTGGAGAACAGGTATTGGGAAGTGAGGAGGAGGCTTATACTAATGAAATGCTGCCAGATCTGTCCTGTTCGATAAATCCCCAGGTGAAAGGGAAGTTGATACTGAGTGTAATTATAATTAATGAGAGCTGTGATGGAAAGTGATGTATTTTATAAATGGGAACTAAAAGAAACAACATATGCTTTTGGCAGAATTTGCTTGCAGAGTAGAAACTAGAGTTCATCCATTAGTAAGAAGCTAATGCACTAAAATAAATCTAGAAGATAGAGTCAGAAAGGAGCAGCAGCCTTTGAGAAGCTGAATAAAAAGTGAACTTGTATTTAATCTTGGACTACAGTCTGCAGTTGTGCTCCTGTTTGTCAAGGCTGTGTGGAAAATACATTCTTAATGCTTGTCTATGTGCTAATCACAAGACAGTCCTGCAATTCTAGAACGTAATAAGCATCCACTTAGAAATTTATACGTAATTACTTGTAGAACCACTTTTGGCAACACGCAGAATCAGAGCTAAAATTATTCACTCAAATCATGGTTGATTCCCGAACTTCAGTTATGCTTTTGTACTCATCGAGCTATAAATAACCCATTGCACATGGAGTAGATCAAGCAGTAGAGCTGATTCATTGAGGTAGAACTAGAACAACGCTTGTCTAAAATTGCCAGTTCACTCACCTGCCCCTTCCAGTAGTAGCTGTCAGCACCCTTTGCCCAGAGCTGACCTGTGTGGGGAATTGCTTTATTTTGTTTCTGAAGTCTGTCCTAATGTGTGCACTTTGTTCTTTCTCTTCCCTCTCCCTCAGATTGTCCGGCGCAGGACTCAGCGCAGGAAATCAGGCATCACCTCTCTGCTTTTTGGTAAGGACAGTCCTGTGCCTTTCAGGTCATGTTGATGGATATAGAAACTTCTAGGAAGGACAGGAATGAGCAAAGCAGGGAAACCCTGGAACAGGAAAGGAGGAGAAAATGGAGCCAGAACTGAAGGAATGAGAGGGAAGAAGTGCAGTTTTCTATTTGCTTGATTTGGTCTGAGCTCAGAAAGTAAATTTTAGGTTAGATGGTTAGTCCTTAAACTGTGACTAACAGTGGGCTGCAGCCCAACCCAGCTGTAATGTCCTCCTTGCACCGACTGACAGGTCAAACACACTTTCTGGCAGACCATATGCAGTCCTCAGTCTAGATGGTGCACTCTCCTGATCTTACTCTGCTTGGTTCAGGAACGTCTCAGAAGATCTGAGACAGGGTAAAACAGTCCAGTGTGTCACCCATCAAAATTTACAGATGCAAACGTCACCGATGTTCCCTCTCGCTCTCAAAGATCAGTGTTGTGAACACTTTTGAGTCTTAATTTTCTTTGCTTGTGACCTAAGCCAGCACATGTCCAGAATAGGTTTTCTATGAGTTTTAACAGTAACTTGCTTCTGTGACTCCATAATAGCCCTTTCTATTGTAAGCCTCACTGTCATCACCTTCCTTGCATCTGGTTAGCTTTCTTGACATTGCCACATCTCGCCGCAGAAACTGTTTTTCCGGAGAAAGGCAACATCCTGAATTCACAGGGTTCAAATAGTGTTCCTGTTGTGGTTGAAATGGCCTGAATAAAACTAAAACTATTTTTTTTACTGGTCTTTTCAGAAAAGAGCTTTTCTGATGTTCTCCAGGAAGCTGATTTATTGCCCCAGACTTGCTACAAGCACATAAACATTACATATAAAAGTTATGGTAGAAATCAATGAAGTTATAAAGTAAAGCATGCTGAAGTGAAGAAATGCAGGAAAGTTGCTTGTGCAACCTAAACTCAGACTTCTTGTATGTCATGTTATCATACAGACTGAACCTGAAGGGAACTTACCTGCCACATGCATCTTTGTTGTATCTTAGATTCCTTGACCAAGTTTGAGTAGTTTTATGAAGGTGATAGTGAGTTACACCCATGCGCAAAGGTAGAATTGTAAGTTCAAGCTTCAAAAATGTATCAGCAGTAGAAATGAGATGATTGATAGTGTTTTCTCATTTTAGTGGGGCTTCTGTACAGTGGCTGTCATAGTTTTTACCTAATGTTACTCTTAGTATTTAAAATGTTCATTAAAATAGAGAAGTTGTTGTCCTGCAGCAGATGACCAGGATGGAAAACTTCATCCCAAGCGAGGGAAAGGAAAGCTTGGATGTGATAAATTCACCTTATACTTGGAACTGTCAGTCAACCCTAAGTGTAAAGTCTGCTGCCTGTCATAGTTACTATGTGTAGCTGGTGCATAGTCCTTGTCTGAGTGGGATCTTCATTTTTCTTCCTTAGAGTGAATGCAGATTTAGTAGTGACTTGGGCAGGAGTCATAGAGTCCCAGGAGCACTCTCTGGAAGGGATCTCTAGGTGTCTGTAGTCCATCCTCTCCTGCTCAAAGCCAGACTCTTGCTGATGCTAGATCCAGGATTTTCTCTAGCTGAGATTCAAAGAGTTGGACCAGCTTCCTAGGAAGAAGAAACAGCAAAAGGTAGTTTGGCAGTAGTTTGCACGTTGCCCTTTTCCTGTTGGATGGACATCACAGCAAGGAAATGCAGGAGAGATAGTCCTCCTCTGGCCAGCTGTGCAGCTAGTCAGTCTTTGTGGGCTTGAAGTAGAGGCTTCTCACATGTAGCTGATCCTACACTGGTTTCCTGTTTTGGAAATGTACTTGCAGGCACGTCAGGTGCAGTGAGGTGAACCTGGTGGAAACCCCAGTTGCTTTCCTCTCTGTCATGTACATTCTAAGGTGGAACTTGAATCCCACATCTCCTGCTTGTATTTGAGTGGAATTGATCTGAATACAGAGGGAGGGAGGAGCATATTATTTTGGTCAGAAGGGACTGAATGATGACAGAAAGAATCGGTGGTCTATGGAAACGACGGCAGCCCACTGAGCCGCTGTGGCTGTGGTTGAGCAGTTTCTTCTTTAGTCACACTCTGTTTTAGCAACATGAACTTAGGTGAATCACCACCATCTGCATGACCCCCTGTCTATTTACAATATTTGTAGCTCTGAGTCTGTAGAGAGAATTCTTAATGTGCTCTATAGCCTACCCCAGGCCACCGAGGATGAGGTTTTGTTAATTTTCATTGCCTGGACTGGGAGTAATTATGCCCTATAATTTTTCTAATCCAGAAGTAAAGTTCATTTTTCTCTTAAACTCTATGTCTAATTCTCTAATCATTTAATTTAGCAAATAAAAAACAATTATAAAAATAACCTTAAACCTAATTTTGTGCTTCTATTTATTTTTAATTTTTTTGTCTTTTTAGTTAGGATCACTTGTGATTAAAAGATACTTTTCAATAAGCAGAAGCTTGATGTGTACGTAGCTGTTGCAGCGATGTGTAACTCAGGCCACACTTCATTCAGATTGGTTTCTATAATGCTGGTAGGAGATAAACAGAGTGCTAATTTGCCGGCCGGTCACTTACTTGGGTCTTGCATAAAAGCTGTGTTTGTATAAAAATTGGAGTTCAGTGAAAAATACATTGGTTTAAATGTTGATTTTTTTAGTTAAGCTACCACATTTTCAGTATGTTAAAGATAGATCAAAAATAGATGTATGAAAATATCCTTAAAAAAAAAAGGGTTGTTTTAAATTCAGAGAAAAAAGAAGAAAATGGTTCATTGTTCCCAAATACTATCTACCCAATTTTTAAGGCATTCAGATGCATTAACTGCCTAAGGAATCCATCCCATTAGGTACCTTTCTGCATAAATTAATAGAGATATGTTGTCAGAACTCCTGGGGAAATTAGTGACAGTTGAAAGATGCTTTGGTAGCTTCTACTTTGTACTTATGACCATTTCTATACAACCAAAACCTTTGAAATCTGGCTCTTAGGGAGATTAAGGTCTTAAGTAGATGGTAGGTTTTGTGTTGTGGCTCTGACTTCACCAGAAAGCAGTTTGTCTTGGTTTTTCAAACCTTTTTCAAGACTCAGTGAAGAAGATGCTCTCAGCCTGTGAGTTATTCAAAAGTCAGAAGTAGTTCAACCAAAAGCTGTTTCAGTTTCAAGAGTTTTTTGGTCGAAGAGAATTTTTGAAAGTTCCCTAGTTTTGTGTCCTGCCATTCAGCTGTCTATGCACTGAATAGATGCTTCTCTAAAGCAGTGCATGGTAACTTGGTGTACTGAGTTGTCCAGACAGTTTGAAGATGGCATCTCCCAGTTCCATGTGTGGTTAGAAATACCAGCTCCTTAAAATTTGAGATGGTCAAATAGGTGTTGTCTGTTTACACTACTGAATAGGTGGGCAGTAAGTACCTGCCTTAGTATAGGCTTTGGTTGATTTCTGCGGAATCCGTGATTTCTAATGGTAATAAAAAACATTCTACTTGTTTTGCTTTCCTCACCTTCTCTCTGACTGTGTTGGGCTCCCACAGGGGATGATGATCTGGAGGCACTGAAAGCCAAGAACATCAAGCAGACGGAGCTGGTGGCTGACCTGCGTGAGGCCATTCTCCAAGTAGCACGGCACTTCCAGTGTGTGGATCCCAAGAACTGCAGTATTGTGAGTGGGAACAGGTGGATGTGCACCGCCGTGTGCCCCAGGCATGAATGTTGAGTGTCCACCACAGGATAGGGCTGTTCAAATGCTCCTGAAGTGTGGGCTTGGGGAAGAACGTGATAGGTGTAACAGGTGGAAGATGAGGGTTGCTTAACCTGTCTCTGGTGGAGGAAGGCTGTGCTGGGAGGTTGTCTGCCTGCAGAACAGGAAGAGGTTTGGGAAAGGGGCATGTGAGCTTTAGCTGATCAGCTGGCAGTCATCTATTGCTTTTCATTCCTCTTTGCTCTTCATCCACATGCACACTAGGATCTGACTCCAGACTACAGCATGGAGAGCCACCAGCGGGACCATGAGAACTATGTGGCCTGTTCCCGCAACCGACGACGACGAGCCAAAGCCCTGCTGGACTTTGAGCGTCATGATGACGATGAGCTGGGCTTCCGCAAGAATGACATCATTACGGTGTGTCACCCTATGAGACAGGGACCAGGGCAAGACCTTGCCCTCCCAGCTTGTTTGGGAAGCTGCACTGCCCCTTCTGCAGGGAGAGAGGAGATCAGCTCAGAGCCCAGTTAGGAGTCTAAGGGAAGCAGCTGGTGTTTCTAGGGACTGCCTGGGGATGATGCAGGATGTTCCCATGAGTGTTGTCTTGTGGGTCATTTTCAACACCACAGCCAAGTCCCTTCCCTGTCTCCCATAAAGCTGAGCAAAAGATTGATTTGCCCCAATCTAGATCAGACTATAAAAGCATCCATTTACATTTTAGCTGTGGGCATCCTATCTGAAAGTGGAGAGAACAGGAGTAGCATTGTGTTTTTGGTAGCTTTTTGCCCTTGAAGGTCCTGGGCCATATGAGAAGAGAATGTTGGCAAAACAGCTGTGAAGAAACCAACTCCTCGTTGTGCCTACACAGCTGGGCAGCTGTAGACCTCCTGGCACTGCTTGCTCTCTAACATGTTTTCTATTCCCTGTTTTTCAGATCATTTCCCAGAAGGATGAGCACTGCTGGGTGGGAGAGCTGAATGGACTGAGAGGTGAGAGCAAGATGGATTACAGTGGGGAGAGTGTGGCCAGCTCTCACACATTTGCAGTAATGGCTCTGCCTGGAGCATCTGCCAGGGACAAGGGAAGTGTTAAAGCAGGGTATGAGAGCAGTGGTGCAGGTTACTTCTTGCAGACAGCAAATTTAGGCTCTGTCCTCCTGGCACAGGGTGTTTGGGTGCATGTAATCTCTGCTGCTTGTAGGCAGTGTCCTGCAATGGGCTTTCTCTTGCAGTTGCCTTAAGTCTTGTGGTTTTTGAGGCTGCTCACTTTGTTCTTTGGGGCTGGGCCCTATGAACTCTGATTTACTCTCAGCTTCTACTGGACTCTGGCCTTGTCTGTGTTAGAGGTTTCTTGTTGTCTATGTCAGGCTCACCTCTTTGTCCACTCTTTGTAGGTTGGTTTCCTGCGAAATTTGTGGAGATCTTGGATGAGCGGAGTAAAGAGGTAATTAAAATAAACCACAACAAGAAAAACTCATCACAAAGAAAAGAATCATGTCGTAAACAAAAAAACATAGTTGAAAAGAGCCACGTATTTTCCTCTTTCAGTCTGTTTCTCTCTCTGGCTATTGAGTGCTTAGTGATGTGATCAAGCAATTTATCTTCCTGAGCCTGTTTGTTCAAATTCCTCATGCTGACTGAGTGGAGAACAAGGGCCCCAGAGGGCTTCAGGGTGTAGCTGAATGCACAAGCTGGGCATGGGTCCTGGGGTTGCAAGGACTCTAGGGCTGAACTATGGGAAAGCTGAGACAGCAGCAGGCAGGTACTCAGGAGGATCCTTGTGGGCAGCATTTCCGTCCCCTCCCCACTGCCTGTGCTCTCTTCCTCTGCTGAGGCTGCGGCTGTGGATCCACTGCAGTGGATTCTCCCTGAGCAGCTGTGGCCAAAGGTGCACTCTGTCTTGGTTCATCTCGCACCTGTCAATGGTGAGATGCCACTGATGTAGCACAGATACCTCAACATGGCCCCAGGGCTTGGTCAAGGATAGGAGACAAATGTCATTAGCTGTTGCCCTAGGCAGTGCGCCAGGGAAGTGTAGAAGGCCCCGTACTCCCTCTCCTCCTCAGCATGAGAGTGTGGAAGGGATCAAAATCTGACCTGAGACCCACCAAGAGAAACCCCTAGAGAGATGTCACTTCCTCACCCCTTTCCAGGGCTGGTCCTTCAGATGCAGATCACCTCACTGTGTATAAACACACCCTGTACTGGTGAGCAGTCCTCCTCTCAACTGTGGAAATAGAGAGGATCCTGCTTATCCTAATTTTGGAATATCCTTCAGGCTAACAGTGTGTCAGGGTTGTATCTCAGAGGGATGAACCAGATAACCTGGGAATTCCCTTCTGTCCCCATTTGCCTTGACTTTTAGCAGCTTACAGAGTCCTGGAGACCCTCAGTGCAAGTCTTTCTCCTTGCCTTAGCTCAGCCAGCATCACACCAAACTGCAACAGTTCCTACACGTTGAACGCTGCCGGGATGGTGCTGGGATTACCTGTGTGGTCTCCTGGGCAGCCACTAGGCACAAAGGTCCTAGTCTCCCAGCAAAACCCCAGGGAGTAACACTGAACATGGTGCCTTATGCAAGAGCCAGCACAAGCATAAGGGGATAAGGGAAGGAGGGGGCAGTGGGTACTTGGGAGTGGAAGACTTGTGCACAGAAGCTGTAGATGAGCAGACCACCTCCATGCTCTGCCCCCTCACCAGTATGCTGAGAGATGGCTCTTCATGTTCCTCAGTACTCCATTGCTGGAGATGACTCAGTCACAGAAGGGGTGACAGACTTGGTGCGAGGGACACTGTGTCCAGCCCTGAAGTCCATATTTGAACATGGATTGAAGAAGCCATCTTTGCTTGGAGGGGCCTGCCACCCCTGGCTGTTCATTGAAGAGGTGAGATGTCTCGGTTCCCTCCATGGGGCAGTGTTGCCAGGGGGCAGGGGTGAAGGGGCTATAGGGCAGAGTGCACTGACTGTCCCTCTGCCCTACTAGGCTGCAAGCCGGGAAGTGGAACGGGACTTTGACTCAGTGTATTCTCGCCTCGTGCTCTGCAAGACTTACAGGTAATGCCTCTTTATTCACACAAAGCAGNGTTGATCTGCTGAAGGGTAGGAAGACACTGGAGGGACCTGGACAGGATCGCTCAATGGGCTGAGGCCAACAGTCTGAAATTCAGCAAGACCAAGTGCAGGTCCTACACTTAGGCCACAGTAACCCCCTGCAGCACTACAGGCTGGGGGATGAGGGGCTGGGGGGCGGCCCAGACG
>VWZY01004536.1:350666-411030 GCA_013399075.1 Chloroceryle aenea | reverse complement strand
CAGGGGAGCAGCATGTGTGCCCCCACACTGACCCCTCTCCAGCAGGCAGCACTGCAGCCTCGCACTGGGGGAAGGGTGGGGGGGAAGGAGGACAGCAGCTTCAAGGAGATCCTAAGATGGATGGTGGGTTCTCCTTCCATTGCCTGAGCAAGGTCAGCACCTTGACCTGTATGATTTCAAACAGTACTGNGTCACACCACTGGACTGGGCCCTGTGTGGTGCCACGCAACATCCCTTTTGCAGCGCTGCATCCCCTTCCTTGCCTCCTGGGGCTGACATCCCCCAGCTGCTGCTTTCTACTGGGGCACCTGCCACAGGAAGGCACGGGCAGAGCTGAAAGCAGGAGACAGATTGCACATGGCCCCTAATGATATGTTGCTCATTGCTCGTTGTGTCCCTCCCATGCTTCCCCAGGACACATGGACACTTTCTTGTCCCTAATCCCCACCACAGGCTGACTGCCCTCCTCATCTGGGCATGGCACAAGTGCTGTGTGAGCTGGGGAGGACAGGGTTCACCTAAAGGCCAACCTCCAGGCACATCCAGAGGTCTGGGGCAGTGAAGGAACAGCCTTAACATATAAGGACCTGGATTTTAGCACCTTAAATACCTGTTTTGCAGCCCAAAGGATATGAAGCAAGCAGGCAGGCCTCTGACAAGCTCAGCAATAATTGGAAAGCCGGCTTAGACATTGCCAGGTTGGTGGGGAACCCTGGTTCCCTTTAGCTACATTTGGAAAAGTTGCCTGTTCTGTCCAGCTCCTCACAGCCCTGCAGCAGCTCAGACCCTCCCCTGCCAGCCAGAAGGTGCTGTGGAAGGCAGCTGCTCTGGGCCCTCAGCCAGCATTGCCACCTTTGGGTCCTGCTCTGGAGGGAGAACCCCTTCTGCAACCATTAAACTGACTCTGCTGGGGTAGCACATACCCTCTTCATTTGCCAATCCCAGCTGCCCAGGTGCTGCTTCTGGAAACAGCTCAGGCCCAGTCGTGTTATGTCCAACAGCAAGGCCTGAGGGAACTGGTGCCCAGCAGCATCTGCCCTGTACGCTGCTATCGCTGCTCCAGCCTGGAGGCAGAGGGGCTGCCGGCTCCCTTCTCACCAAAGCTGAGTCAAGCTGCACTGAGAGGGCTGGGGGCTGGAGGCCACCCACCCCAGCGCTCCTGCAGCCTCTTCTTCCCTCCAGCAGCTGTTCTCCCTGCCCAGGCAGGATTGACTCGAGCAGGGGGTCAGCCTTTGCCAGCATCACCAGCTTTGTAGAGGAAGGACACTGCTGGGAGAGGAATACAAATACTAGAAGCTTGATTCTTCTTTTTTTTTTCTTTCTTTTTTTTCTTTTTTTTCTTTTTTTTTTTTTTTTTTTTTTTGTTTTTTCNNNNTTTTCTTTTTTTTTTTGTATTGACTGGCCTCTTCCCCCTGCATGCCTGTGCCCTCCCACTCCCCTTCCCTTCAGTCTCTGCTCAGAGAGTTACAAGCAAGAATCCCAGTGCAGCTGCAGATCATGTCCATCAAGGAAGTCTGTGGAAAAGAGGCTGGGAGCTGCAGTGCTAAGGGGAGCCAGGCTCATGACGGGACCCCCCGGCAGCTCCAACCAGTCCATACTGTCCAAGTTAGCCTCAGCCAGATCCAGGGCTATCCCCCCAGATGGCTCGTGAGCAAAGTGCAATTCCGAGGTGTCCATAGGTGAAGGCGGGTGGTCCAGGATGGCTGAGCTGCTCAACATCTCACTGTGGAGGTCATCTATCAGGGAGAGGGGTTCCGGCCCATCGTGACCTGCCGTCAGCAGTGGGAGGCCAGTGCTGCTCTCCAGGAAGTCCTCCAGCCGGCCCACGGGCACCGTCTGCCCCAAGGACACTGGCACCGCCAGCTCTGAGGAATGGTGGCTGCTGGGCGGTGAGGAGCAGGCTGGGGCTACAGGTGGTTCTTTCCCAGATGGGGATGACTGATCCTTGAAGTCAGCAGAAATCTCTGTACAGGGAACAAAGAGGCAGGCTGGGGTGAGGAAGAGCTTGGCCAAACACCAGAAAGATCACTCCTCCCCCCCCAGGGCAAGAGGGACCCCCCCAAGGCCGAGCCATCACTGACCACTAACTGGGATAAAGAAACTCATTCGGTGCCACTCTTGGCTTGCTATGGGGTTTCCAGCCTGCCTCCAGGGAAATTCAAGCTCTGTCCAGTATCACAGAAGAGATGTGCTCAGATCTGATGCAGAAGAACCACTGAGAAGCTTTGTATCATACTAATGCCTGACTGACATCTCCCTCTGTGCCTTGATGACTACTACCAGTGCTAAAGGCACTGCCAGGAACACAGGAGCAAATACCTGGGCCACAGCAGACTCTCCCCTCGGTGCTCTATAACCCCCAGGTTCAAACCCCAAGCCCATGGGAAATACTGGCTTCATCTCCTCACCTCCACTTTCGATGAGAATGTCAAACAGGTCATCCATCTGCTGGCTGGAACAGCCATTCTCCTGGGAAGACCAAACACAGAATTAGGTTCCTATTTACCAAGGGGGCTTCCACCTCCAACAACTGCTGGCTCTCCTCCCTCACCCCAGCAACAAGGCTGTTATCCAGCAAGAATAAGCACACAGAGCACAGCACCAGCATCCCCCATAACTGGACAGGCAGCTATGGTCACCAACTGGTGCACTAACACTCACCGAGCAGTGGGTGGCTTGGGGGCGATACCTGTGGTCTGCCCCAAACCGCCCCACCCCCAGAAAGAATTAGGCTACCAAGATAGAGTTGAATCTCCAGTCTCTATTATTGCCCCAGATTGGGAATCTAAGCTGATTTACAACAGTAACTTTTCACCTTCTCTCCATGGAAACCAGGGTGAAGAACTGCTCTCACCTGGGCCTTTGGCTGTTGTTTCACGGCCTCTTCATAGCCTGGTGGATCTTTCATTGGGACGGAGGGAACAGGGAGAGAAGGTGGAGGAGTTCCAAAAAGCGATGTGTGCTGTTGCTGCTCCAGGTCCATCCGGGATGGGGAAGGGGCAGCAGGAGAGCCAGGCTGTGATGAGGACTGTTTAGAATGAAGGCAAAAGGGTTGATCAGGGGAAACTCCACATTAACTCCTACATCACAGCTGTTTTGAGAGCTCATCAGCCCCTCTCTTGGAGACCACTGCACAGAGGCCTGAGCTGCTCTTCTTCCAGCAGCCTGATTTCTTCTGTGTACTCTGTGCACTGTGCCCCAGGGCTGCAAGGGAAGAAGACAGATTTCCCCTACAACTCACAGCTGGAAATCTTTTGCTGATTCTTCTAACTCTAAAGCAACCATACCACAAACCACCACAGGGCTCCTCCTGCATGGGGAGATCCTCCAGTGTCCAAGTGGGGGATTCCTCTAGCACTTTGGAGAGAGGGCACTTCCCCCCCTTGCTGTGTTCAGACTACTCTGCACAATATTTCCAGGACCTATTTTTTTACCCACCCCCTCTACAGTGCCTGCTTTAGGGACATAATGAAGCCTCATTAGCAGGAAGTTTCACAGCCTGATGGTGGGTGGTGAGCACCCAAGCACCAGAGCACTTGGCAGCCCCAGAGACCTCCAAAGGAAACCCCAAGTGTTTCAGGAAGTGGTGCTGGTGACTCAGCTTTGCCAGATGAATCAGCACACAACTGCCCATAAGAAAAGTTAAAACACGGCCCAGGCCATTGCCCCTACAACAGCTATAGGTGTCTCACACTGATGTTCACTCTCCTGGAGCAGTGCTCCCTGGGCAGTAGCCAATTGCCAGTTCCAACACTGGTACACACTGATGCTCTGCCCCAGCCTGTTTTCCCTGGAAAGCTGTTTGTTCTGTGACCTGCACGTGGAGGAGCAACCCCAGAACCTGTCTGGAAGAGATGCTCTGGCGTCTGCTCTCTTCCAGAGACAGGTTGTAACCCATCATTGTGGTACAGGCCACTGGGATGTGCTGGGAGGCTTCCTTTTCTGACACAGTGGGTGGACTGGATTTGCCTGGAGCACCAGTTTTCAGGGACCATTTGTGGAAGCCATTGGGGAAGAAAAGCTACAGGTTTGGAGGTGCTGAGAAAGACAATATGCCGTGGGGCAGCTGCCCCCTGACCACCTGCACACCCGACTTCTAGCCCTACAGGGAGGCAAAAGGATTAGCAAAGTCACTATAGCTGCCTCCACAGCACATGAGCTACAGGAATCTGAAGGAAGAGGTGCCTTCTTTTACCTTCTGCATTTCCTCAAAGGTCTCAAAGCAAACCATGGCACTGACCCTTTTCAAAATGGATATCCCACTCTGCACTAGAAATGACTCCTGTCCTCATACCCTTTCCAGGATCTGAATCAGAAGTGATCCCCCAAGCTCTAAAAACTCTTCATAATCTTTCCATATCTTAAGATATCTTAATTACTTGTATATAGAGAGGTAAGTGGGCTAGAAACAGAGGAGATGCACAGCAGAGCCTCTTTGCATCCATCACCTGGAGAAGGGGTAAAGTCAGAGGTGCTCTCTTTCCTGAACTGGCATTGCACTTCACAAAGAGATGCCTAACAGTAAGCTCAGGGTAAGGGAATGGAAAACACAGTATGTTCATCAGTACCAGAGAGTAAATGGTCACATCCTTTTGCCCCCTCAGAGCTCATACGCCACCTTCAGTAGCAGATGTACTGCCCACACCACCCTCCCTCCATGCAATAGGCCACCTTTCATTTCAGTAGCACTTCTTCAAGACTCAGGGACACCACTGTGAATCAAGGCTGCCCACTCTGGCCTCTCATCATTTTTAATCAGTAGACAATGCTTGTTTAAAATACCAGCTGCTATTCTGCCCAGATGTGGGACCAAAGGGCAGAAGCCAGTGAATTGTCAGGGGCTAGTCCACAGCCCTTTGCTGTAAAGCCTCCACATCACTCTCAAGCGTGCCCAGAGTGGAAGACCTCATGGCCACTGAATGCTCCTGAAGCCTCATGCCTGATGGGCTCTCCATTGGAGCTAGTCCAGCAGGAGGCAGGGCAGCAGAGAGGCTATGCCAGGCACCCTTCTGCTGCCACACTGAAGCTGAAAAACCAAACATTCCATTCAGCTGTAAGCTGTGGGAGAAGATGCTGAGACCTCACTTGCTGTGATGATGGTCTCTGGCCAGGATTGCACGTGTGTCCCCACTGCTGCTACAAATCCTGGCAGCAGGCAAAGCAAAACAAGGAAGAAAAGTGAGCAGGCAGTGAGCTACCTTCCTGACAGACTGGCTTAGTCCTCTGGGCTGCTGCTGCTTCTGCTGCTGCTGCGTGGGCTGCTGCTTCTGCTGCTGTGTGGGCTGCTGAGGGGTGCTTGCAGGTAGCTGACACTGTGGTTGGCTGGAAGATTTAGCAGGCGATGATTGTACTCTCTGGAAAGAAAAGGGTATCTCTGAGAAGTTATTCCCTAGACACAACATGGAGCAAGGCTTTTTTTCTTAAAGAATTTAAAAAGATTGGTCTTCTCCATTCTTTAGGAAATTCAGTCAATCATTCTGGCTTACCAAGCAGAGAAATCAGAGTGGAGTGGGATTCAGAGTTCTAAAAGAGGAGGTGGTACCAGTCTAAATCCCTGGGCTATCCAGAACATCCCTCAAGGACTGGCAGGCCTGACACAGGCCCTGTGCCCTTCTGAGCAGTGGTAGGAGTTCAGGTGAGAAACCCCAGGAGTATCAAGGGTGACACTGGATGCTGATATTTAGACAGCTGCCTGGCACCTCATCTGCTACACAGCAAATGCCACCTGCTCAGTGCCTGTTTCTGAGGGTAGAGACCGACACTTGCTTTGCAGAAGATGCAAGAAATGTAGCAGCAGAGAATGCAAATCTTCTCTGATGCCATGGAACATGCTGAGGTTTGATTTATGCTATAAACCTGGGCATATTTATCCCTTCCTGGAAGAAACACTTGGAACACTTCTGTTAAGTGCTGAGCTCCTGCCAGCAGGGGAACAGTAGATCATCTCTGATGAAAGGCTCTGTTAACACTGCAATACTGACATGCATTAAAACAGAGAATGGGCAAAAAGAAAAACGTCTGCTCCTGGGGTTTGATTTCAGCTCTCAGTAGATAAGGTAACCTATCTATCCCTCTGACTACGATCTCCCCAGTAAAGGACAAGAGGTGAAACACATTCTGCTTTTTTTTTTACTACCTCCAGCACACTTGTTCTTTCGTAAACCAGTGAAATGTGGCAGCAAACCCTTGGTCTCCCAGCCCGAGAACCTGCCTGACAAAAGGCAGAACCATGTGTTTGAAAGAATGCTGAACAGCCTGTGACGCAGATGGTCGGTCAATCGTGCACTGCTGTACACTGTTCATCACTGTCAAATTCCAGGCTTTTTTGCTGAAGAGCTGCTTGCGCTGTTCTGTAGTACAAAGCCATGATCTACCAGCCATCACAGCAAGCAGCCTGGCCCTTTTAGTACTCACTGCATTGAATTTCTACTGCATTAAGTCATCCTGTGGTAACCTGAGCCATAGGGGTGTGAAGAGGGAGAGAGGAACCCAACCACCTGCAAAGCAGGGACATGATCTCACCCGTGCCTACCTGCAAGGCCGGGCAGCTACTCCCTGCCTTCCCATGGGGCGAGAGGCCCTGCCTCTCAGTGCTCTGCTTGGTCACGGTGAGGACGATGTGGGTCCCTGTGGAGTCTGTGATGAGGGTGGGGGGAGGGGTGCCCTTGATGAGGTCACTCAGGGCGCTCCCTTGCTGGCCCAGGAAAAGCCGCGGGCTGTGGGACTGGCACGACGGCTCTGCTTCCACGGCTGGCACCTCCTGCTTTACCGTCACGGCTTTCTTTGGCACGGGGCTCGGATTCGAAGTGTCCATTTGGCTAGCAGTTGGTGCAGGACTGAATTGGTCTGTTTGGCCACTGGATTGCTTTGCAGACTGGCAACTCAGGAAACTGTTTTCACTCTTGACCTGAGTGCCAAATGCTACCGGGTTGGAGGCAAGGGCTGTTCCTTCTTCTGCAGCCGCTGGGGCCGGTAGTGACTGCTGAGAGCGCTTCTCCTGCTCTAGCTGTAGTCTGAGCATCTCAACCAGCTGCTGCTTCTGCTTCAGCATGCGGGTGAGTTCCTCGATCTGCTTGTCCTTCTCCTGAAGCATCTGGTCTTTGTCCCTAACTTCTGCATCTCTGCTGTTACCAGTGCTACACCGCTCCAACCTGGGTGCCACATTTATGCTGCAGGAGGTGGACTTGGAGCCTTCTTCCTTCACCAGGAACTGCACTGGAGATGCCTGTAAGGTGAGCTGAGTCAGGGGTGAGGTCACCATCTCTCCAAAGGTGTCTCCGGTGGCTGAGTTCTCATCTCCTGTGCTCATCTGTGAGCGCTCAGAAGGAGTTGGAGAAACAGGAGGAGTCGAACCTGTGCTGCCAAACTTCATCACACCGCCACCGGTGACTGTGGCCACAACTACTTCTGCTGGTGCAATGCCAGTGGTGACCAGGGCTGGCCCTGTGCTCAGCCTGGCAGCTGGGAAGGCTACCACCACTTCGGCAGCTTTTGGGAGGACGGCTGCTGTGCTGGGCTTGGGAGTGGGGGTCGTTTGGCTGGCAGCGCTGTTCTGCTCTTGGTAAGCTCTGAGACGCTCTATCAGGTCCGTCTTTGTGCCTGAGACAGGCAAGGCTCTCAACTTCAGCTCTTGCTTCAGCTCTGCTACCTGATATGGGGAAAGAAAGGCCATATTAAGAGGACATACACTCTAACCATTAACAACTACCAGAGCCATGGGACAAAGGACTAAGCTGACCCTTCTGAAACCAACAAACCCGCACCTCAGGTACAGACTGCTGGGTAGCAATACCAGCTGCTATGACTAATTCTTGCTAGCCCACCTCAGCCCTGCTCTGAGGCAGCAACATCATTCAGCGCTGCCCTCCGCAATGGGAAAAATGGGGCTGCGCAGCTTCACAGGACATCTACCTTCATCTCGTCTAGGTTGGCAGGGAGAAGGCCAGGCTTGCCCACAGCAGCACTGCTGCTTTGTCGCATCAGCCCACCGGAGACAGAGGATACTGGAGATGCACTGCTGACTGCGGCAGACAGATTACGTACAGCAGGGGCACTGGCACCACTCTGCTGCTCTCCTGGAGGCCTGCAGGGGAAGAAAAAACACAGGCATCAAAACCATGGTGGAAAGGCACTGGAGGCCCTCAGTGCCGACAATCCTATACATTCAGAAACATCTGGGTCACCAGTGCCACCCTAGACATTAAAGCACACCAATGCCTTTGATCATATCCACGTCCTTTACTCTGTCAATTGACTCACTTCAGCTGCTGTTGTCTGATTCATCTGACACCAGCCCCTTTTGAGGCCTGCTGTAACCTGACGAGATTGAGTGTGTTACACCCAGTTGCCACACCTCGTGCCCACAACACCACGTCTCTGATAACAGTACTGGCGAAGCAAGAGCTTCCTAAGAGAGAGCTGCCATTTAGGACCCGTACTTTGGTGGGGCTGGCAGAATGGTCTGATAGTTGTAGTGCTGCTGCTGCTGGTTGAGGATCTGAAGCTGTAGAAAGAGCTGCTGCTGCTGAAGTATTTTGGCATAGGATGAATCCATGGGAGGTGCTCCCTTGTCCTGCTTTTGGTCCGGGGGAATATACTGATGATATTTAAGCTTCTTGACTTTCGGCTTCAGCTCCTTGGCTTTTTTACTGCGCTGAGACTTCTCACTAGCAGACTTGGGCTGGCTTTGCTATTTAGAAGAAAAGGGGGAAGTAAATAAGAATGGAAACACTGAAATAACACAATACCCCACGTAAACCAGAACACACACTGGGATTTTCATTTCAAAATTCTTCAGATTTGACCTCAGGGTCTTTCCATGCTTCTCTAACTCATAGGTGTAGTCATAGCACCCACAGCAGCTTACACAGCACCATAATGCCGGTCACCTTTCACAGCACACCAGATCACTTGCTCATCCAGTGAAGATTCACTGACTGTAACTATGGACAATGCTGATTAATTCAAAACATTTTGCATTCAGGACCCCTTTTACAAAAGGTCAATACATCATGGAACAGAAAAACATGTTCAATATGTTACAACTAGTGTCAGAACTAGACACCAGTGAGAAATAAGCTTTCCTTCCTTTGCATCTGTTAAGACAATACTTTCAGCTCCAAACCTTCTTCAGAGTAACCACCCTATCTTCCTTCAGACTACAACAGTTTAAAAGTCAACCAAAATAGTACCTTAATGAGTGTTGGTGGGGGCTTGGCAGCAGTAAGAGCTGCTCCATTGGTAAGACTAGGGGGCAGAAGAGGTGGAGGTGGCAGGGGCGGGGGTGGCTGTTCAGGTAGGAAAAGTGTTTCACTGGAGTCTGCATTAATCTGCAATTGGGTTGTACCCTGCAGGGACATAAAAAGGCATCATGAGCACACATATGAAGAGGGAAACAGTTTAAGAGAGTGTGGGAAGTGTCCACCTACAGGGAGGCAGCACAGGTTTCAAGTCATTAATCAGACTACCCCACTGCTTCAATTGTCCCTGAGAAGCAGCACAACTTCTCAGGGCAGAAAAGGAATCAAAATCCCACACCTCTATCTCCCAGCTTTGCCTGCCAAAATCAGTTGCCCCTCTTCCCCACATAGGACCACTATGGGGGCTTCTGAATAACCAGAGGACTTCACAAACACCACACAAAGCTAAGACCCCTTGTGAAACCTCACGGACTCTACCTTTTAAGGATCCCTTGGTCACACTTTTTAGGATGCTCTGTCACAAATCAGAAGTAGCTGTGAAGTTCCAGGGAACTGCAGGAGGCCACTGCATTCTCACCTGAGCTAGTGATGTGCCAGCAGTGCTAGGGAGAGGCTCACAAATCCGAGAATCCATCGGTGATGGGACAGACCCCTGGGACTCATGGCTGGCTGGCTGCTCTGGGGAGAGGGCATCACTGCTGTCCTCATCAAAGGAAGAATTGTCTGCAACCTTTGGGTAGTTCACCTGTCCAACTAAAAACACAAACATCAACTATGGTCTTTAAAGTGGAATTAGAAACTTTCTCTCTTGACACTAGATGTTCCACAAAGATAACGAAGGCATGGAGAGAGTTGTGTCCAAGTTGTACTTAAATCACCAACTGAAAGTGAGAGAACAGAGTCCAGACTGGACCTGGTCTAAGTGTTTACATTCATCTCTGCTACCAGTAGAAAATGATGCAGACTGGGGTGAACCATTTCCCTTGCTTCTTAGCCAGACAAGATCAGGAAGTATAACAAGAGCTACTTAACTCTGCCCAAACCTAGTTCTGTGGCATGGCTTATTTGATTATCAAGAAGAAGGTTAGACAGTGTAAGGTTGAGTTATGACTTCTTTGGTGTTCATCCTGTGTGGTGGAAACTGGAATCCCTCTTCAAGACAGAATCCCAAACTGTCTTCTGGTCTTACAAGCAACAAGGGCTGTGGATGAAGTGGTGGCCCTGACTGCTTCTAGCATTTCTGTCTGTGCTCATGTCCAATAGATAAATTCCCGTGAGTGTACATCTGTAATGTACTAATGTTTTTTAGATTATCACAAATCAATCCTGGCAAGCAGGAATACACTGTCATTTGTACCAAATGCAACAGCAACAGAAATGCAGAGATGTACTTGGCTCAGTCAGAAGAAAGCCACATCTCTAATGCCCCAGCTCACAAGTTCTTTCTCTCTCTTCCTCAACCACTTCTTGTGCAATAGCAAAGCCAGGCTCTCCCACAACACTGTCCTTTTCCTTTTTCATGAAAAGAATTCCCTCTTGCTCACAGTTGTGTCCCATTTGTCTTGAAAGTAGCTGTGTGTGTGTGAGGGAATGAATAACCACAGACGCGCACAGACTGCTCCGTCTGGGGAGATGTGGAAGAGCACAGCCGAGGCAGTGGGAAGGCTATTCCTCAGCATTCCTTTCAGCCCCTGGAATGGCACTGGCATGATTTACATCTGTTCTGGTTTATTTTTAAAGGGGTTGAATCCTCTGAAGTTTTCAAGTTCACAGACAGCTTTTGTTTCATCACACCTGTTTATATTCTGTCTCCTCTCGCTAGTCTAAGTCAGTGGGCTCTCCCTAGCCAAGGTTGCTGACACATTACACTGAGAGAGGGATTTTTAAGGACAGAATCTAGGGAATGCAATCTTTATCAGTCTTTCAAGTCTCTAGGGTATGCACTTGCTTTCACATTATTCTAGGATGTCCATACTCCCTACAGTTTAATGTCTCCATAGCACCATCTGGGTCAGAGCGAGTTCTGTTTTTCAGAATCCCTGGGCCTGAAAGGCTGTGATACTGAGACAAGAAAACAAGGTCAACCATGGGATTGTACTCTCTTAGACAGGCAGGTGAATTGATGGGAAATTGCAGCTACCCATGGGAAACGCCCTCAACACAGATCTTCCTCTGGCCTTACCAATAATGGCTTCCTTCAGGCTCGATTCCACAGGCAAGATGTTCTTCTCCACCAGCTCCATGGGACCTGGCCTTTGCGCTATCTTCTCATTGAGGTCATCTGCCAATCTGGCTCTCTTCAGCTTCAGCTGCTTGGCCTGCAAGGAGGGTTCAGCTGAGGTCTCTGTTCAGGGGAAAGTAAATAAAATTGAATCAATCCAGCAATGGTCAACCTATGAACTTCAGCAGTATTTTACTTCTGCTCAGAAAGGTAACCGTAGATAACAGTAGATAGCTGCACAGAAAAATGGTTGCAGAAAACAAGAGATAACTATGCACTATAAAGATACTATAGATATTATATATACCTAAGTCACAAAGTAATTACAGCAGCCCTTGTAACTCTAGAGCAGGACACATTCACTGTTCTCAAGCTGATGTCACCCAATTCTCGTTCATCTTTTCCCTTTCAGTGGTGGCCAAAGATGTGGTGCTCAGCATCCACATAGTACTCCCTCTAACTACATCAAATCTGTCTCACTCCCTCTTGGATATTTTATAGCATCTTCCCTCAGTATAAGAGGGAACAGCAACACAAAACCGCACAACCTGAGCTCACATAACAGATTCTTCTGAGAATCAACGTGCAAGCAGAGATGAATCCCTTTCAAGAAATCATGGAATCATAGAATGGTAGGGGTTGGAAAGGACCTCTGGTGATCATTGAGTCAAAGCCCCCTGCAAAGCAGAATGACCTAGAGCACTCCACACAGGAACATACCCAGACAGGTCTTGAAAGTATCCAGAGAGGGAGACTCCACACCCTCTCTGGGCAGCCTGTTCCAGGGCTTGGTCACTCTCACAGTGAAGAAGTTTCTCCTCATGTTGAGGTGGAACTTCTTGTGTTTCACCTTGCTACCATTACCTCTCATCCCATCACAGGGCAAAACTGGAAAGAGATTTGCCTCTTCTACTTGACAGCCACCCTTCAGATGTTTAGAAATATCTGAAGTATCAGATGTTTACAACTATCTGAAGGGTGGGTGTCAAGTAGAAGAGGCCAGTCTCTTTTCATGTAAAAGGCATGATATTCATCACACTCCCAGCTGAAAGACAGATTTGGGTGTCAGAGGCAAAACAGAAAGCCATGAAATAAGTAATTACAATCAAGTTTATTGTTGATGTTTTCTTGTTTGGCACATGCCATACCTTCCAGAATGTGCATCCTAACCAGCTCTGATCTCTCTGGCCGGGACCGGATTTTCCGTTTCAGATAGTCCTCTGTCTGCAGCAAAAATAGACAAGGAAAAAAGTTTCAGCTGATCAGACACAGGAGTGAAGTAATCTTGGACAGCACAAACAAAAGAAACAGCCATCTTCATCAGTTGTTACTGAGGTCTAAACACAGAACAGAGAAGGGGCATGGATGCTCTCTCTGTCCAGAGAATGCGATTATTTTAAAGATGAACTTCTACTGTGGTCACCTCAGTCCAACTGTGCACTGCTGTGCTACAAAACAAAAACTGGAAATGACTTCCTCAAGAGCTGAAGCCCTCTTTTCCTCTTTTATGAAACACCAGTAACCTGTGTCAGGGTGAAACTCAAGACATTTCTTTTTACATTAAAGATAAATGCACTGGTTCCATCGTTCAAAGCAAGCACTTTCATATACTGCTGTCATTCAGGGCTGACATGTGGTTTGGGCATACTCTTACTTGTTTAAAGATATATGTTAAGCTAAAGAACCTGTGCAGTCCCTTGGCAGGCCGAAGCTAAAGGCTGTAACAAGACTCATTTGATTTCCAGAGCTGCTTTTAGCTGTCTTTGCAGAATGCTTTGGAGAGCAATGTACAGAAATGACCCTGTCTGGCTTCAGCACATCACCCTTTACACAGGAATGGGAATCTGCAGCCAGTGAGTAACAGACTGGCAAGTACAGGCCATCAGGATGGACCTCCAGGGAAAATTAAAGTCAATCAGAATACTTCACCATACTTGCTCAGTTGCCCACACCCAGATATTAAAACTTAATAAGAAGGTTTTAGGAAAAAAAGAGGAGGAAGAAGCAAAACCCTTTGAAACATTGGTCTTAGTGCAAAGTCCACCATTCCAAACCTTCCACTGTTTAAAGGGCTGACACCCCTTACGGGTTTTAATCACAGCTGTTATTTTTTACTTAGGTTGCTTTCACATTTAACACAAAACTTAGCTCAGCAGTCATAACAGGTTCTGCTCCCCTGTAGGCTAATCAGAAAAAAAAAGTATCCCCAGAGGCCTTTTGAGGAACAGAAATCATCAAGAAACCCCTCAGTTAGCAAAGGTGCTACATGAAGTGTGACACCGGCTTCCTCTTTCTGTAGAGCCAGAAGTCTGTGTGATTTCAGTGATACAAGATTTTGGGGGGGAATTTTCTTTACTAAATTTTCAATTTCTAATGTTCTAGATAAACAAGTGCATGTTCAGGTAACAGAGAAATTATCCACTTTCTTAAAAGGTAGAACTGAGCTCCACATGATAGGACCATTTAAGGGCAAAACAGACATCATAAAAAGAAAAATGTAAAGTATATGAACAGTGAGGAAGAAGAGTTATCAGTGGCTTCTAGAAAGAAGAGTCCAGGGGAAATCCAGGCACCATATTCAATGGTTTTAGGCACATTTAATTCACTCAGGATAACCACCACCACATACGAGCTGAAGAACACCCCATCCAATACACCTCTTGTCTACATAGCAGTATACTGCATTTAGAATGTGAACAATTGCCTGCTGTATCTCACTAACAGCTACAGAATGCCAAAAACAGAAGATACACTACTCCTGCCTACCCCAAAACATTAAAGACAACATTGCATCTTACCCTTGCCCGCTCCAAACTCCTTCTTTGTTCATGAAATGCAGCTGGACTTTTCAGAGCTGTTGAGAGGAAAACATTTAGGGAATGAATTAGAATGATGGAGGTTCTCTCACTGCACATCCCTTCAGGCCATCCCAGTTAACAAATACACCACAGCAACTGCCTCTTGCATCTCTCAACACACTGGGCCAGATCTCCAGCTGGTATAAAGCGATGTCAATTGACATACTCCATTTGACAGCACACGAGCTACAGGGGCTGACCTGGACTTTTTAGGGGCCACTGAAGAGACTAATACAGGTACAATTCTAGTTGAACTAACCACAGTTTGCAAAGTTGGGTCCAAGAACATAAGTTAAAACCAACCCTCTAACAAATGTCTTTGTACAAGCTTCGCTATAGTGTACGATATTCAAGACCCTTAGATAAGGGAATGTCACTGAAACACTGAGGAGATACATTAAATGGTTGGAAGGATGGGGGAGGATCCTAATGAACTGTAAATCCCTTTTACTACCTTTTAATGTCAAAGGAAGCTGCAAGTCTTTCTTTTAGCTGCACCTGTGTTTTGTGTACATGCAAGGGCTGGTTGCAAATTCTGCAGCTCCCCGGGACATATATATTGCTCCATGTAAGAGAAATTATGATAGTTGGACAGGAAAGTACATCTGTCTGTTGACAGAAAATCAAGACTTGAGGAATTAACAGCAGCTCTCCATGTAACAGACCTCCTCGCCCCCTTGGACCCAGTATAAAACCAGAGCCAAAATGGATCATGTTTTAAGAAACTGATCCTCTGCTGTCCAGGACCCAACTAACCCTGGAGGAATCTCTCACTCTGCCTGGCTCCTCAGGAGCACACAAACCTCACGTCCCAAAGTAAAACTGGAGAAAGGGTGACAACAGTAAGCATCACTAGCTCCTCACAGTCTTCCTGAACATGTAAGTAGCTTCTTTTTTAAATAATCACATTGTGGCTTGTATTCGGAACTAGCTGAAAGGAACATAACAATTTCTTTACATGTTTCTGAAATACTCCTCTATTATTCTATTCTAATACTCCTATTATTATTCTGAAATACTCCTATATTAAAACTGCCTCATTAAATTTTTAAATTGCCATTAAGCTGAACAGTGAATTTAAAACACTTCAGCTTTAAACATAAGATGTAAGTCTTTTGAAGACAGAAATCTAAACTTGTACAGTTAGTAACTCCAAAGTATTGCATCTGAGTCCTATGAAGCACAGACTACTTGTGTTATTTTTCACTTAAGACCAATGATTAAATTTCTCAAATGTGACTTCATAATGAAAACTCAAAAGACTACTAAAAAATAAAAGCCTTTGTGTAAATGCAATGTAAGAAAATACTTCATCAGAAGTAGTGTAGACATCTAAACTTCTTCCGACAAAATAAAATGAAGTAGCCCAAGACAAAGCATTAAGGCAGGCACATGTTTTGCAAAATATAGACAGAGTCCCTCTAGCTTCTCATCTCTGGGGTAAAAAGTAGATTTAGTCCATATAGCAGGAATTCTGAACACACCAGGGCATCACAGATGGGATTCAGACTACAGAAGTGAATAAAGAATAAATTGTAGACTAAAATAACAATAAATGAAAACTAACCATAGCGAGTGAGTATACAGACCCCTACAATGATGGGGCAAATAGTTCTTGTTCTGATTAAAGATAGTTTTGTACAATCTGATTATGGAGAGAAGTCACCAGAGAGAGATGCAAGCTGTGAAACGGGAGGGCACTGACTGCACTTTGGGATAAAGGAAACTGAAACGTGGTTTTGCAATAACTGCAAAAATAATACAAAAATCTTCACTAGCTATCTGAGACATCAACTTAGATGAAGAACAAGCAACATATAATATTGGGAAATATTCTTTTCAAGCCATGTGAACTGCTTGTGAATATGCACATGCTTGAACTTAAAACATGCATTTCTTTCATTGTGTGCATATCACAGAAAAGTGAAATAAAAGTTCGGGTACACTTGGGCAAAGATACCACGCAATAAGTAAATCAGCATAAAAATCCACTCTGGAGACAAGCAAAGCAGGTCTCATCTTGAGTCTTTAAAAGCTCTCTATCACCAGAATGTGCAGGCATGGCAGTAATTCTTTACTCTCCCCATCCTGCCTACCTCTGCTGTCAGTAAGAGGTAGCACATGAACTTTAAGTGACATTTCCTCAGCCATAGCAAATGGTCAGGAAGTCAACTGCAGGAGTTCAGCTGACGTCACAAGTAGTCCAGGGCAGTTCTTGCATATAGAAGAATAAAGCAAGAAGAAAAGAATCCCTGAGCAAAACAAAAAGATTAAAACTCCTCCCCTAAAACACATACACACTAAATAATAAGTAGTGCAAAATGGCTATAGGAAGAATCATAAAAACAATTTCCGTCTCTCATGACTAGTCCTCTGGAAACAAGCACTGGGTTGTATCTCTCTGGGCTGGCAACATGACAGAGGACTTTGTATTTGACCTCTTAAAATGTCAAGAGGGCACAAATCCTTCACTGCTTCCCTCAGCAATCTAGGATGAGGCTGACATGTCAGAAGAGGGTTTCTATTGTAAAATCGTACTGCATTTGAAGTTAACTAAGCCTCACACATTTTTCTGGCTTTGAAATGACTACGTAGCCAGTTGCTGTGGAGCAACTCTGCTAATTTTACTATAGCAAAGAAGAAAAAAAAAATTGAAAAAAGGAATCCTATGAAGAATTCTGAAGCAGCAAGACTCTGAGTAAACTCTACAGGAGGCCCACAGTGCAGATATGCCCCTTTTCCAGCTCCTACCAGTGCCCTCCCCAGCTACTTGGCTCATTCTGACATATACACAAATGAGCAGTGTAGCTGGTGGAGCAGAAGCAGACGCTTGGGGCAGCACTTCTATCCCTGACACAGGATTCAGGGCCACGGCCCTTGGTACATGAAGCCGCAGGTGTAACCACAGAAAACAGGGATGAAGAAACTCCAATAACTTAACGCCTTCTGACTGGTCAGGCTGGATAAAATACACTAAACTATTCCTTACAGTAGTTTGTCTAGCCTGTTCTTGAAGAACTCTAATGAAAAAATGCAGTATTGTTGCAGAGAAACTACCCCAGTGCAGAGGTGTCCTTACTATTGAAAAGCCTTTCTGAATATCTTACATTTCCCTTCCTACAAGTTATTCCCTGCCTTACCTGCAGTCATTACAGAGAATGATTTATTCTCTTCCTCTTTGCATCTACCACTATACATTTGAAAACTTTGGTTTCCTCCAGCTCTCTGTCATATAAAATTAACGAAACCAGTTTTTTCAACATTCCCTTATAGATAACGTTTTCCAGACCTTTGTTTTTTTACTCTCTGTTGGACTCCTTCCATTTGACCTGCATTTTTCTTGAAGTATAGTGTCCAAAATTGGGTACATATTCCAGCCTAGGCTTTACCAGCTTTTATATAGATAAATGATTATTAAATAACACCTCACAGTTATATGTCCCAGACAGTTTGCCTTTTTTTGTGTACATAAAATGCATAACATATTCACTTGTGTATGGCTCACAAACCAAAAAAGGTCTCCAAATCCTCTTCCAGAGAGCTGCTATCTGGACAGTCATTGTCCACCCTCAATTCAAGCCACTAACTGGACATACCAAAATGTACAAAGTCCACATTTTCCTTTGGTTTTGTCCCATACTTCTCAGCTTCTCCAAATACTGTGAGTCCCAATTCTGTCCTCCTCCCAGCCTACTAACCTCCAAGCTTAATAAATACGTTAACTGTTTCCTCCCTCGTTTACATCAAATTATTGAAAACACTGAAGAGTATCATACACTGGCTTTCTCACTCCCCACCCAAAAGCCCTGCTCAAGACATCCTCCCAGTCTGACACCAAGCCTTTACTCCAATACTGTTCTCTCACTAGTTGCACTTACAAAAATTGCAGGCAAGCCTGTGCCGTGCACCTTACTAAAGCAATGAAGTGTAAAAAGACATTTAACACCCTGACTTCCTGGGGACAGTTCAACAAATATTTAGTCTGAAGACAGGTCCAGCTTAAGTTACAACTTTTTCCCTCTCCCTCACATCCCACATGTTTCTGACTTGCCATTGATGCTCCAGTTGTACTCCTACTGCACAGGGAGTTGTACTAGGGAACTGTCACCATAAAATAACACCAGCATCTCCCCATAGCACTTGTCCCTCCCCAAAAAGAAGTACTGGTTAACTTGGTTTGAATCCTTGATCTAGATAAGTGCATGTCCAGCTTCACTAGCTTTGCCGACAAAACTCTGGGTGAGCCCTTGATGAGAACAGACTGCTGTCAGAGAAAAAAAAAAATGACAAACTACAACAGTACTATTTGCTGTTCAGAGTTTCTGTTTTCCACTCCATGCAGAAAAAAATCCTTTGTATTTCTCTTCTACTGAGATATTTGAGAACACAAAAGTAACTTCTGCAATGTCCATTTCATTTAGATATACCTCTTGCCTGCCTTTCTGACTTTGTTTCTACATTATATGTACGTGGTATTTTTATTGTCCATAAACTGCAGCTCCACTTTCTGCCCTTGTTCCTGTAGCTAGGCCTGGGACAAAGCACGTTAGCCCTCAGTTATGCTGACAGAACCAGTTGTGGACTCAGATCACAGTTGTTTTCAAAGAGTGATTTTAACCTGGATTGGTATGCTGGTTTGCAGCACGGCTCCACAAATAATAGTGTCAGCAAAACTGAGCAAAAACTGCCCTGCCAGACAAAGTCAGAAATGACAGGCTGGGTTTAAGGCCAGTGTTGCAGCAGGAGCCCCCAAGCCACTGAACAACAGCCCCTGTGTCTTCAGCTTGTTCCATCAACCTTAGGAAAACTGTCTGA
This sequence comes from Chloroceryle aenea, assembly GCA_013399075.1. Taxonomy (NCBI): domain Eukaryota; kingdom Metazoa; phylum Chordata; class Aves; order Coraciiformes; family Cerylidae; genus Chloroceryle; species Chloroceryle aenea. The sequence goes on along the minus strand of VWZY01004536.1, from coordinate 391,936 downwards.
TTTTACAAATTAGGTAGTGATAGAAGGGACAATGGCATCACCAAGGGCTTTCGACAGCACAGTCCAGCAGGTGCCCTTTACTGAGCTGTATGTACTTTTGTCCCACTTGGACAATCAGCTGGCAATTTGCAACATAGACCGTTAGGAGGATGAGCTTTACCCCCCACATTTAGATGACTGACAGCAGGACACGATTTTCCTCCCACAGGTGGGTTGACTAGCAAGTATCTTATGAAATTCCAACCACATACACCCTAGATTTTTAGTCTCTGCTACTTATTGTGGAGCATTTTGATGCCGCTTTACCAGAATTCCTGAAACATTACTATTTTTGTGGTCACACCCTTAGCTGCCACGAGAAATCCCCCTGGAGATCAATGATGTAACTCTTTTGTGCCTCCACCCTGCTTCAAAAATGTCTGCAGCTATAAATTGCAACTACTGTCCTTACATCTCCCCCCAAGGTTAAGCAGCAGCACAGAGGACCACCTACAATGACGCACGACTTTCCATACCAAGCACAGACACGGAAGTTGCAAATGTTCGCTTCAAAGCAAATTATTAATTCCTATGAAACAGGGTCCACAACTGCAATGCATGAGTTCAGTGTTGACTCAGCTCAAGCCACATTTGGTAAATGGCAAGGTGTGAATGAATGTGATACTACCACAAAGCATCGAACTGGTGCTGCTATAAACAGACTGAATCAAGGCCCAGGAAACAAACTCAAATCTCCAGTAACACAGCAGAGACAAGAAGTTGGGCAAAAAGGTTCAAACATTTCTGTTCAGGGTTTACCCTGCAGTGTACAAAACAAATGTTAGCACTGAAAAGCTTTCAAAGATAATCATATGCAGATCTTCAAGTTCCTGTTGACTAGCGTGAGAAATAAGTGGAATCAGAACCAAATTCAGTCACTCTAAGAATGAAACATAGCAGGGGAAGGGGACTGACCTAACTGCTGAGAAAAAGAAGTCAAAATACCTGTACACACTGCATTTGTTTATGCAACTGACAGAAGACACCAAGGTTTTCAAGGAGCCAAATAAAGAGAAGAAAGAAAGGCAAAAAGGTCTTCACAGTTCCTCAGAGTTCAAGTGTTCAGTGGGGAAGTGAGGCTGCAAAGCCTCCTGTAGTCAGTAAGATCACTAGTGGAGGCTGTCATATGTGTAGGGCTGACAGAGGAGAACTGGCACATAAGCTTTCCTTTTGAGTTTTCTAGCTCATCAATATCAGAACAAGGTGATATTTGAACTGCAAATCAGTTGGTCAGACAGCATGCAGTGTTTGTAGAAAGGCTGCATGTAAATTCAAAGTACTGAGTCACTTATTCTGCTCTTCAGTTAGATCAGTTCCTGAGGGAAAGGTAAAATCTTCCTTTGTTATGACTGAAGGAAGCTTGTATCATGTCTAAACCCAACCTCAGACTTGCTGACTTAATTCGGAACAGCAGAAGGCCTTTCTGCTGCAGCTCTCAACCAAATTCTAGTTTCTCTCTTGTTTACTATGCTTTCGTAAAAAGATAAGATAAAGTGCTGCAAATAGGCTGGATGACTTCCTCTGTCAGATCAGGGTGGGGCTCCCACCCCACACCATTTGGTAAGACACAAAAATCTTGAACAACCGAGCGAGGCAGTTGGCACTTTCATCCTCCCTTCACCCCGCTTCCAAAAAGCATTTTTCATAACATGGAAGAACAAAAAGAACTGGGTCATAAGCACAGAAGAAGCTGCCATCTTGCTGGTGGGGCAGTACTAAAAAGCAGTAAACTGTAGAAATATGAAACAGAGGTGGGGAATACACAGGTGAGAGATCTCCATCCCTTTTCTCCTTATGCCTCTCCAGGGAGTCTCACATCCAGCACAGAGACCTGATTACACTTGAGAATCCTTGCTGATTTCAAAACCCTGGCATTGGTAAGAGCCTTTGGATTAAGACTAATATCTGAGTATCAAGTATCTAAGGATAAGAAATGAAGCCACAGCTGGTAAATTGTCATTGTTTGAACTGCAAAATATACAAATTTAAAAAATTCAAAACTAAGACAGACCTGAAAAAAACCCTCCAAATATTTTAATGAAGGTGAGAAACACATCTCTGGCATCCAGACAAATGCAGCTTTGCCCTTCAATAACTATGCCACCGTGATGAAAGAACTATGAGTGTTTCTAGTCTCACATGGGAGAAAGGTTCTTCCTCGTGTTGCTACTGTTGCCAGCACTGCCAAAAGACGTCATTACAGTTACAGTGCTACAACTGCAGTGAGCCTTCCCGATTACCAAGCTATTCCAATCAACAGAGACACGGTACAGAAGATGGCAGTCGAATAAAGGCCCTGTTAGATAGATTGTTTGGTGAGGCTCAGGCTACTGTGGAAGCCAGAGATGAAGTTCACAGCCTCTCTGATGCTTTACCTAAGAGTTACCCCTTCTCCTGCATCAACACTCATAAGCTTGCACAGCGTACTGGTTCACGGAGTAATTGTTCTCAAAAAAAAAGCCACTTACCAGCTCCCTAAACTAGGCTTGCCCTGGTTGCATGAGCATCTGTACAGGTAAGACTGAGGCACCCTGCCTCAGCTCAGCTTGCCATGGAGCTGTGCACCAGCTGAGCTGTTTCCAACACCTGAGCCAAGCAAGCACTGTTCCAGAGCCCATATCCACACCTCGGCAAAATGATCAGTAACTTCAATACAGAAAGCCTGAAGTGTAGGTTTGTCACAGCAAACATGCAAAATCATTGTCAGAAAAGGCTGAGATTTTTCAAGGCCCAAAACTGAGCTAATTTAAACCCTAACAGAGATGTGTAATTTCCCAGAAAGTTCATCTTCTTCAGGAGCAAAATGGAAATTGTCACCCATAATAACAGTTACCAGATCAACAGGTGACTATGGCCACAGCTTTGTGTCCAAGAACATTTACAGAAAATGCAGGTAATATATAACCCACTGTACCTCTATTAACTCTTAGCATTCAAAAAACATTACCTAAATCTTGAAGTGGAAAAAAAATAATTAAAGCTTCATTACAATTCAGATTATGACACCTCAAACTGAAGAGGAAAAGGGAAACAAGGACCTTCTGCCAGGAAACCTTTGATCCATGCCTTCCTAGACCAGGCTTCGGTCCTGTTTCTTGTATATGGATAATCACCCTTTGCAAACTTTCTGACAACTTTATGAAGTGATCAGGCTGGGGGACGTGTGGGGCCATGAGAAGAAAAAGGGAAGTCTATTCCCAGCCAACAAGTAAGAATGAACCCAAGACAACTGTGGGAACATGAAGGGAGAAAAAAAGCTGTATTACATGCCAGATTTTACTCCCCTGAATTATAATGTTTCTCCTGCAACTGGCAGAGTTAAGTCTTTTATCACTTCATCCTTTTATCAAGGACTAAAAGCAGTCTGCCAAACCCCTGAGCACGGACTTCTCTTTCTACAAATTCAGAAAGGGCAAAAGGCACATTTCCATAACTAACGCAATGAACTTTCCTACTCCATGTCTTATTAATCACAGATTGTATAAACACAGGGAAAACAAACACAGACAGCTATCTAAAAATACCAACAAACCAGGTGTGGTTATTAGGTGCCTGACAATGAGGCTCTCAGGTGAAATGTAGAGACTCCTTCTCCACACAAAGCCTCAAGGCTTCGAAATTGTCCTTCAAGAGAAGAGATCAAAGTCAAAGAACCAGCAAATAATTCCCAGGAGACAAGTTACAAGTAGATGATCAAATTAAAATAAATCCTGTTACAGATTTCTGTGCTACATGCCACAAACAGAAATACAGCTGCAAGTGTCCTTTATAGCTTTTGTTTATTTTATGATACCTGCTTAGTGTTCCAGCCTTAGTCTCAGAGCATGACATCAAGTATACCAAAAGTCTTGCAGCAGCCTCTACATTTGAGGTCCCGCTCTGCACACGATGCACCAGGAATTAGCAAGGTTTCAACAGTTAAATGGAATATTAAAAAAAACACCTTACTATTTTTAGATCTTCAAGACTTTGCAGGTTTGGACATTTTATTAAATAAGTCTGGGACTAATGACATTTACAGTCCATATGTTTGGTTTTAACTCCTTTGTCCTGGTTTAAGGGAGAACAGAACTAATTCCATTCCCTTTGGGGAAGAAGGGGGGTTAAAAAGAGAGCATTTGTTATAGGTCTAAGGGGCTGCCCTGACTCTAAACCGTCACACTCCTTGTACTAAGTGAAAGTACAGTTTCAGGTTGCTTTATGGAAAAAAAATTGAAACGCATGTCATCGATGGGCACAATAGCAGACACTAGATGGCAGGGAAGTAAAATTTTTGTTTGTTTGTTTTGTTACCATAAATACATTTCAAGAACTATAGGGAATGTCACTACAAAGACCTGATATGTAAAGTGTTGAGAGAATGATGGGAACATGGTATGCAGCAGATGTAGGTATAGCAGGAAGAGCTCTTTCAGGGTGTTGAAGCAATTGGTTTATTTGCAGTTCAAATCTAACACACAACAATCTTGAAATGTCTACTGTGTAGCCACACTGCAACTACAACTACAACTGCAACTACATCAGTAAAAACTCCACACAAGCATAGCAGTTCAACTTCTACCGCAGCTTTCATGTAGAAGATAAAATACTGTCAAGACATTTAAGAACTGCAGCTGAAGTCATCAGCATGACTGTAGAACAGTTGCTGCCAAGAAAAATGCTGCACCTGTGTATATTCCAACAGCTTACTGCCTCTCCTTTCTTTCACATACGTCAAAAGGTGCTCCAATTTCACAGTTAAGAGTTAAACAATTTATAAAGCTTGGGGGGAATTGTTTACTTTTGTTTGTGTCAACATTTAGTATGTTCTGCCATAGGCAACAGAAGTTGACTGTATCCTCAGAGGACAGGTTTCCTTCAATTACCACACCATACATTATATTGACACATTTCAGATTTAAAACTGGCAGCTTAATAAGAAAATACTTACATAAATAAAATAATAAATATAGAGCTATGCAATAAAGCTGGAAGGGCATCATTTTCAGCAAACAAACTACTTTTTTAAAATTGAGAAGTGGTTAGACTCTCAGGTAAAGGCTAAAGCAGTAGTATCATTTTTAGCTACCCTACACGAACATGAGTGGAGATGTATGGCCAAATTTTGAGGCCTAGAGACATGGTTTAACTCCAGAACTCACAGGTGGCAAGCATTTCAATTCCTGAAATCAAAACTTCAAAGTTCCTTGTTTTCTTCTGATGGAACTTGTGTTCTGTATCCTTAAGTCACCAAGTGTCCCCGGTAAAAGGTAATTCCTTTAGAATTCATTTTAAGTCATGTCTTACAGCCCCCGCAAAAGCAAGTACTGTATTGTAGTTTTAGAACAAATAATAAGTATTTTTTTTTTTCCATTAACCTTGTGGCTACAAAAAAAATGCAGCTAGTGATAGGAGAGGCCTAATGAGATTATAATTAAACCACCTGCTGCATCACAATCATTCCTAATCATGGGACATGTTGCAACTGAACTACAGCACACTCCTCTTTGTGTAGTGCAGAGATAAAATACACTCTGCTCAAGAGAGTCTGAAACCCAGCAGCACAAGATACACTAATCCTGTATTCTGAAATACTCTCAGCAGCTATAAGACTGCATGTGCAAGCAGAAAAACTGCATCAGAATGTTGGTAACACAGACCTATAGCATGGAAACACCTCAGCACCTGTGCAAACAGCAGCATTAGAAAAACAGCACAAGCTCCATCCTTTTTGGGTTCTATGTACATTGAAGCATTCTGCATATACTGCAGCTGGGAATGCAAGCATACAGTCAGAGTAGTGGGGTGTGGGCACAAGAACCAGCAAATGCAAGATACACTGAAGCAAAAACAAAGCTCCTGGAAATTCTCTGCCTGTACTGCAGCCACCCTCCTTCTAGCTCTCAGCCCAGACGATGCCCTTTTCAAAGGCTGGCTGTGTCATCTTTCACATATTCACAATGCAGTGCTAGACAGCAACACAAGGCACACTCCCAGAAATTATCTTAGGCTTCTGTTTCACCTGCTTAAGTGAATCTGATGGTCACAACAACAGCTTTTCTGCAGGACTGTGACACGTGACACTCTTGCACGCTTGCCTATATGTGATTGCAGCCAAGAGCCAAAGACCACAATCCTGATGGATAAAACAATGGGCATGCAAAGCTTTAAATCTTGCGAAAGAGAAAAAGTGCAACATGTTTTGCAAAGCAGTGTATTGCTATATTTGCCAACCATCTTTCCCCTAAAAATGTTTGGTGTTTTAGTTGAAGATATTTTCCATGTGTCTTTCTATGCAGATGTACATTAGCTACGGCTTTAAACATTCTTTTCAATGGTGGAAAACTGGGTGTTTAATATTCCTCCAAAAACCTTACAATAGCTGTAACCTTTAAATTTGACACTGAAAACTGACAGCATCTGTCTGACTGTTCTGCTACAGCATGACAGAGTTCAAAGAGTTAGGCACAGACAGCAGATTTTGTTTAGTTTGCATTTTATGAGCACAAGAAGATTAAAATCACCTCTGCATAGCTACAAGAAAATGCAAATAGCAAAAAAACTTGTCTATTTGCACTATCAAAAAATAGGACAAAACCTGAATAAATATGAAAACTCAGCTCTCCTTGTTTCTCAAATCACAGATATGTCAGATGCAGACTTGCTTCCCACCTCTTTTCTAAGGGCAATTTAGTATTTTAATCTTCAACTAATGGATCCTGCTACTAGTAAAAGGTTACACAAAATTATAACAAAAAAGCAAGAAGAATTAATGAACCATAAACCCCATTTATTTTGAATCCTCTATCACTGCTTATAAATGCTCTCTTTCCTACTACAGTACACTAAACTTTTAGTGAAGCATAGCCCTACTGTAGGTGGCTGGTGGGTTGGAAAGGTTATTCAAGCAAGATTAAGTGTACTTGGTAAAAAATGTTGAAACATTTGCCTTTCCTCTCTACCATATAAACAAAATTCCACATGGGAACAAAGCAAGCAATTTCCAGCTCTGTTCTGAACAAGCAAACAAGTAATGATGTGACTCTTAGTCTCACTTTACTGTGACACAAACATGTCTTCTCCCAGTCCTCATGTTTACAGTACGCAAAAACCTTATGTTGATGGAAGTCTGAAAAAAAATTTCTCTTTTAGGGCACCAAGCTGAATTTAAACACCACATAAGACTTACATTGCAGTGAGGAGAATCAAAAGTCCCAAAGAGAGTTTGCACACCAGATAGTTTTTAGTGGAAAACAAAAACTTTTACCTCTCCCACATTTGGTTCGTGGATTCTTGCACGTCTGTTTGGCTACAAGATCCAGGAACTGATTTGTATTAAAGGCTAATCTAAATTAACATGTAGGATAGCAGACTAAGACTGAATCTGCAGAGAAAAACAGCTGATGCTCAGGAACTGATACCCACACTCTATATGTGAAGGTGAAACGGGAGGTGTGGTGCCAGACAAACCGTAGTCTAGTCCCATGGACTGAATGCATATTCGCTGTAGGCAGAATATTTTCCAATTTACTTTCATCCCAATTTAAGCCAACTCTCAAACTTAATTTCATGGTACAAAGCAAGGTACAGTAGACAAGTTCAATCAGGAGCTTCACTTCAAAAGCACCCTCCTAACACAAGCCATAACACTTCTGTAGATACAACCTCAACTACCACAATTTGTCAAGAGTGTTACGGCTCTCCACATGGAAAACAAAGTCTAGAAACCAACCAGCATTCCACATGGAAAGGACACTCTGGCTCATTTAATTCAGTACCAACCATCCTCTGGACCCCCATTTTTATATTTTTGTTAAACCATCATAAAGAGCTGTGGGGCCTGTTTCCTGACTAATGAACCCAGGGGGAGGCATGGGGCCCGGTATAGCCATGTTTTGTAGCAGATGACCAAGGAACAACATTAAGTACCTAAATGTTTTCACAAACAGGGGGTAGAGGACAGAGAGATAAAACAATACCTGCACATTCCTAGTTGGAAAAAAACTCTATTCTGAACTAGTCAAAGTAAAATAGCTGTCATGGGTCTGAGACACCCTTAGCTGGAACAAAGACCCTACTCATCCTCTGTACTTCTCAGGTTAAAAATAGGACTTTTGCTTTAAGTAACATAATTTATCTCATATACAATCTTCTCATTAAAAATGGCCCAGACAAAAAAACTGTTTTAAATGTTTCCCTATGTGTGGTTATTTCCAGCTGTCAAATAAGGATAAATGATAAGAGGACTTGGATAGAACTAATTTCAAATTATGTTTAAGACAGATCTGCAAAACTGCTTTTTCTCCATTGCAGAAAGGACTTTTTCATCTGTCATCAATATTTTCACAATGATATTTCAGTGAGCTCTCTTCTCTGGTCCATTGTAAAACTCACATGTAAGAGACAAATGAGGCAACAAAGGGCACAAGTCTGAAAAGCCAAGTTACTTAAGGCTGTATTTTAAGCAAATTTAAGACTGACTAATTACTCTGGGTGCCTCACTTGAATTACTTAGAAGGCTCTCATTTTCAAAGGGCTGGTAAAACAGACCCCTCTCAGGAATCACAAGTTTGGCCAGCCACACTTTGAAGAAAGCCAGTACAGAATGTAAGTTAATACAGTATTTGCATACATAGCCACCTAAAGCAGAAGACCACAAAGAACTCAGGAATATTTTCTTCTGGGAAGCAAGGGCATAGTCACTGGAACACGAGTCTTTCATCCAAAAGCAAGTTACGTGCCTTCTGTAGAAGCACATATACAAGTTCCCCAGGTGAAAATAAGACAACAGGCATGATGTACTATATCCAGACAGGACAATCTTTGATTTGGTAATAAAATTTTAAGTAGGGGTCCCAAAAACATCTTCAGCGTGACACTGCCTTCCAGTGAGCCACTTCAGCTGACAGAGTGCTGCTGACAGGTTCTCTTCATTCAGAGAAAGAGCTGACAGCCTAACCTTACGCCTTTAGCAAAGTCTGTCTCACCACTGTGTCATATTACAGTGTGCACCCCAGAAATAGAAAGAATGAGAAACTCCTCATTACTATACTGTCTTCAAGTAAGGCTTGTGAAATAGGGGAGGGGGGAAAGTTTTTGAAAGAAGAAGACTTATACTGGATCCACTGCCTTTTACTAAAGCTGTTCAGTGAAACTGAGAGGACCTCAAAAATTCTCTTTGGTTTTGCTTCAAGTTATTACCTGTAAATCAACTACTTTGGAAGTACCAAAGCATGATAAACCTATTTGTCAGCTACCTTTTTTGCATTTTGAGGGGAAGGAGGGGAGCAAAACAAAAAAAAACAAACAAAACCTTCTTCAACACTAAGGTGACAGTGAAATTATTAAAGCTTGGCATTAGGGTATATCCAATGTGTCCACCCAGAAAAATAAAAAGTTCTCCACCTCTGCAGATTTTGCATTCCCCTGCAGGAAGGGGAATGGTTGATGCCCACAGGGCTCTTTCTAGATCTGTTTTCTAGCTACAAACATAAAACATGGCTCCTTGTTGGTTAACACTTTGTATACACTGCCTGTCTTCAGTTGGTTTATGGAATATGTACATACAAAGTTACAACTGCCTCAGAGGTCTGGGGAGCTGACAAACACGAACAGAAACTGCAGAGGCAGGAAGCCTGGTAAAAGAGCGATTACCAGCGTGCGTCAAGTATATAAGGCACTTCTAACATAGTATGTTCTCCAAAAGACTCTTGTGCACTCTGATCAAATACAAATATTGTTTTGGAGTAGAGTTACTCTTGGAGACAGTACTCTCTTGCTCAGCATTGGAGGTAGCTCCATACCTAACACTTCAGAAGGACCAAGATGGGTGGGACAGGGTGGGGCTCTCATATATGATGTTTTTCATGCAGAAACAGATAATCTGATCTCTCAAATGATATGTGAAACAATGCTCCACTCAAAAGCATGCATAAAAACACCAAGACAAAGAGTTTAAGGGATACTTACGCGGCATGATCCCTTGGCTCACCAGCTCCTCCCGTGTGCGTCGCTGCTGGAGTTTCAATTGCAGCACTGCACAACAGTAGAAAGACAGAAGAGAAGGAAACCCATGAGTACAAGAACCATCTGAAGAGACATTTTCAAGCACATCTTGATTTCTTCTTTGGATGCCAAGGCACTGCAAGCAGCGGAAGAACGAGATCCCCCTCCCACCCTGCTCCCCTGCCCCACTGCAATTGCAGAAGTGGCCTTCGACAGTCAGGTTTCCGTATTCTGCTGCGAGCAACAGGGAGAGGAAGTTGCGCAGGGTCTTGGCAGGGTGATAAAAATCCGCAAAACCAGGCCCATTTCTCAATTCTTTGTAGAGGCACCAACTTCTTTCCAAACCATTAATATTAAAAAACAAACAGAGAGAAACACCAGCTGACAGTCCTCCAATAAACACAGAATGACATCCCAGCTGCTAATGACTCCTGAAATCTCTCATTACCATCTGCAGATTAAATTGATATGACAAAATTATTGTTCTTGCTCTAAATTACAAGGCTGATTTCCTTCCTCAACTCAGAAATTCACCTTCAAAAACACCTCATCAAATTGAAATATCATGGATATATTCAGAAGTGTCCTTGTTCCACAGCAAAAGGAATCCCTTATCATCAGAATTTTTTCTATATATTTTAGCATAGCAGAACATACACATGACCTGTGTGAAATGCAATTATCTACTTTTATTTTCTAATGGAAATCTCTGAACTAATCACAATTTCAACATTTACATTATAACATCAGTTTCCTTCTAAACTATACAAAGCAACATTCTAGACATTGTTCTTACAGTCAAAGACAACTTCCATGTGAAAGGGACCTTTCAAAACTGAAGAAAAAAATAAACTCACACACAGCAATTTAGGACAACCCGAGTGAGCATCAATAGATACCAAATCACATTTGCAATCAAGCCCAAGCTTCTAAGTACACTTAACATAAAATAATATAAAATTAATAGCATGGCATCTTCCTTGCTTGCATTTCAATTTCCCTGTCAAGTTAATGTCTGTTGTACAGTTCACATAAGAGAAGTCCGCACAAATGTAGTGGAACCACCAGAGAGCAAAACTACTCTACAGTCAAACTATGCAAGTTCATTATAATCCTTATGCTTCCTTTCTCAAGTACTTTGTTTGTCCAATACATTCATTTCATACATTATATCCAAATTTATACTGTACACTCCCTTAAGTAAAAATAAAAAAAAAAAAAAAGGAAAAGATGCCACTTTGTCTACTTACACATATCATCCCATTTTACCTGTTTCTTTCAATCTCCTATATGCAGTTTGCATTTGACTAAGACACATCTTCCGGTAAGGGTTCTGGTCTTCACATGATGTTAACAAGAGATCCATCTCTTCCTTAGTTGTTTGCATAGTGGCTAACCACCCTCACTTAAATTTTTGCTTGGATTTGTCTAGTTTCTACTTCCATTGGCTCTTGATGTATCCTCCTTTGAAAGGTTTGTGACACTAAGACTCTATTTCCTACCTGTGCAGGTACTTCTGTGATCACAATGTGCAACCAAGTTACCTCTCTTCTGTTTCTTATGCCAAACCAGAATTCCTTAATATATGAATCCTGGGCAGAAAACTACTTCCTTTTGTATGGGAAGAGAAAGAGGGAGGGAGGGTGTAACAGAGCACCATGCTAATTCTTCGTGGGACCAGCCAAGAGCCAGAGTGAGGAGGAGGGAACGCAGAGGGGAAGGAACAGGCCCTTTGTTTGGCCATGAAACTGCAAACAGAAGTGGTACTCCCAGACTCTTCCTCCCACCCAGCATGCAACCACACTCCTACTTCTGTGCTAGCTGGGGAGCTAATACAGTCTCATGGCTGACCTGTTCACAGAGCTTTTCATTTGACAGATTTGTTTTGAGGTGTTCAAAACCTAATCAGGCGATGATGCATCTACACAAGCGCTTGATCTAACAGCCTACTGCGACAGAGTCAAATCTCTCACTCCCCACACCATCTCTCACATTCCCCCAAGTGGTGGCTGGACTCGCTGACACAGCCGAGACCACAGCCTAACCGAAACAAAATAGTTTTCTGTCTCATTATTGAGTTGAAGAGGACAACTGCATAGGCAGCTATGTGCTAACACTAACATAAGGTGGGAGTGAGACTTCATCCTTCCAGCAGCTGTATGCCACAAAGTTATTTCAGCCCTACAAGGTAATGGCACATTAAATCTCTCGCTGTCTGGCATTATTTCCAGCAGTGAGCCATTTCAGGGATTCATCTCCATACCCTAAATTAGCACTTCTTACTAAATGTATACAGACAAGGCAGAGAACTACAGCATCAAGCCCATCTCCCCAGCTTTAAGTGCAGATAACCTCATAATTACTCATGTCTTCCCATCTACACACCTAGCAATGTATGTTAGCCCTTTCTGCCACTTTGCTGTTTGCTTGTTTGGAAGACTTACCTTCCCTCCCATTTCCAACTACACCTCCCGGAATCAGGGATTTTCAGTGAAACTCTCCATGCACCGGTTTTGGTTGGCATTTTTTTCTCCTTGGTGCGTAACAATGTCCTCGCCTATATTTACACGTATTTTGCCCAACTGTCCCAGTCTTCCTAAATGATCTAAAACGCTTTTTTAAACATCATTATTTATGCCTCCACTAATCTTTGTTCTGTCCACACTGTTACCATCTTGCATTTGTTTCCAGACCACACCAGGCTGATCCCAGCTAGAAATGTTTTTCTGCTTTCTTTGATTATAGTCAGCTTAATCCACTTAAGCAGTACTTCATTAAATTCAAAGATACTTTTCAAAACCAAAATATACATGCTACTAAGTTCAAGACATTATAAAAGTCTATTATACACACACAAAATCCCTAGCAACCAAATTTCATGTATCCAAACAACAGATTCGCATTTGAGCAGACGTGTTTTCACAAATTGAAAAGCTGAATAGCGTGATTGTCCTGCTATTCTTACACCATCAAAATTCTTTATCAAATTTTCCATAGTTTTTTTTTCCTAGAACTGATACCAGCTTAGCCACTCTTTACTCACCCTTTTTCAGTAGTAATGCAAAATGTTACTGGTCTTTCACTCTTCTGAAGCCTCCCTGCTGTTTATGAGGTTTATTAGAAATCAGTCTCAGCCAGACAGCTAGAGACTTCATCAATGACTTAGAATTCCCTTCCTGACTTCAGCTTCCCTTATGAATTTTCTAAATATATTATTTCTGTATTGGTTACCATCTACTACCCTTTTTCTTTACCCATTATATGCACCTTTTGTTTTTAAACACTATGTCCCTTCACAGCAAGAAACTAGCAACAGTCGAGAGAACTAAACTGGAGAATAGAAAAAGGGCTATTTTCAGGATACCTTCAGTAAGCACTAAGTCAGTCCTGGGGTTTATGAATATATACATGCATATTAAGTACAAGTTATAACCAGCACATCATGCACTTCTTTTCCAATACAGCTTATTTTTGTGGCAGGGAGTAGGACAAAAAGGATTACACTTCAGTTCACTCCTAAATTCATTTTGGCTTAAATAAGTACTTGGAGTTCCCAACGCCATTTCATATATTTAGGAGATCACCTGTTTACGTGTGCAAGTGTGTGAATCCTATATATAGATTAACAGATGTCCCAAGAGCCAATCCAAAGCTGTTGTACATGGCGCCCAGCCAAAGGTCTAGAATGACCACAGAAATTCAAAGTTACTCAAAGACAGAATGCACTTTAAGTCTCTCAATCACAAACCAACAATCTTCTGTTACCTTTATCCCTGTAGTTAAACTCTAAATTAATTTCAAATTAAGAATAAATTGGGTCATATAAAGGAAAGCACATAGCTGCTGGCTTGAAAATAAGTTTCATACTGGTACCCTTCTATTCACCTCCTTCGTTCAACTTGTGTCCCAGTCTATGCAACATTTTGCGGGCTTTGTAAGTTTGTCTGATTTTCCCAGCTGAAACTGTGTATAATTTATTTATTTCATGAGCATTAAAAAATCTGAAATATAATTAAAATTTGAACAAGTTTTTTATATCTCTGATGAATAGTTCCAAGAACTAGTAAAACATTCCAGAGAAATCTGGGAGCTGGTGAAGAGAACTGCTGCCAGCAATTTAAGAGGAGGGGTAGAGAAAAACTGGAGGAGTGGGAGGAGTGCATATTAAGAGACAAATAACATTGCAATACAGCTACTATCAACAGAGTTACAGTTAGTGAAATAAAGCAAGTCACAATTATTTTTTGTTCATCTTACCATAAAACTCCCTTAATAGTGAACTCAAAGGCATATTCCAAGATCAGAGCTTGCTTCTGCATACTCACGGCTGGTGGCAGCTCAAAACAGTCTATGTTCAATATACACAGGCTGGACCCATATGGGTAGAGACTCATAACTCCAGTTGTAGTACAGGGGTGCATTAGTAGTAAGCAGTAGCAAGAACAAACATCTATGATGAGCTAAGTTGTTTTTTTGCAGCTCATCTTCTAAATCTGCAACAGTGTGCCTGCCCTTACAAATACAGCCCTTCTATTTCTAAACCACACTTCATTTTTAATATTGTGACTACAACTACTACAGAAACTAGACTCCAGCCTCAGCATCAAAAGAAAAAAAAAAAAAGAATCTCATCTTAAAGACTACGTCACATACCAGGGAAGGTTTACAACGAGAAGTTTTTTAAAATAGTCTGCATTTCCTGTTTTTTTCAAAAACTAGCAAAGGGAAGCACACAGCTCTCAACTGCAGCTTGTGGTGAGGTCCTGTGCACATTATATTGAAAACAGACTTACAGCCAAAGGGAGTCTGTGTTCACATTTCTACAAAATCTGTCCTAGGGAATCCCAAGTGATACTCAAGGTTGCCCAACCAAGGTAAAGATTAAGCACGGCCATATGGTGGATTGCAAGAGAGACAGCACAAGCAGTAGAGCAGAACAGGAAGGCAGCAAGGCTGCTATAGCCAAACAAAACTCTGTAGAAGGGCTGAAGAATTCAGCATAGAACTCCCTAGAATTCTGGCTGACACACCTGCCCAAAAAGGGAGAGTGCAAGACATAAACCATGTATTAATTAGAGAGGCTGTATGGTCACAGATGAGATTTATCAATTTTGTAAATTCAGTGAAAGCAGCCTGCCTGATAGAAAAATTCATCCTTGCAACCCAATCAGTAAGCCATGTAATTAGAAAGAGAAACTACTGAAGAAGAAGTGAAATTAGCCTAACTTCATTATCTAAGTGAAGGAAAAGTGCAAGCGTAAATAAAAGCAGTAAAAAGCAAACTATGCACTTTAATGCTCATAAGGGTTCACGGTCATTTCTTTGTATGCTATACAGCATTTGAAAGCCTTGTGCTACAGCATCCACTTAACTCACAAGAAAGCATTAATACAGCATGAACTGGGATGGAAACCTTCCCGTTAGTTCATCAATATCTCTAAGCTTTCAGTAGCCTTGGAAATTTTCTTAGGAGAATTTTCCCTGGCTTAGCACTGAGTAGGTCCGACTGGGTTTACTTTGTGAGGGTCAGAGATCACTGCCTAAGGAAATGTGGCACTATGCCACCATTTGCAGCCCACATATTTTTTGAGTACAATGTGTATAATGTTGTTAAGCCAACAGCCTATGTGCAATCAACTTAATTATAATATGTAAATATAAAAGACAACTTTAATGACATAGGATATTTGCTGAACAAAATCATCACAGCTGTTTGTGCAGAACTGGGGCCTCAACTTAAATATCACAGTGCCATGTAACTATTGCTTTGAAGGCTGAAGCCACCTTTCTCCACTTACCACTTGGCCACCAGCAGTCCTTCTAAGTACATTGAGAAAAGATTGGGGTTTTTCCTACTTTCTGATTAAATAGTCACATTTGACCAGTAGTAGCCCATGCCAAATTCTGCTTTGGAATATGCAGCACATTAGCTGTTGTTTTCAGTGGGGGTTATATCCTACATTTATGACTGAATTCAGTCCCTCGGAGATGTGGGAAGAAAACACCTTTCTCTCACACCAAAAATGGTCTCTCAGCATTTTCCACCTGTGAATGTTGACTCACATTGTCCCTTTCATGCTTCGATGAGAAGCCAATTAGACTGTGGTACACCTACCAGAACGTACGTATAGATGTACACATGCTACGCTCCAGTTGCAACACCTTTCTGTACAGAAGCAGCCAAGGGAGGTTAGTATTACCAAATTTTTTGTAGTGTCAACGAAGCTGTTCAAAATATTCAGCTATGATAGTTTGTGATCATTGAGTATACAATGGTCAAAATTAAATTTGGAAATTATGCAAATTGTTGAGGTGGGCAAGTTTTTTTTCCAAGCTGCATTTTTCTGGCACTGTCAACAACACCCCCCACATCACACAGAATGTGCCAGAATGGGGGCTACCAACAAAGAAAAGCCCACTTTTTAGGCCTTTTTTAAAGGCAATTTTCTGAGCTTAACAGCATTTTAATCCACTAACTGCTGATGGGGAATACATGCTGGCTTTGCATTTAAGCAGACTGCACTGTTAACAGAGAAGCATTTAAGTGAAGCAGACTGTAAATGACACCCAAATTGCAGGGATTATATGACAGTTTGCCACCCTGTGAAGGGGATGCCAAAAATTCATGTCCCTCCATGGGGTGAAGGAGAAGCAGCAGATACACTGCTGATCCTCATAATCTGCAAGCATCCACTGCTGTTGGGAATAGCACCCATACAGTTCTGTTCATCTCAATGCATTTTAAAGAGTAGTTCGGAGCAAGCCTGGGCAAAGGCACAGTTCAGCAGAAGTTTATTTCTTTACCGTGTGAGACTCTCTCACATTCCACTACCCCTTTTCTCTACTGCAGCAACAACTGCTATTAAAATGCAGGCAGTTACCTCATCTCTTCCTTAGCAACCATACTACAGAGAAAATGGAGTTTGAGAGGGTGTAGAAAGAGAATTTGATCTCTTATACTGTTACAAGAACCTTTCACACTAGAGGCAAAAGACATTTATATTCGTGCTGTGGTCTTCTCTTTGTGAGAAGTAGGATTGGGATCACTCTCCCTACAGTCAAAGAGGAGGTCTATGAAGTAGATCCTGAACAAGAAACAAAAGCAGGATCAGGAGTAGTTCCCTGTCACAGATCACACGAACAATGAAAGCAGATTTCTTAGCAGCTGTGCAGAAATCAGCATGTTCTGCTGCAATACTCTTAGATAGGTAGGTGTCAGTTTGGGGAACACTGATAACTCCTTACCCAGCTGTGCTTGTCCAGCAGAGACAACTGTAGGCATAAAGCCAAGCAGGAGGCTTAACCAAGAAAGCCATACAGCTGCATCAAAGGCAGATCTAGTATAGAGGACTTGAAATATTTTTCACGAGCAACTTTTCTTTCTTATCCTCTTAGTAAGCTTTTTGAGCTGGTGTAGACCTAAAATCCCTATCAAGAGGTTCTTAAAAAGCAGAACTAATCTTTCACCTCCAAAGCAACAACTTTCAAACTATTTCACAGTAGATGTGCTAGTAATAACTCAATGGTGTAATGTGGGTCACATAACCCTAGGGCTGCTTCTTTTGCATGTAGCAATTCCAAAAGCCTTCAGGCTCTCAAATGCCCAGAAGTTTTTATAAGTAGCTAAAATGTATACAAACAAAGGAGTGACTGGTTATTTAAGAACATAAAAAATGAAGAGAAAGAGATAAAATTACCTGACTCAGTCTCAGGATGAGAATGGCCTGTTTAGTGATTAATATCACAATCTTCAAAGCTTCCACAGCTCAAAATGTTCTTGGGTCATATAAAATCATGGACATGACATGCAGTGTATACATGGCTGATGGTATATTAGATACACTATCATTATGACCATATTCCAGAAGACCAATTTTGGCTACTAGAAAGATAAAAAACAGGTACAGAGCAAAAGCTTTTCATTGGCAGAGAAATATAAAATAGGAGCATTTTTTAAGAAGTGTTTTCAAAGGATGATGAAATACTTGCCTTATCTTTTAATGAGTCAATTTTATGAGGCATTAAGTAACTCTCTTACTAGAGACAGACAAATACAGATTTTTTTTATATGGTTGATTTAGCAGAATCAAAGTTCTCAACTTACAGAAGAAATTGGTCCCCAAAGAAAATGGAATCGAAAGCAAAAGGATCTATTTCCATCCTCACATATTACCACAAGGTAGCTGGCTCACACTGTGAGCACCGAACAACAAACTAACTCAGGCAGGTAATTTTTGAGGCTTCCTATCAAGTTTGATAGAATGCAGGAATCAAAGTAGTGTTAATTAAAAACTGCATTTAGAAGACAAAGCAATTGTTCACAGCAATTTCAGTTTTGTCACAACATAGCATTACAAAGCAAGCAAAAGCAGTAGCATGGTCCAAGTATCCTAACATAATACAATCTAATGTCCAGACAGGACAGAATAATTACTCCTGTCAGAGGTTCTCAAAAGCTCAAGTCAGCATTGGCCTTCTGGAGTGGCAAAATGTGAAGATAAAAAAGGAAGAACCAGTTTGTGGTCTTCAAAGTTTACAGTCTCAGTCCTCAATATTGCATGCAATTGAGTATGTTTAGTTTGCGGGTGCCACTGATGGCTATCACTCTAAATAGATGCAAACTTGATTATTACTACAAAAGTTATGCTGAATTTTGCAGGGTTCTTTTTATATTTATTTAAAGACTAGAAGTTGCTGTGCATGTTACAGCATGTGCCTTTACATCCTTCAATATTTAACTCCTGCCATTTCCATTAAAAATGTAAAATTTAGGAGGAGTTAATGATATTTTAATCATTGCTTCTTTTTAATGCAATGCCAGCTTTGTCTTCTTTAATACTAAATTTTTAAAATCCAATAAATGTTAGTATTAGTACATAAGTCTTCCTATTGAAGGCATAGAAGCCCACTCATCATAAAATCTTAGTACACTTAATAGTCCCTTTCAGCACTCACTGAAGCTGCTAAAACAAGGCTTTAAGAAATTAACCTAACATACATGTACCCTGTCCTACTTCGTAAGATATGCAACATGGAAAGATGTGCAGTAAGCTTGTTGTCCTGTTTTCTTCTGGGATAAAATCCCAGGCCAGCCATGGTTTGCAGGCTGTCAGCAGTTTGGAATCAGCAGGGCAGCTGACCTGAGTTGGCTACAGGTGTATCCCATCCTGTAAGTTTCATGCTCAATATAAAGAGAGAAGTTTAGGAGGGAGGACTCCTCCTAACCCTGCTTCTGAGGACTGCCTTCCTGTTTATCATGACCATCGTGCATTTGTTGGGCTGAGTATAACTGATTACTTTATACTGGCACTGATAATAGTTTGGCTGCTTCATTAAACCTGTTTTCATTTCAGCCTATGCGTTTCCTCTCCTTTTCCTGATCTCTCTTCATGGCACAGGCTGGATCAATAGGTGCTAGAGCGACCACTATAATTTAGCCCTGAATATAGACTAAGTGTAGACACTTGTCAACAGGAAAAGTTGTTTTGCTTTCTATGCAGAGTACTGATTCTTATAAAACTATTTTTGTCCCAGTAATACTGGTTAGGTGAAAATTAAGTGTGTGAATTACTAGGCATGTATCCATACCTATGGAAACTGGCTACATTGCATGATTCAACAAGATGACCTGTAACAAAATGCCTACATGTAAAGGTCTACTTAAAACTGACAGACCAGTATCATAAGATAGTAAATATTATCTGTAATCAGTGCTTGTTGATGCCATCTATATATCCATTCTTACTATCTATAGCTGGAAGAGAAGCCTTTGGGGGGTGGGCAGTGTGAGAATTTCCCAACTCCCTGTGTAAACTTGAGTCATGGTCTGTGCTGGTTTATGTTTCCATGAAACAATGAACAAGGAGGAACTAACACTGCCCTTAACCACCTTGCAAAGAAGACCCTAGGAAGAAATTCTCAAATATAATTTAATATGACATGGCAGATGAGGACAAATGAAGGAAAAAGAAGGAATGGGTAGATATATACTGATAAACAGATTTACAGCTGTCTACTAATGTGACAGCACAAAAGGTGAACTACGTAAGGGAAAAATGCAGTTTGAATTTATTTTTTTTTTAAGATAGAGGTATCTCTGCTTAGAAGAGCTATATCTTTTTTATTTTCCTTAAAGATGTGACTTGAGAGTTGTTAATATTTTTCCTAAAAAAAATAGAAT
The DNA here is from genome assembly GCA_013399075.1 of Chloroceryle aenea. Classification (NCBI taxonomy): domain Eukaryota; kingdom Metazoa; phylum Chordata; class Aves; order Coraciiformes; family Cerylidae; genus Chloroceryle; species Chloroceryle aenea. Next base: position 371,733 of record VWZY01004536.1, on the reverse strand, counting down.
GACATTTAAAAGTCTGGGTTCGTGGACTAATTTTTTTGGTGTGTTTCTTATAAGCAGAAGAAAAATGAAGTCTTCAGACAATGCCAAGATTCATCCATAAAACACATTTTTGATTAGACACATTTACAATACTAAAATTGATGAGGAAACCTTTCCATGCCTCTCAGCAGTAAGAGACACAGCCTAGTAATTTTTCTTTCATAGCTTACCTCCCATACTGCAGTTCTAGCACAGTGCTCTGGTGTACTAACAACCTCCCAGATCAAGGCAAAAAACTTCCTCAGATATTTCTCAGGTTGTGGTGTTGGCCCAATAATTCAGCCTCCCTCCTGCCCCAGGGCACCTTCTAAAGATAGAAGTTCCCTTCATAGAAACCATCTAATGGTCAAGATACCATAGAACTTCTGTGGCATCAGCTGGGACACCTTGACATATGAGCTGTGTTTTGTGGATTTCCCACTTAAATATGGAATTATTCTGTATTTCCAAGACTATTTTCAGATTCTTAACCACCTAAAGATATTTGGTTTCTTGAAACCAAATGCAAATAGAAAACAAATGTGATCTTCCACAAGGGGGGCGGAACAACTTAGAAGTATGCAAATTTAAATACAAAACCAACTGTTCTTTAGAAGAAGGAATTAACTGGTTATATAGGGAAGTCAGAAAGCTGGCCCTTATAATTTTAAATTAGCCAGCTTGAACATCTCCCAAATTCAGTTGATGGATTGTGCTGACAGCCATTTCACAATACATGGAACAAAAGTCGTTCTGCCCAACATACATACATATTGCAAATAAAGACTTGAAGCATTCTCTATCTGATTACTACTCATCCTGAGAGCTCTTGTTCAAGTCCCAGCATTCTCTGTTAGTAAGAATTTCAGGTGGATGCTACAAGGAACTAACATATTTCTTTAACTCATGGTACTGAGAAACATCTTTGCTGTTCTCAAAGACTGCAAAGAACATAGAATACTATCACAGCATCTGAGGTTCAAATAAAGATCCTGGTCTTTGTACTGCAACAGTCACAGTTTAAGCACAGATTCTGCTACAATTCTGTTTCTACTTATAAAAAAGATTCAGCTATGGCCCTCATACCCCTCTACGTTTGAGAACAGTACCTTCACAGCAGCCCAACATTGAAGATGATCCCCAGAATTTACATTGTACATAAAAAGCACATTAAATTCCCTCAAACTCTTTAAACTATGATTGTACAACATCTACCTACTACTTTTTACTTCCTTTCTCTTTGGATATTTACTTTCTTTCAAAACTCTGAACTATGGATCTTCAGGCCTGACTTTCTTGGGTTTCTCCATGAAGCTTAATGTGGTTCTTAAGTGCTATCATAGCTATAAATAATACAATTCTATGTAGCAGGTCAATCAGCAAACTAAAAAAAAAAAAAAGGGTCAAGAATGGCCTGCATGATCACTGACTTCAGACTGGTGGGCAAATTCTGCAGATGTTTAAAGTGTTACTGCTGGCTCAGTCCTCTACTGAAGGGCACAGAGGAGACTGCTGGCAGCAGCAGGTACTCTGACACTCATACATGCAGGGGGAGATTCTCTCCAACTGCTAATGGAGGTGGGCTTTTATCAATATACTGAACAAAAGCAAGTGAAGGCAGACACATTTCTTCTCTGTTGCTCCCTCCAGCAAAGAGGCAGGGGAGATAGCTACACAGTGACAGTGTCTGCAACCACTGTTGTTAGATTCATGGTCACATGTCAGTCCTGAAGATACAATCCTCATTCTAAACTGCCTGCAGTCAATGTGACACCTATTATTAGCTGCAGTAAAGCAGTCTCTCAGTGAGGCACAAAGGTACTACTAGTTTTAGCATCTACTTTTAAAATGTCTTCTGCTTCTGAAAAGGGAGAATTTTACATCAGAGCATGGAAGGGGGTCTGAGCTGCAAGTAGGTTTAGAAGGGCTTTCACACATAAGTATAATACAGAAAGAGGCATGAAAGCTTAGGAAAATGAAAGTGAAGAGAATCAAAAGAGCATCAGAAATAGGATTCACCAAAATAAGAAAGAAAACCCACAAATGTTTGCAAGGACAGGTTACATGCTCCTTGTAATGCTGATCAAATTATGCACACTGCTATGAAATTTGCAAAGATAGATAACCAAAGAATATAGCTACTGCCACATTCAGTTCCTACAAAATCCACAGCTGTAGTCTCCTTGCATTTAATACAAGAGAGCAGCATGAAGCTGTGGACTCTCCACACAAAGAAATTTGAAAGGGAATCTCTTCCTTCTGTCCCCCAGAAAGCATCACTCGGATCCAGCCACCCAAGAATCCATCGGGGAAGTGCAATGTTTGTGCCCTGACAAGTGTTTCAGTGAGGAAGGCTACCAAAAAGATGTTAAATGTGTCGACTGGTAGGGTGCAGCTGAGATGTTCCAGTAATTAACCTCAGAATGGCAACAGGGCCAAGAGCTGCCTTTGGGGATGAAGATCACAGAATAAGCATGGCTGCAACAGATCATCCCTGTTCCTAGCATGGAGAAAAATCCATTATGGGCACTTCTATTGAAAACTTTCGAACAACTATTTTTTTACAAAATATTTTATTTACAGCTGCTTACTTCTGAAAGGCTGTATTAAAATGAGATTGTCCAGAAAGCCTGGATTTCACCAATTTGCACTGTCAATTTTGGAAAGAATCTACATCCCAAAGCAATATATCTTCTTATTTATTATTGACCTCATTTCACATTTCTTGTTAGCTTCATCAGGTTAAGTCTAACTTAAGATGGCAGAACTGCAGACTGGAAAGTACAGTTCTTAGTTTTCTTGGAAGAATACCTACTATATTATATACAGTATAAACTTTGACAGTAGATCACCTGCACAGTTGTTCTACCCATCTCAATGAACACCAGTAAAAATACTGGATATGCTCATGATAAAAAAAACACCCAAAACATTTTGTATTTCTTATTACTAATCACCATATTGCAACATACTGCAGCTACTGCAAGTCTGCTCTTAGTTTGGATAGGTATGAGGTTAGTAAATTTTACATAATGCTAGGGAAAAACATTTTACCTACTTCCGCTAGCCCAACTAAGAGAAAGAAAATGATAAGTTCTGCTCCACGTTATGCTATTCAGCATATATTCATCCACTTACAGGCTTCCTGGAGAAAAAGGAACACAATTTGCCCCTTAGGCTCACTGCATGTTTTTGTTTGATAAACCAAAGCTATGTCAGGGGTGATATCCTATTTTCTACCATAGGTCACAGAGGTTCTTGACAAGGAATGTGCTGCTTTAACAGTTTGGATCAAAATTTATTGATGCTGTAGGTGACAAGATCAGTAATTTAATGCTCAGAAAAGACTGGGTAGGTGGCAGTTGGGACATGAAAGGAAACATCTAAGCAGGCACATATTTTTTGTATGTGTATTCATTAAGTTGTTGATCAATGACTTGCAGGTGTGACAGAATGCTGAAAAATCTGAGGTGACTAGTGACAGATCTCATAGATGACAAAGTACAAAGATAAGATTTACAGAGGCAGTCTGATGTTGATCCAAAAACATGAGCAGAAGCCACAACTGTCAGTGACCCTTATCATCTTTGGGCAGGAAAGTAACAGTGACATCTGTCTGGCAAGGACTCTGAACAAGCATCTTAACTGCAAAAGTTGTTTATGGATGCAACACCCACAATCTGAGTTTAAGTATCATAGTTCTGTTTTCAAGAAAACATCTGCTTTTCAAAACCTCCTGGGATGTCTATGTATCAGCCACTTGTTTAAAATGATAAAGATATTTTCTTTAAAAAAATGAACAAGAGATTATTATGAAATAATGAATAATTCTGAAGTCAGACAAGTTTTTTCAAGCTTTATTAACATGTTTCCCTGTTGCTGTGATTATCAATACCCCAGCACCACTGCAGTTAAATACAAAGCTCAGTTCGACTGTGAATTAAATTCAGATGAAAGGGCAGGAAAGTACTTACTGCAAATTTGACTTGGCATCATTACTGGTTCAAAACATTGCCTGCATAAACGCTACTGACAGCTGCACTCATTGCAACATGCCCACTTCCTATTCTTTTTGTTTTCTGCATGTGTTGAGTCCTCCTTTCTCTTTGCTCTTGCAGGTATGCGTCCTTTTTGTATGACTTTGGGTTAAAGAAAGTATTAGAGTAGCCGGTTTTTGACAAGTGAAGTAGATCACAGTATGGTAAACAAGCCAGTCTTTGTCCCACTCCTCCTCCTCCCATTCCCAGAATGAAAATAGCTAAGGCTAAAGCAACAGCTGGGGATCATTACACTGACAGGAATAGTTCAGTAAACTCCAAGAGGGGAAAGCATGTCATATCCAAAAAAACCAAAAAACACACTAGGGCACCAGGACAGAAGAAATATGTGAATTCAACTCCAGGGATAATGCTACAACTCTCCCTCCACTGATAATGAAAGACTTATAAAAAACATGGTCATCAAGTGTTAACCGTTTCCCTAAGCTTCCCAGTCACGTCATACGGTTAAGAAATATCCTGAAGTACCTCTAGTCTTCTTAGTCAAATGAGGCGCACGGGGAATTCAGCAAAAATAAATTTAAATGGCCATCTTGCTGCCAACTTCAAGACACCCCATGTTGATACATCATTATCTCAGCTTCACTGCACCTTTAAGCATAGTCACAGTCACTGTGCTACATATTTGCAAGGAGCGGTTGCAGAACAAGGCTACAGGGAGTCTAACTACATACCTCTGGTGTGCCTCTGTCTTTGCCACAAGAAATGCTAGTAGACTAGCTCCCCATACATTCAACCCATTTTCTATGCTTTTCTGTGTCAGAGCACTATTTGCACAAATAATTCTTGACCACAGGACACATCTGGCCATAATTCAGAGATGCACCTGTTGTATTTTGCGACTGGTTTCTGATGTTCCTTACCCATGCCTTTGCATTAGGCATCACTCGGACATCTCCCACAGCATCTTCAGGTCCACTCTGAACTAGGAAGACACAGATCAACCTTTACAGAAAAAGGTCACCCTGCATTCCTGTGAGATGCCTCAGATGCAGGGGCTGCCATCTCGACGGGGATCTCCTTGGTGTTGCTTTCAAGTCTACACGTGCAGGTTGTTCTGCCCTCTACTGGATGGGCCACCAACGAGCTTCACCTTCAGGTGCCCAGAGGTGTTTCGACAATACGGTCTAGACCGCTCGTGAAGAAAGCAGTATGTTAACAAGCACTTGCATGGCTCCTGATCTCTGTAAAGTACTGAACAGTTATTAATAGTTTAATCAAAGGCTAAGCTAACTCAAATTACCTCACATTTGCTGTGGACCAAGAATGTGCACACAGTTACCGCAGATCAGATGGCATGCAGGAACTCATTCGTGTGTCTGGGCCCTAAGACACGAATCTTGGAAAAAGACAGGTGAGGTCAGCCCCCAAGTCACACTGAACATTTCTGAAAGGAGGACTTGCCAAAAAAAGTATTTAAGAGCAACAGATGAAAGACCTTGCACAGAGGTGGAAAAGTTGGATTTTACTTTTGGGTGTACTTAATTCTAAACTAGACTCACTTGGATGCAATCAGGTTTTGAGTAGTTTTCTGAAATTTTCCAAGGCTTGTGATTCATACCTTTCATGAGAGGCTACCATACTGCTGAGTTTACTGGTCTAGGAACTGCAAACTGGGTGCTGGTGTTTGAAAACCAAATCATTCCAAGGCATTCTTGAATAGAAAACATGTTTATGGGGTCCTGAATTCTAGGAATTTTACAAATAACTGCCCTGACACATACTTTGAAAAATACAAGCATGTGTTCTTTGACTTCCTCACATCAAATCCATTTCTATGTGGAAAGGATCAGAGGTTCCCAAACTTCAATATCAAGTTCCAATTCAAAAAAATAAATAAATCAGATATAGGAAACCATCTGTTTTCCAGAGGCAAGGAAACAAGTTGAAATCTATTCCAGATAGCCATTTCTCATGAGATTAAGACAATAGGTATGAGCATTGTCAGCATAATACGGACACCCCTTATTTGCCTGTCTTTACAAAGAGGAGAAGGCAGACTAGCCCTCATTCACCTCTGTGTGGTAAAGAGTGAAGAAGAGAAGCGCATGAATTTTGTGTCCTAGGCAATAAAAAAACTAAGCTGTTCCATTTTTAGGGGTATGAAAACTAAGGTACGACAATTGTTACATTTTCAACTCAATGCTAATTCTGAGCTTCCAGAGCATCCATAAGGGTTTACACGAGTGCCTCAGCTTCTCCACTGCCTGTAAGATTCAGCTTTGCAAAATACAGTGCATGCATAAATATAACAGGCATCCTGAGACTGAAGGAGACTTGAATGGAGCAGCAGCAAAGTTAAAAGTTTATTCTTTTCTCTTCCGACATTAAAGAAGCTGGAAGCACCTAGTCTCTTTTCTACCCTTCCTGTTTGGTATCTGGCAGAAAATAGCTTTCCTCATCATATACGATATTAGAGTATCAGGAATTAGATGTGGGGTAGGCTGATGATATTGCTACACTTTGCAGAGTCAACACGGCTTTTTCAATAATTAGAATTATACAAGAATTCAGTGACCTTCATTCACTTCAACTTGAAATAGCAGCAAACATTTTTATGTTGATTAAAGTACTACAGAATTGCATTTCCCTCACCCTACACGTTATCCTACCGTAGAGCTTGTGATATTTAGTGACTGGATGAAAGATGTATCCTGGCACATCCAAATGAAACATGCTCACCTTCTGTGAAAATCAATGACTTGCAAGTACAGGACAGCTGCAAGTTAACAGCTTTTTTTTTTTTTTCTTTTTCCTCCAAAGATTGATGTGCTGCAGTTCTATGCCTCCAGAGCAAAGTAATCTAGGAATACTGCCTATACTAATGGATTTATAACTTCTAAACTGAATTTGAGGATTATGATTTCAGTTTTCTTCTCCTTTTCCAAACTTGTTCGATAAAGTATTCCAGTGAAAACAAGCAACAAAATCAGTAACATTTTAAACATCTAATAACAAGCTCTACAGTAGGATCACATGTAGGGTAAGGGAAATGCAATTCTGTAGTACTTTAATCAACATAAAAATGTTTGCTGCTATTTCAAGTTGAAGTGAATGAAGGTCACTGAATTCTTGTATAATTCTGATTATTGAAAACGGATTATTGAATGGATCCAGTATTTCTGATAAAACATAATTCTTGTTATGTTTGCCACTGGGATTTTGTTATGTTCTGCCATTCTTCTAGGTAAGCATTTCCTGGTTCCTGTTTGTTTCTAATTATTATGCTGCATACTATGAATGGATCCCTGTCTGTTTTAATCTTCTCTATCTTTTTCAATCCCTCTAGATCTTATTTTTTCCTCATAGATATCACTCCCTAAAATCTGACCTTTATCTGTCTAAATAATCTTTTAGAATTAACAAACTCCCATAAAAATAAAATAAACTAAAAAAAACCCCAGTATTTTCAGAAGAATACTATTACCTAAAACAGAATCCCATTTAGATATACACACCCCACTCCTTTCAAACTCTCAAAAAAACAACGTCCTAAAACTTAAAATGTGATACTCTGCCTCCTTCAAAGCAGAGTTGCCAACCTAGAACAAGCATTTACATCTTAAATAAAACAGCCTTAAAACATTGCTCACAAGAGCCCTATAAACAAAGAGGTGAGGAAGAAATTTAAAGTCTGAAAATAGAACTTCCAAATGCAAGTGAATTTGTCCCAAGATCCAGGGCACTGCAAGTCACTGCATACAGAACTCCATCCTTGTCCTGTGATAATGTTTATGAGCGTCCTCAGGGACAATAGGTCACAGGAGTCAGTGGGAAACCCAAAATCTGGACTACTGCCCAGAAAAGTAAAAGCAGGCAGATTCAATATGCAAGAGGAAGAAAAATAAATAAATAAATAGATTTAAAAAACAACCCACAGAGCAATTATACAGTGCCTACAATAAAGAAATCAGAGCCTGCTAACCTTCTCGTAAGCTGTGGTATGAATCCTGATATGTGCTTGAACAGCTCTTCCCTTGCTTTGACACAGTCTCTGCAAGCGGCACAATCCCGACATAGGCAGGCTGGAGTGTCTTGGCTTTATCCAACATATTAGAGAAAATCCCTGGACCTGAAGGCAGATTCTGTAACAAAGGAGGCGTCCCAGGCTAGTGGAAGGGGTGCTTAATCCTCACAAGAGAATCAACCACAATCTCTGTCTACCAGGTTTCGGTCACTGCACCAAGTGGTAGAGTGGAAAAAAAAATTCAGTTCACTGCTGGATTCCAAGGCTGTGCCTGCATAGGAACAGAGAGGTACTCGAGGCACAGACAAATCCTGACAGCCAACATCTAAAGTTTAAAATCAGCAAGGCTCTTGGAAAAACTTCTCTTCCTGCTATCTCAAAGCTCAGACAGAAACTTCACTGTTTCAGCAACCGGCTATAAGCATTCAGGATCCCAGTATGCAGAGTGGTGCTTATCAACAGATGCGTGGACTTCTTTGTGGGGCCACTTGCAGTAACAGCCAACCTCATTCACCCAAAATAGTGAACAGTTGGTTTCTCTACTCACACTACAGACACCTGCCAGACAAGCAATATCATGTGATTGAGCACTATCCTCTCTCCCCCTGCACCTCCCAACTGTAAGCATGCCATGCACACGGCTGAACACCACCACTCCGAGTGCAGAAGCCACGCTGCCTTTTTTCCCTATCCTGTTTAAACTATTAGAAATGGAATTTTAGTTGCAGAGAAAACTAAACTAATAATCTGGGAAACAGAGTTCTTATTTGCACACATATAGGTAATAGCAGCCTACTTCTCTACAAGCACACATTCTTGCCTTTTCTTCCCTGAAATCTTTCTCCCAATCTAGTAGAAACACCTACCCAAAGATAATCTGCAGCCCCCAGGCAATAACCCCCTACCGCAAACACTAAAATGTCAGAATCTGGGCTTGTTTGGAGGCAATCATCTCACCTGAAGGTTATATAATGCACATCATGAACAGATGCCACATAGTTGACAAACTTTGGATATACATACTGCCCAGTATGGTACTGGAAGTGGACAGGAAAAAGCATGCTCCATCCGAGCAACAGCCAGGAAGTACTCTCACCAGTACAGCTGTAGCTTTGCTGCTTTTTTAGACTCAGAAAACATGCATCATAAAAGGTGCAGTGAAATCTGATGGGGGGGAGGGAAGATAGAAAAATAGTGAGTTGTCTAATAAATACACATACCTGAAAAAAGTATACTGGTATCTTAAAAAAAAAAAACCAAAAAACAACAGCAACCCACATTAGTAGTAATTGGTGTCATCCTACAAGCCTGAAGCAAAGATAGCCACATGGACACTACAAAAATAAAGGTGAATACTCACAAGCCAACTGAAACAGTCTCTATTTCATATTCTGCACATACACACCCCAATCAAGACAAAAATTACTCATCTCCAAATAGTTTGAGAGGCATCCAAGTCATTTGATAGAACAAGGCTGGAATAACAACAAGGGAAAAAAAGTTTGTAATAATAAAACTCATATCTGAGAAAAGCAGCGTTCAATCAGATTTAAAAAACATGACTTTAACTTTGCCATAATCTGCACTAGGGGAACAAAACAATCTAACATCAAAATAACATTTTCAAGTTACAAACTAAAAACATACAGAATTTTATATTTTTACTAAATAATGATGATAGATAGCATCAATTACTTTTCTCAGCACCTTCAACAGTACTCTCACTCTGAAATTTTCAACCTTCACTCAGAAAAGAATCCAGACTCTAAAGTTCCTGTGGGTAAAAAAAAAACCCAACAACTTTGGTGAAAATATAAAGCCCCATAATAGTGTTATTCCTAAATTACAAACTTGTACTCCACACAAATGCTCATCTTAAATTTAGGATTTGTAAAAGTCAAGTAAAGGTTCAGTTTCACAATGAACTTTGACCAATAAGGTCAAATTACTGTATAAATAGACGAGCCTGCTTTTGTGTGAACATTAGCAGTCGTGACACTGCAGAGAGCTGCCTCAGGAAGCTGACCTGGCAGACCACAAGAGTGCTAAAGCCAGGACGAAGGAGGAGAAACACACCATCCAGATCTCCCCTTTCAACAGCAGCACAGAACTGCACCCAGAATCAGGCCTGATACTCTCTGCAGATAGGTCTGATAATTACTGTAATAACTAATGAACAGCTATCTTCTGCCAGACTGAGTCCTGCGTTTTCTGGCAAGCAATACATGACCTGGATGGTGGAAACTACAAGACTGAGCCACAGAGGTCAAAGTCTGCTTGTATTTTGCCATCCAGGACCACGGAGCTAGCAGCTCGCTACAGTGTAGAACGCCTGGGTAATGTGAGAGGGTTACTCTACAGACAGGGCAAGGCCCCAGGTATTGCTAAAACAGCCCCAAGATGTTGCCTGAATTCTGATGAAGAAGGCTTTAAGAATTGAATGAAGAGAGGCTCTGGGGAGCTAATAATACATGAAATGTATTGCTGGTTTTGGCAATCTGATGATATAAACAATCCTCTGCTGCTATAACTGAGAACTCCAACTTGATGAAGATCTGATCCTCTCAGTGTATTATTACAGAGCTGCAGACATATCTTTCTTTCTTCATATGTAGAAAATAGCTTGGAAAGAAAAACACCTGATTGGCTCAATGGTAGGTAGATAAATATTTTCTTGTCCTACAGCATCAAATTTGTCCTACAGCATTATCTAGTGCTCCGAAAGAATGAGGTATTATCCACAACAGCAAAAGATGGTCCAGAACACTCTATGCTACAGGAAAGCAAACTCTGAGGGGCCCATGTTGAAGGATACTTTCAACACATGAGCAAGCATTTGTGGGGCATCTCCTTGCGAAATCTGGATTCTGATAGATGAATAAAGACCAAGAGCAATCTACCTTGTATGGAACACTGACACTACTGCCAGATATTGATAAACATCAAAAAGTTAAACAAAAGGTTAATTTGTTTTATTGGATCCGAGTGTACTGATAAGAGATCTGAAAGTCTGATCAATGATCACATGGGCAGAAATATCAATGCACTGTAAGAACAAGTAAGGCCTGATGAGTAACTTTGTCAATTACTTTGGAAATCAGCAGGGTATAGAGAGGAGGGTCTGTTTCAGGCAGAGGTAGGATTTTCAGTGACAGTTTCAGTTGCTTAAGCATTCTAAAAAAGTAGGTTCAACTCACACTAACACATGTCCAATATTCAGTGTCTTGCACAACCTTTACCCTGGAACTGGTAGCAGTGGTGTTGGCAAAAAATTGCCTTCACCAACAGGACCTGGGTATTTGCCACAGGCTTCTGGTTTGGAAAACATCAGACCCAATTTTCATAATCTGTCCATAAGCCATCGAAAAATGGCTCCTTTGACGTTCAAGAGTGAAATGAGATCCAGACTACAGGAATGTATTCTTCCTCAAGATGCTGCATTACTCCCTATACCCTCACACAAAAATAGAGAGACACATCAGGTGCACACACAGCTTGCACAGATACTGCTGCTAGTTCTGAGACCTGGTGGGCACAGAATGCAATACTTGTATTTGAATGTCAGTTATCACTATTTACTATTTTGAACAAATTTAAATGAATTAATTAACTTTCTCTTCTATTATTTTTCTATCCTCAAAAGCCAAGGCAGCATATAAGCAGCAGCTTTTTCTAATTCCCATTCTGCGCTAGAAGTGAAATATGGAAGAGTGAACCACCTCCAGGTTAAGTTCTAACCCTGATGTAGATATTTGACCTTTAAATTCCAGGAGCACATGAAAATTTGCCTGTGCAAAGTTAGCATCAGAGCTGTGAGGTGTTACAGCTTAAAGCTTACTACCCCCAAAAGGATGACTCCCAGCTCACCCTCTCCTGCCTTTCTACCAGCAATGCACTCTCTTAGCCTCCTTACTATCAGATCTGACATTCATCTGGTATCTTAATGAGCCAATTCAACCTACTAAAGATCATTACCAACAGGTAAGGTGAGCACCACAGCTGGTGAACACAGCTGGGAAGGGAGAGGCGCTACACCAGTCTTGACATAAGCTAGACTTTAGATGAGATCAGCTATAACACAAAATTGCAACATTTGTTTTATCCCCAAAAATGAATGTATTGTTTAAATTCAAATTAATAAGCAGAAAATGTGCTTACAACCCCTCCACACAAACTTAAAATGTGTATTTTTTTCTGCCTTTCACCTCCAGTCCTCCCTGCAGCTTAATGCAGGTTCTCTGTCTTTCTTCCCCCAGTAATAATGTTCCCTGATGACACAATGCCTGCAAGGATCTGCATGCACACAATTTAGTCATGAAATACAAACATTGTACTGATAAAAACTGTCAAACAGCTACAATATATCCTCATTCAGGCAACATGAGAAAGATCTCAGTCAAGGTCTAAACCAGATGAACCCTCAGAAAGAAGTATAAGCCCATTATACTTGAAGATCTGTCTCTGATATTTCTAGCAAGCAGATAAAATATGGAAAAAATACTAGAATGCTGCACCTACAGCACTGTAAAGCTTTGATGTTTTATGACTCTATTCATTTTATACTTCAAAATAAATACGGACTTCACACTGACATTTCAGTTGCTTACTTTTTCTCAGCTAAGGATCACATTTATGTAATGTGAGTTTGCTTTAGATATTCCCAGGATCCTGCCTCCCACCACCAATGACCTTCAGGAAGATGTAGAAACACCAAGCTGGGAGCACTGTACATTCTTGCTTCTTCAGTCTGCAGGAAGAAAATGAAGTTTACATACTGTTTTCAGCTAGCTGGAGACAGCTAATGCTACCAGTCAGCATTCAGAAAACTCCTAGACATGACAGGTAGCCAAAGGTAAACCACCTTGCAGACAGAAAAGGCATCAGCTGCGGGTATGCCTGGGAACCTGGACCTTTGCCGTAGCTTTTGAGTGGCTTTTCAGTTCCCCCAACCCACTCTGGGATATACCACCACCCTCACTTTTGGCAAGTTGGCTGTCATTGAGCTGTAAATACTGTGAGTTGAAAACACAAAAATAGCTGCTGCACAGGCTGGAAAACCTATCAGATGATGTCAAGGCACATTTTGAGACCTCCCCTCCCCCCTCCTCCCCCCCACTTCCTTTCCTATGTCACTTTCTCATTACCTCACTGCCTCTAATTCTGAAAGTGCTTCTCTCTGCATCTTTCAGCTGCCATAGTGAACTTTACACAGCAGCTAGAGCCAAATCAACCCCCCCGCACATATATAAACTCTGCCACCCACCCCATTCCTTGGGATTCAGCCAAGACATCAGTTTGCCTTTCCCTGAAAACACACACATGAAATCCATGATCCCTATCTGCAAAACACAGGAGCGAGAAGAATCAGTTCAACCCAAGGAATGCAATGCTGATCTGCATTTGATTAGTTCCGTAGATAAGCAGTTTACAACCAGCAAGGCAAGTCCACATCGCACGTGAGGGGTGGAAAGACAGCAGCAGCCATGCCCCACCCCCCTCTCCCTAAAACCGAGTCACTCAGCTCTGCTTCTCTCCCAGGCTCTGCAGACCTGAGGACGAGGGAGAGGCAGAAGGAAGTAAAAACCTTTGCTTTTCCCACATCTCCCCGCCCCAGACCAGCAGCTCACTGGGCAGGGTTGCTGACCAAAGGTCCTCGGCAAAGAGACTATGGCAACATTGCTACAATAGCAGAAAAGAGGGGATGGAGAGGCAGGAAAGCAGGGATGCTGGTTCACTCATGTTCCATGCCTCTCCTCCTTCCTCCCTCCCTTCATCCAGGACCTGTTGTAGTGAGGAAGCTGGGGGTGATATGAAGAAAATGGTCCAGGACTCTGCCCTACTCTAGATCATACCAAACCAAAAGCATTATGCAGCACATAGTCCTAATATTAACTACATAGGAGTGTTACATCCACTCAGAATGTGTTGTCTACACAACCAAAGAAAGCAACACAACTTTTAAGTACAGGTTGGTTACATTCAGGGTTTGGTTTTTTTTAGTTAGAATTTCTTTTGAAAACCACTGGCAACAGTCGATGCTGTCCCCTAGAGAGCTGCACATACAGTCCTTGACTACAAAATGCTGATTCCTATGTAGAGATTTCTATCCAAGGGAAGAAATGAAACTAGTAGGTGGATTTCTCTGCCTAATGGAAGGACTTTTTCCACAACAGAAAACTTCACAATATAAGGCAGAAGGAAAGCAGAGGGATTAAGTAAGCTTTATAGCTATTTCCCAAACAACTGTAGTCCACTGTGCATCTGAGCCCAATAAAAACAAGCAAGTAAATAAAAAACACATATCAAAACACGTTTTATTTGCTAGTTGTACGATTTTGGTTGATAAATTCTGGCTAGATGGAAACACTGTTGCACACCTCTTTATAGTGCAAAGTTACTAGTCCTTCTTCAAGTTACCACCCCCAAAACTGGTTGTATGAACACTCTCACTCCGTTCCAGTGCAAGGTTAGAAAGATTAGCTCAAATTACCTTTGCTAAGCCAACGAGCTTCACATTGAGAGCTCACACATCAAGTACAGCAGAGTGGGTATCTCCAGTGGAGAGCCTTAACTGAGAGCTGCTCCAGCTGTAATTGCAACAGAATTCCCATATATTCCTTCAGTTCAGCTACTACAGATCTTGCTCTCAAATAATTACTTAAGACCAAAGGAAATAAGAGTAACAATTCCCCACTCTTACCTAAGAGCAATAGCTTACCTGTTGTAAAAGAGTCATAGGTTTCAAGCCAGAGACAGTTACACAAGATTCAACAAAGTTTAAAAGGTTCTTACCAGCCTTCGCACTTACTTTAAGTCTTCTAATTCACTCACCTGCACCCCAAATAATTTTAACCTCTCCAGGGCTAAGCAGATGTGCTCATACACATGCAGATGTGCATTTTCCCACTACCACCACTGACCATTGGCAGGAACATCCAGAGATTGCAGGAAGATTGACATGGAAATATATTCTGTACCCAGTGAAGAACACAAAACACAAGAGACCACACTTTTCAAAACATTTCCTCTTGCAGATATTCTAGGCTTTAATTTAAACCACTATGAACAAGTGACAACAGAAAAACTAAAAATAAAAAACAAACCACAAACACCAAGATTTGGTTTTGCTCTTGAGAGCAGAAAAAAAAAAGAGGAAGTTCTGGCTGACAGACCAAGGCAGATAGTGCCCATAGTGCAGGACATTTGAATTTGTCTTAAAACAGTGATTTCTTATTAGGAGGGAATAACTGGGAAAGGAGAGGTAAAAGATACCCTTCCTCTCATGCTAAGGCATGTCTAAGAGATTGAGAAGTTACATCATTAATCCCTCTGGCTGTTAGACAGAAGATACCCTGTACTTTTTCCTCCCGCACTGTTTCAGCTTCTGGCAATAAAAGGTTTCTTTTATATCAAACCCTCCTGCTGCACAAAAGGGCTACCTGCAAACACTTGGGAAATGCAGTCTATTTTTAAAGTACCTAAGCAAGAGAGGAACCATCCAGGATGCACTCTATGTTCATGCACTGCTCATGAAAGGATTAGCAAACTCCTCATTTTCTTCTCAGTTTATACGAGCAGAATAGCTACTAGGTAAATCCTCATTACAGTTTCCTGACTTTTGCACCAAAAGCTGCAATTCCTTCTCCAAGAACATCAGTTATAACAATACCAACACTATTGAGGCTCAATACAACAATTATCCTTGGTTACTCTGATACAGAATTGCAATCCCACTATCTAGATTTTTATTAAAATGTCTATTTATTCTTTATGGTTGTAGACGACTGCTTCCCAACTTGAAACAGCTATGCACTAAAGGAGATAAAATTATAAAAATAAATAAATAAAAACCCCCACACCACCACACATAAACCACCCCATTCACTTAGCATGTGAGTACCTAATGCTAGTAATTTTAGACATGGGTTTTTTCAACTGTTAACTTCTCTAAACATGGCTCAAGTGCTTTGTCACGGTCAGGTAGTAGTGGAGGCTTGGATGAGTTTTCTGATACTTCTAAGCCAGTTCAGTGGTTAGCTGCCTCTGAAAGTGGTTGTCTCCTTTTCCATTGTCACAGATGCTCATCTCACCCCACAGTAAAAAACAGCTATTATCAGGATTATTGGAGACAGGAAATAATTTCTTCCTTAGAATGTAAAATTCCGTTCTTGCACTGCCAAAGATCTATCAGTCACCTCTACTGTCAAATGCTCAAACTCCTCCTTTAGTGCCAAAACCCAGCTATTCCCTGGATAGATGCCCATCTCAGGCTTTCATGTGGCAGCTTCAACAACTGAATTTCTGTTTCAAATACGAAAATGTATAGCTCATTTGAGTTTTACTCTTTAGCTATAACATAAAATAAGCCTGAGACAATGTCAAGGCATGCAACCATTTAATCTCACAGAACAGACTGTGCTGACACTTAAAAGGGCTTCCAGAGTATGGACTCATCCCCACTCTATGCATACAGACATTTCAGACCTTAAGTGCAACATAAAGCATAAATCTCAAGAGGGAGACGGTGCGAGTCTAGATTTTGGATAGCTTTCACTTGTGTGCCACTAAATCATTCATCTTCGGATTAGTAGGAAAAATATCCTGGTTAAACTATGGCAGAAGTCCTTTAGTGCCTTCGTGGCATTCACTCACCTATCACTTCAAGAAGATGCAGTTTTGATGGTACTACTACTCCTTCTCCACAGACTACCTTTTTAAGTAAAGGGTATTCTGCATTAACCAAACCAAAGGTTTATTCTCCCTGAAGTTGTTCAAGACTGTAACAGAAGACAGAGTCTTGGTATGTAATGTACTACTGCTCCCAGTTCATATATCATCTGTACCTCCCCCCAGTGATTTGGTCACCATATTCATAGGTACCAGACCAAAACACGGTATTTTCTCCAAACAACCTGAATATAACCCTAAAATATTCATGCAATTCTCAATAAATCCCATTTTCCAAGTATGCAAGATAGCTCTTTTTTAAGTGCCTGTGATACTATTATCATTGACAGAAGTTTAAGGCAGAAATTATTTTAGAGAAGTAAGGAAAAACATTGCATGTGTTTTGATCTGACCTATGTGGTTGTCTAAAAGAAGGGAGTGGGGGGAGAAGCAAAGGCACAGGCCTCCTTTGCAAGGAGAATGATTACTTTTGAAACAGATTTTCTCTCTTAATCAAGAGTTCTGGTAATCCCAGCCATGAAAGCAAAAAAAGAAAGGGCAAGTAACCAGGAGTGGGTATCCTCTTCTGTTGATCCAGCAAAAGCTGCCAAATCTTAGGAGTTCTGATCCCCAACTGGGTTAAAATCATTGAAAGCCATGTAGCCTACGTGCTTATGAGTGCAAAGATAATGGCAATAATGGTGCTTGGAACGGTATGTTCTGATTCAGGCCTCAGCCTTTTGTTCTGCTTTCTTCCTAAATCAGTGAGCTCACTTGAAACAACATGCAGAGAAGTCTCTTTGGTCACTATCTTTCATCAGCTACCTGGCACTTGTTTAAAATCTTTTGTCACTTTGGTACGAGTTATCAGAACTCACCAAGTCAGAGCCTCACATTTATGGATTCTAAATAATTTAATTCTATTAAAAACCCTTTGGTTTGATAAATCAAGTTAAAATAAGCGAGAGGTTTACATGCACCATACAGTGTGTGCCAGAACCGGAATTAGAAATTTTAGCATCTCTCCTTAGCTACCAAATCTAACTTATGAATTCAGGCACAAGAAAAGGAGCATTAAAATGGGATCACATAGAAGCAAACAGGTTGATAATCTAATTGAATACACAAGCATGCTGTTGAAAAAGCTAGGGTTTTTATATGCCTGACAGCTCTTCTGAGCTGACAGGACTTGGCTGCTTGCTCCCAATACATCTAACAGCTGGCTTAACAGAAGTTACTTAAAAACAAACTCTTCAGAACAATTTTAACAGTATTAGACACTGGCATATGCTTACTTTTGGCAACTATGCTACAGTAAGTGCAGAATTTACTATAAATTCACAATTCTCTCCTATCATAAAATATTTTTGCCTGAGAAAGACAGATATTGGGCAAAATTGTCTTTAGGTTTGAGCCACAATGTGGAGAGACAGATGCAGTAAAAAACAGAAAGCAGTGGATGGATATTGTCTACCCTGACTTAGTGAGGCTTTTTATACTGTCTCCTGCAAGATCCTCATAGAGAAGCTGAAGTTCATTAGTATGAACTGCATGAGGAGACAGTGAGGTGGACTGAAAACTGTCTGAATGACCGGGCCCAGAGGGTGCACATCAAATTCTGAGGGCCAAGTAGCTGGAAAGCAGCTTGTCAGAAAAGGGCCTGGGGACCCTGGTAGACATGAACATGAGCCAGCAATGTGCCCTTTGGACACTGAAGATGGCTAATAGTATCCTTGGCTGCATTAGGAATAATGTTCCCAGCAGATCAAGGGAACACTGGTGAGGCCACACATGGAGTGCTGTGTCCAATTCCGGGCTCCCCAGTCCAAGAGAGACTTGGACATATTGGAGAGAGTCCAGCAAAGGGTCATGAAGATGATAAAAGGAGAGGAGCATTAACTGAGAGGCCAAAAGACATTCAGAAATCCCAAATGTTTCTGCAGCATAATCATAATAAATCTGACATATCTTAAACATATTTTTAAATAGCTTTGTTTTCAAAAGAGAATAAGACTGCTAACAATAAAGTCTGATAGTCCAATTTACATCCAAGCTAGCTGGGGCTAAACAGCAGGTGCACTGGCATGGTAATGATAAAAACAGGAGAGAAAAAAAGTTCAGCCCCTTCCTTCNCTGGGGGGCCCGGTCTGGGCCACATCAGTGGTGACAGTGACGTCATTACCATCAGGGGGGTTGGGCTCGGTACTGGTTTTGTATAGATTTGTACATATTCTATTTTATTATTATTAATCATTAAAGCTGTTCTAGTTTCCTTTTCTAATTGTGCAGTCTCTCTCCCTTATTCCTTTTCTCTTCCCCTTTGGGGAGGGAGGGGGGTTAACAGAGAGCGGCTGTTGGGTCTTAGGGGCTGCCCTGACCCTAAACCACGACAATTGGTCATGACAAATCATTGGGTCAGTTCAACCCACTTCCTGTTGTTTCACCCCTGAGTCAAGCTTCATCATTTAAGTTTCAGTCCCTTCACCATAAACAGATTGGACCCCAAGAGACAGAACTACCCCTCTTTGAAATATCCTGAAGATAAACATACAGTCCTGGGCTGTGTAGGTGACCAAAGCATGTGCAATAAATCCAGTGCTCTGGGGACACATCAGAATTCCTCTGTAATACAAGCACACTCTATACTTAATTAGCAAAAGCACAACATTTTCAAGATAATGTTAGATTTATTATGATTATGCCACAGAAATGTCTGTGATTTCTTAATGTCTTCTGCCCTCTTAGTTAATGGAGTGTAATTCCAGCAGGGTAGCCAGGCATCTGGAAATTCTGCACAAGTCCTAGAAGAACCCTTGTGGTCCAGATTTGGGGTGGGGAGGCAGGAAGTAAACAGTTGGGAGCATATACATGACATATAGTATTCATACCAAAGGTTACAGGGAAAGGCAATATCTATTATTAGCTCAAACTTTCAGAAATAAGAACTCCCACTACAATTTAAGCCCTTGACTCTTCATAACCAACTCAAGCTTCAAGGTTAAGTCTGAAAACTCCTGTTCCACAATGTTTTTTCAGGATGTGCTTCCCCTATCAGCATCTTTAAAGCATGATGTTATATGAATAAAATTATACACAGCCAGCCTTCTTACACAAATTAGAGAGAATTACTTAAGCATTGGACAATGCCAGAATTATGATCTTAGGACAGTCTTCCCCACACAGTTCTCCCACACTTTTCCTTCTTCTGCCCCAACTCTCCTCTCCTCACCCCCCTAAATCAGTTACTCACTATTCTTCACCAAAGAACTATTTTTTCCCTCCTGCTCACTCCCAAAATTATTAGCTACTCAAAGCTATCAATGTCTACAATCTCCTGTCCTAATTAAATCAAAGGAAAGAGTAATTTGCAAAAATAACATTTTCAAGATCTAGTTTTAGCTTCTAGATTTTTTCAGCAAAGTTTCCAGTCCCACTTCAGGGCCAGAAGGTTACACATTTCTCAATGACGCAGGCTCCCTTAGCGAGAGAGTGATGGGGAAGTGGTCCAAAAACCCTCATTCTTCCCATGCACTAAATCAACAGCAAACAGTGAGTGCCTCGCTCTAAGGAAAAATGGGAGGAGTGGAGCAGTGTCTTATTATAAGCAGTCACTTAGTCTGCCACCATAATGCAAAAGCCTAGAACACGGAGGAGAAGGAAACAAAGCACAACAAAAGAGAAAGGAAAAAAAAAAAAAAAAAAAAGATAAAACCAACAGCAACTTAAACTTCCACACAATAACTGCATTTCTGTTTATAATTGCTATTCTGTTCTGGTCCATTTAGATTGATGGTAACTTTCTAGCTTCAAGATGCTTTGACCTTTAGATAGGCTGAAATCTTCCTGCTGAGAGACCACTTTTCATACACTACACTCTTCCCTACTCTCACATGTTAGTCTCTGGATTTTCAAGATAAGATTAGCAATAGAGGTTTCTCCATAAGAAGCCTACTAATCTGGATCTTGCTCTTGCTTAGTCTGAGGTAGCATAAGGTCAGCAAAGGCATACTGCAAAGTGTTTTCTGTTTATTCCAGCTTTTAGCGAAAGAACATTGAAGGCTCTAAGCCTTGGGAGTGTTTTGCAATAAATCAGGCTGAAAGCACCTTCTGAAGAACTTAACCAAAAGTTTTGGGAGTTGTAATTTTTAACTGGTGGTATCTCAGTGTCAGATAGCAACTTTAATAAATCAGAACTACTCAATTTATTTTTAATAGACATATTTAATTTGAGTTTATATCAGCGAATGCAAAATCCAAATCTCAAATATTGAAAGACATACACAAGGAGAAAAAGCTTCCATCGGAGTACCTCCATCAGGAAAAAAAAAAGGGGGGGGGGGGGGGGGGAACACAAAAA
>VWZY01004536.1:314097-344069 GCA_013399075.1 Chloroceryle aenea | reverse complement strand
GTGCAATAAATCTGTATCCCTCATTAGGTAAGCTAACCTTACCAGGAAATTGCCTCAACGTTACAGAACGCCACTGCCTAATCTAGGACTAGGGTTAGCTGAGTTAAGTGAAAGCTACATACAAGTACTCTTCAGTGAGAGAAACTCTCACCATAGCAATTAAAGGCAAGCCTCGGCAGTTGTCATAATTTGAAAGAAACAAGAAACACAGCCACAAATAAAGTTTTGGAAAACAAACAAACAAAAAGTAATACTAACAGATAGGCTGCTTCCCTAATTTAACAAGTCTTATTTTATTCTGTCAGATTCCCCAGAAAATCATGTATAAATTCAGTTACAAGAACCCTGACATGTAAATTCCATGGCTTTTCCTTGTCTGGAGAAAAAAAAAAAAAAACAACCACACCCACCACTATCAGAAACAAAGCACATTGAGGTGAACATACTTTTCAGGTCTTTATGTATCAAAAAATAAAAAAAACCACGTCCTTTACAACAAAGACAGATTAGAAACTGTCTTGCTATACACATCCTGTTCAATACCAAACACCTGGCTAATGTCTAAATCCTACCAACAAAATTCACAGAGTGCAAGAGTACGACTAGAGGGATCCAAACACCTTTGGAATTGAGACAAAAACCAATGTATTCCATATAAAATGTAGCCCTGCAATAACACCTCTCTTGCTTCTCCTATGTACAACAGAAGGGATGAGAGAAATGTACTTTGGTTCTCTAAACAATGAATACAACCATATGTCTATAGAACTATAAAATAAAGGTCATAGAGGATGTCTATAAACATACACAATCTTCACAGATACTTTACAAAACGTTAAGACTCAGTGAGGTAAGCCAATGCTGCAAATTCATGAGAGAAAACAGCAATTGGTGGGGGGGCGTGCAGGCAACACACCAACAACTGTATTCAACTATCAAGTTCTTGATTTACCTGTCTCTTTCCAAGTCATTACTTAAGAAAAAGCATTTAGCTTTCAGAAACTAGAACACCTTGGAACTTCAAGCATTATGTATACTCTGCTTTTCAGACAACGCTGTACAAGAGTTTGAGAGCACACAAATGCAAACCCAAACTCCCAGGCTACTGCTAGTTTGTGTTTGGGTCTTACCAAGGTTACAGTCAGTCTCTGTTCTCATCCATACAACAGAGGTCATTTGTATCTATACATATTTGTTAAATTTTATCACTACAGAATGTTCTAAAGCCTCAGATCAAAATGCTGTACAGAAGTACACCAACACTGCCGTTAGCAGGGAATACTTAGTCTGGCATGTTTTACACATCAAAAATGCAACTCTGTTCATATCTAACAGGTAAGCACAGTATCACAAAAAGACCATGGATTTAAGACAAAATCATACAAACACAATAGCATTTTCATTCTCAAGGAAACAGTCTTTAAAGATAGAAAAAGTTTCAAATTAGAAGTATTTTTCCCAAAATATGTAACTTAAAATCTTTCCAAAGTGTCAAGAATGTGTTCCACTGAAAAATAATTAACAGTAACATTGCATAAATCAGCCAAAAAGCTAAACAGAGAAATTTTCTTTAGAACAAATCCTATTTTTTACTGCATTTTCTAATCTTCACAAGGCACTCAGATGTAACACTAGGGACCAACAAATAAAGAACAGAAAGGTAATTTTATCTCTGATGAAGCGCCTGACACTCCCTGTGTAGTTCAGTGACCATGATTCACTAGCAAAATTTACACATGGGATATGTTTGGGATGATACCTGATTGGAGTGTTGTCATCTGCATTTCTGGTGTCAGCAGTATCATATTGATCCTTTTCTCAACAATTACTATTCCTTAAAGACCTCTCTTTACATAAAAATCTGTTAATATTAAAAAAAATACAATAGGACCTCTCATCTTTAATCTCATTCAAACCTTGCAAGAAGTTCTCATCTTTACATGATGAAAACTGTGCCTACTGAGAAAACTCAGTCTTTCAACATGCAGTCCTCTGCTTATTCACAACAGGCAAGTTGGAACAGTCCAGAATCAAATTACTGCTAGGAGAAAAATGAATACTTAAAGGGGAATGCAAGATGCGTAGTTTGCAGAAATAAGNAAAAAAAAAAAAGGGGGGGGGGCGCGTCAGAGACTAGAACTGGCAGGTTTTCCTCTTTTAAAAGATGATGACATCTTGAATAGACTTTCAATACCCTAAGGGGCTTTGCAATTTCATTCCAATGACAAGGAGACCCAGTGTTGACATTAACATGCAGACTTCCTCAGCTTTGAAACAACGTGAACAAAAACATATACATCCTGCTGATTGATCAGTTACTTTTCTTCAATATTTACCTGTCCTTTTTCTTAACTGCATTATTCCCCTATCAACTTCCCTTGCTGACCACTAAACCTGAGCTACTGTAACACTCATCCAAATAGATGGTAGTGGCTGTTTCTTAAAAACAAACAAAATACCCTTACTCTCTCAGATTTTTCCCACTGTGGATCACACTCTCCATTCAACCTGTATAGAGGTTAAAAAAAAATTAGCCATGTTTCCCACATCCAGATGATTAGTTTCAAACTAGTTGGGAGAGCAGACAGAATTTTTATAGTCAACTATTACTTGAGTAAAAGATAAAAATAGAATTAAGTTTTTCCTCACTAGATGATTCTAGCTCCCAACAGAAAGGAAATTCAATTTCAGTCTCTAAAGAGTCTCAAGTAATTTGCCCAACAGATAATTTAATTATCTTAACAAACGAATGCCAATGTTTCTGTCCCCAGAGCAGCTTTCCCTTATTCCCCACCTTTCCCCAAGGCCCATCATCATTTCTCATTAGGTCATCTAAGTAAGTAACTGCATATATTTGCACCAATCCCAAAAATATATTGAGTTCTGCAAAGACACAGATCAATTTTTAGATTTAAAATCCCTTGGTAGCGAGTCAGAATCCCTCTCCTGCCACAACAGTATTCATGAAGATGAGTAACTGCATGTGCAAAACTGCTTTAGCACTGTTTTCTGACCCCTTCAATCTTAAATAACTTCAGAGCTTCTCCAGCACTCAGATGCAAGAACTCCTCAACAGCTGCTCAACAGCTGAGAGAAGATTATGGCAGGTTTTAGCAACATATCTTCCTTTCCCCACACAAACACATCTGGGGCTTCAAAGGAAGCAGCAGAAACTCATTTTGCAGCTTTAAACAATACAGGAAAATCCCTTACAGTGATGACATTGTAGTATATATCTAATTTCCATACCACTTACATCAGTAGCCTATTGTAAAAGGACAAGAATCAGCTCATTTGCCCTTCTCTCCTATTCAAATCCCACCTATGCCATCCTAGATGCACAGACTGGGCAAAAATTGCAGGCCTTAGTGTGTGTTCTTGCTGTGCAATCCTTATGGAAAGGAACCACAGTGGTGCACTGTATCCTGAGAATTTAGAGACACTAGTGACAGAAATAAATTGCTTGAACATCCACCCTGAATATTCATATTCCTCATAAATGCAACCATCAATTTTCAGCAGAATGTATACTTAATTTGGTGGTGACACGTGAAAATGTAAGGGGAAGCAGTATGAGAAAATGTAAGGGGAAGCAGTATGAGCAAAGGAAATATTTTTCTGTAGTGTCCAGGAGCATCACTTAACTCCCTGAAGTATGTACCCATGCACTACCAGTGACAGTGAACAAACAGATGAAATTTAAAGCGTTAACCAGAATGTTGTTTTTTTCACCAGCAAGGAAGATGAAGACTGCACTACTGAATGTCCTCAGACAGAGATTTCTTCATTATACTTTGTGGTAATATATTGATTAAGGCAGAGTTACAGTCTGTAGAAGTGGCTGATTATATCCCAATATAAATGAATCACAGAAAACTTTAAATTTTCATGAGAAAAGCCACAGGATACAGAAGCAATCACTCAAAGCTAGGATTCAGTTTGCTAAGTATTAGAAGCAATTGACTATTGTCAAATGGTGCAAACTCTCTTTCGTGAAGCAGCCTTGCAATGTTTAAGCAGAAAAAAACCTGAGAATCCTGCTGAATGGCACTCTCCCTTTAAAGAGCCAGGCTTTCTTTCCCCATTGAATCACAGAATCCTAGGGGTTGGAAGGGACCTCGAAAGATCATCTAGTCCAACTCCCCCTGCTAGAGCAGGGCCACCTAGAGTACATCACATAGGAACATGTCCAGGCGGGTTTTGAATGTCTCCAGTGAAGGAGACTCCACGACCCCCCTGGGCAGCCTGTTCCAGGGCTCTGTCACCCTTACAGTAAAAAAATTTTTTCAAATATTCAACTTGAACCTCCTATGCTCCAATTTACACCCATTCCCCCTTGTCCTATCACTGGTCACTACTGAGAAAAGCCTAACTCCATCTCCCTGACACTCACCCCTTACATATTTGAAAACATTGATGAGGTCACCCCTCAGTCTCCTTTTCTCCAAACTAAAGAGACCCAGCACCCTCAGCCTTTCCTCATAAGGGAGATGTTCCACTCCCTTAATCATCTTAGTAGCTCTGCGCTGGACTCTTTCAAGCACTTCCCTGTCCTTCTTGAACTGAGGGGCCCAGAACTGGACACAATACTCCAGGTGCGGCCTCACCAATGCAGAATAGAGGGGGAGGAGAACCTCTCTTGACCTACTAACTACACCCTTCCTAATGCACCCCAGGATGCCATTGGCCTTCTTGGCCACAAGGGCACATTGCTGGCTCATGGTCATCTTCTTGTCAACCAGGACCCCCAGGTCTCTTTCACCTACACTGCTCTCCAGCAGGTCAGCCCCCAACCTATACTGGAACATCTTGTTGTTCTTCCCCAAATGCAAGACTCTACACTTCCCCTTGTTGAATTTCATCATGTTTCTCCCTGCCCAACTCTCCAGCCTGTCCAAGTCTCTCTGAATGGCAGCACAGCCCTCTGGTGTGTCAGCCACTCCTCCCAGCTTAGTGTCATCAGCAAACTTGCTGAGGGTACAAGTTATTATGGGTATTGCTACCCATAATACTTAGAATGGCAAAACCAGCAACAGAAGTCCTTACACAGACAAAACAGCTGCCCAGATCTGGGCCTGACTTGTTTAGCAAACAGTTTAAATTCATGAAAAGATGTGTGTTGTTTAATTTTTTATTTTAATAGCTATGAAATTTATGTCTAATAGCTTGTCCATCAGCCCTGAACTTTAAAACCTCAAAGGCAAACTGAAATAGAATCACAGAATCATTCAGGTTGGAAAAGACCCTTGGGATCATCGAGTCCAACCATCAGGCCTACTCTACAAAGTTCACCTCTAAACCATGTCCCTCAACACCACATCTAAATGACTGTTAAACACATCCAGGGATAGTGACTCAACTACCTCCCTGGGCAGCCTGACTACTCTTCCTGTGAATATTTTTCCATAATGTCCAGTCTAAACCTACCTTGTTTTATCTTGAGGCCATTCCCTCTGGTTCTGTCACTAATTATCTGAGAGAAGAGACCAGCACCAACCTCTCTACAATGTCCTTTCAGGTAGCTGTAGAGAGTGATGAGGTCTCCCCTCAGCCTCCTCTTGCTCAGCCTAAACACTCCCAGCTCCTTCAATAGCTCTTTATAAGATTTATTCTCCAGGCCCCTCACCAGCTTCATTGCCCTCCTCTGCACTCGCTCCAGCACCTCAATATCTCTCTTGTACTGAGGTGTCCAAAACTGACACAATACTCAAGGTGAGGCCTCACCAGAGCTGAGTACAGGGGGACAATCACCTCCCTACTTCTGCTGCTCACACTATTTCTGACAAAATAGGAGAAAAGCTGGATAGGGGAGACAGAAAGAAGAAGAATATTACAAATCACTGTTTGAAGAAGGGCTTTAATCTTGCTAACTTGATCAGGAACAAATAAAAACTGTGTTGAGAGTTAACTTGGTAGAGCCATCACGTTAGAGCTGCTTTTGGCATTGCTCCTTCCAGTTTAACTCGTCCCCCATCCCTATTTAAAAGTTTCTTTTAAATATTCCAAGAGATTACTTCTCATCTGTTTAGTAGCTCTGATCAGTAACAGGCCAGTCATTTCTGTCATGTTCTGAATCTCATAGCTCTATCAGAAACTTTCAGACAGCAGTCTAAATTTATAGTCTCCTAGGACATAAAGTCTCTTAACACAAATCTATCCAAGATAGACTGGTTGTTTTTATTCTAACAACCATTCCCCTCACACACAAGAGAAAACAGCAAGCCTCATTGGAATGTGTGTGAAGGACAGATCAGAGAAAGCTACATATTTCCTGTCTTGGTCCTTTTGTTACAATACAGACTTAATCCTCTTCACATGCAAGTTCTGGATGAGGCAGTAGCCATCCCTTGATAATTAAATATAATTTTCAGTTACACAATTCCAAATGCTGGATATACACTAGAACAGAAAAAAGAATGAAAAAAAAAGAAAAAATTATTTCAGAATAAACCTCTCTAAAGCCCTTTCTCAGGAATAAAATATCATTCCAGTTGATAAGCAAACATGCCTAAATTCTTAAATGAGTTCACAAGTCACAGTATTCACTTTTTGAAAGGGCAGTTTCTGACATGATTTGAAGAAAATGCTATCAATGTTTTTAAAGTCACTGTAGCAAGATGACAGCTATAAAATCTGCAAAACACTGTAATAAATTACATTTTCAATAAATCCAGAATCTGACTGCATTCAATAACGTGACAATCCAGGACAAGAAAGGGCAGAAAGATAGGAACATGTAACCTAATAGAAGAGTTACAGTAGCAATCACCTGTAGAATTCTTAAAAATAAAATGAGGTGCCCTAATAAACATTTACATATTACTGCTGTTCTTTAACAGTAAATGGGCATAGCCACACAGGCACTAAATTAACTCCTTAGAACCATTAAAAGAGTTCAAGTCAGCAATTTGTGAGTATAATCACCAACAGCTTATGGGGCGACAATTAATTCCACCCTTTGTACAGCATTCAGTCTTTACAGTAACAGAACTATCACTTCTGATACCTAAAGCACATGCCTGTTATATGACTTCGAGTCATTCTGAAATTCCACACATTCCAACTAGTCTGCTTCCCCCCACCCAGCACATATGGTACTTTGTAGACAGCAAGCATCCCAGATCAAGTAAACCCCAAAAACCTACAAGCTGGTACAAGTTCTGTCAAAACCTGTAATCATAAAATGCAACTGCTCATTTGAAAGAATGTTACCTCATCTTAAACAAGCCTGCAGTGAGAAGAAACCAGGACTGTAGAAGACTTCTAACACAATGTGTATTTCATGACCTCTGGAAAAAGATAACTATGGAAAAATGGGTCGAGAGAGGGGGTCAATAAATAAGCTACTAGAGTACTTATTTCAAATTAAAGTTAAATAGAAAGAGAATTTTTATCAGACTACTACAAACTACATAAGACTTGTATATTCATTACTGATTTTCCTCTCTTTTTGTAACTACATCCATCAGGGACTTGCTCCAACTCTGCCCTAAGGGTTGGAAAAAGTTATCTTGGCATCTTAGTAGAGGTGACTGAGAAAAATCAAGATACACTTAAGAGCTTCAGATGACTCTGTAATGATCTTTTTTTGGCTTGTGAAGCAACAAATGAATCAGCCACAGGTAATCTCTCAGTCAAAGTTGAGGCCTTGATGAACATGGGTAAAAGAGGAAAAGGAATGTGAATTCTACATACAAAATTCTCATTGAAGTACTAAGAAAAATTAATTACACCTTAAATGTTCCACTGATGTCTGAACAGAACCTAATAATTAGGTCAAAATATTGTACTACCACCTTAACACATAAGGTTTCCTTCCACTGAGGTGAACTCTTTTTCTATCTATCTGATATGTTTCAATGCTACATAAATATCCTTAATAGTTTTTATTGCATTTTTAGTGTAACAAACATCCTGACTAAATAGTTATTATTAAGATTTTACACCCATTTACATAGGTGTTCCTATGCTTGGAGGTACACACAGCTACAAGGATAATGTGTAGCTGTGATAAGGGAGAAGAATATGGAGTCAGCATGAAAACCCCCAGAAAGTGTCTCTCGCTGCTCTTCAGTTCTTTAAGGTAAAAAGCAAACCAGAACAAAACAAACAAACAAAACCAAGGAAAGGAATCCTCTGTCCTAGGACATATGGCAGCATGTGCATAATGTGCACACAGGACTGCACTCACAGTTCTCCCATGGGATACATAATTCTGTGATGCTTCACATACCAAAGACATTTCTATTTTAACTCAGCTAGTTTATGTTCAAGAACCACAGCCCGAAGTAACAACCTCAGTAGAAATCACTGTAATACTTTTCTGCACATCTACAGATAAAGGTCTTCTCTAAGCAAAAGTTACACAAAGAGTTAACCTGTGAGAAGCCTGGGTGTAATTAGTCAGTTCAGCTGTGAGTCAGCAGTGCCTGTATAACGCTGCAAACAGGAGACCCTTTGACACAGATAGGCAGCTTCCAGCAAGTCTTATTTACCATCTCCTCCCCTCCCACTGCCACTCAGATTGAATCTTCCTCATACCTTGAATTTGGCAAGTTGTCACAGAAGCAGTTTCACTGCACAAGATATGCTTCTAACAACCACTTTGGATTGCTCAAATGTTAAAGCAGATTGCCATCTCAACTGGCAGATCATCTCTAAAGGTTTCTTAACATGCTTGAAGTCAGACACAACAACAAAGATGTACCATATTTTAAAAGGAGCTTTAACAAGCTCAGCAGCTTTCAACAGTTCTGCAACCTCTCCCCCAAGATAACTGAAAAGTTCCCATTTGAGGGAACAAGTTTATTAATTCAAAACGCATCAGCTATGTTTCTCAACAGCTCACTAAGCCAAGTCTCCTTTTATGCTGTGACAGTTTGCAGATAGCCCTATTTCAACAGCACTTTTCTTTTTCACAATACTTTAATGAATGTACACACAAACACCACCTAACAACATATCACAGTCTCAGAGAAAAGGGCATTGTATACCTCTGAAGATAAGGAATTATCAGGTAGTCTAGATCAGGGACTTTGGACTTCATGCCTTGTCTGAAAAGCTGCACCTCCAGCGGTAATATTCCCACTATTGTGCTGAGCCCTGATAAAGAATGAGCTCTGAAGAGACCCATTTAATGAGCCATTTCCAAAAATATCCTAATTTTCTTTAGCAAAAGGTATAGGTAGAGGTGTTCCTTTTCAAGCACTTTTTAACCCAACTCTATTTTACCAGATTTGCAGCCCATAATGATAGGGCTTCAAAGTTGAGTCCACAAAAATAACAGTATTCTGATAGAGGAAAATAATCTATTTCTGCAAATATTCCCAAAATACTATTTCCAAATCTATTCAAACAACTGAATCATATAAAGACACTTTCATTTCTGTAACAAAATATCCTTTCCTCTGACCAAAAAAAATGCTGTTGTGCCCTGCCTGTATCCAAGTGTTGCTATGCTTCATTTTCCTAAAACGGTACTAATGCTGGGAACAGGTAAGAGTATCCCTTTCCCCGTGGCATCAAAAATAAACTGAGTCTTCCCAATTCAGGACCCTTCATCACATCTTATCCACTAAGAGCAGAACCCTGTCTCCAGTACATTCACAAAGCAGCTCTTAGGTTTTGGAAACAAAGGCTCATGTGCTTCTCCCACACTGCCTTCAAGTCCCCTACCAGTTTCAAAAGTACCTCAGTCAAGTTTCATTTGAAATCTCTCCTTGCTTTCCTAACCACACAATGTCCAAGTCTACCACTAGTTGAGATTTGTTTAGATCATAATCTACTAGGCTCACTAATATTCCAATTTATTCTCTTTTATGTACCACCACCACCTTTGATCTACTGTCTTTGATCTTACACTTTAGAGGACTGCAAACATTAAGGATTAGATTTTTTTTTGTTCTGTTTTTCGGTTCCTAGCTTCTTCATTTTTAAGGCCTGTAAACACAACTGTAGTGACATAATCATGGTGTAACGCATACGAATGAGGAAACTCTTTATCATCTTAAAAGACAGTATTTTTGCTTTAAGTTAATTGACTCTTCTGACTAGCAAAATACTGATACACTCTTCAGAGAAGGCCATGCTCAGTTTCTGGAGGTAAAGAATCACGCATGTCAAGTGAGGTATCCCTCAAATGCAGATTACTGTCCTACAGGTCACGTATTCTAGATCACTTTATCACATTATCATGTTCTAGCTGTAAAGCCACTCCGAGGCTCCCCAGAATTTCTAAGATTCTGTGTGACAGCTCTGTGTAATGCATGCAATGCAGCATATAATGCCCAACACTGCAAGGTGCCCAGGACTCAACCACACTCAAATCCATACTATCTTGCAAGTTAAGTTGAGAGCAAGAATTCAGACTCTAGCCACCAACCTATACCCCAGAAGGTGAAGAGAGGTCACCAAGAAGAATTCACAAACAGAAGCTACCAGTTACCAAAGGGTTTCATCAGTGTGACACAGGATGGGGCTGAACATGCAAAATATTTCATGGCAGTCTGGTGATCCTGAGCTTCAGACAGTTGACATTATTCCAAAACCAGGAATTCTGGTCACAAAGTGACTAGAATTTTTCTTTTTTTTCGCTACTCCACAGTCACCCACCAAACAGCTAGAGGGATTCATACTATACATGTCCATAAGCTACCTG
This sequence comes from Chloroceryle aenea, assembly GCA_013399075.1. NCBI lineage: Eukaryota > Metazoa > Chordata > Aves > Coraciiformes > Cerylidae > Chloroceryle > Chloroceryle aenea. Next base: position 333,412 of record VWZY01004536.1, on the reverse strand, counting down.
CAACTTCAGAAACGTAGGCAGGTCATTCTCACTCTAGGGCTGGAAGGCCTACTGGGATATTTCATTTTTAACTCTAGGTCTTTTTCCTTCTTCTAACAAGCGTGACAGAACTTTGCAGGCATTTGCAGTGAGAAAGTTACTCATCCTTGGTAAGTGCAGATCAAGGTGGCAAAGAAAAATCTACAGATGGCTGTAGTCTGAAGATGAGCTAACACTCCTTTGACTGATTGCCTTAGCTTTGCTCAAGTTATTCAGTCTCCACAAAACACATGGAAGTTGTTTCTGGCATTCACCTAACACAATAATCTAAAGCATTTATCACTGAAGCTCTCTGAAACTTCCACAGCCACTAACATCAATCATTCCCATTGAACAATGATAGTTTTGTCAACTCTAGATTATTAGTTCTTCATACAAATAAAACATTGTAAGAAGAAAGAAGCAGCCCTGTCGTCAGAACATGTACCATGACAACACCACAGTGCTTCCTTGGTGAGGACAAACTATGGGAGACAAGAATATACTGTATCACTTACCATTCTTCCTTTCACTGAGTGGAGGAAGGTTGGGGTTTCGGCCATGATGGAGGTTGAGGGTCAGCTCGGGCTGCAAGGAGAGCTCCTGCAGCTCATTGGCAACAGCTTCGCTCTGAGGGCTGGGGGCCGCTGAAAGTGACACCAGCACCGGCTCATCATCATTTTCGCCAGCCCCTCCTCCGTCCAGCCCATTTCCAGCAATGACGGAAGGGGGCAGGCACACCACACCAGAGAAATCCACTTTGGCTTTCGTGATGGCAACCTGCAAGACAAACCAGGAAAAAAAATAAAAACAAGCTGTAAATCTCACATGAGAGCCTTAACCCATACGCTCAGTTCATCATGGCATCTCCATATTCGAGAGAAATATGCTCTTTAGCACATTGTTTTGTTATCATCATCAATTCAAAACCAATGAGTGACTGAAACTTGCTAAACTCGGCATTTTATAAACTTGCATAAGCCTCCAACAGTGTTACCACAAAAAACTGCCGATGAAACTACTGATTATTATAATTTTCTCTGAAAGTATGAGAACATTCTCAACTTTTGGTACCTTAGGAAGCCAATGTTGAGAAGATACAGACTGAGTTGTTCCAGTGAAGTCAGCCTATCTAAAACCTCGTCAAACTCTTGGTTGCTGTCCTTTTACACAAACAATAGTCTTTTAACAGGACAACTGTCAATTTGAAATCCAGTCAGGTAAAGTAATCCTTCTTAAACCTGGAAGAACATTTGAGTACAAGTGAGGATTTTCACATAAAATCAATTGTATTTCAAAAAATAATTCTCTTGCTCCATTCTCTCTTCCCTGTTCACTATCAGTGAAAATGAATGCAAGAAAAATATTCCGCATAAAGTAAACAAAAAAGCTTTTCTGTCTAAAACCTCAGCTACAGTAACCAAAATATGCAACATATAAAGGGCACTAGTGAAATAAGAAATTTTAAAGTGTTTCATTATATTTCTGTAATTCTTTAAATAAGTACTTAAAAGCCAGCACTGTGTTAAAATTAAAATTCTTTTATGTTCAGTAATTTAAACAGAAACAAACCAGCTGGAAGTCTCCAGTGAAATGGTTACCGTGTCAACATTTAAACAGTAACGGACATTATACAAGGGCAATCATATTTGGTTTTGATTAACGAAGATGAAAGTCTCCTGATTCTTAGCATGCTGCTGTTTCAACCAGTCTAAACTCAGAAGACTGCCACTAAATAACTCTGCTGCACTGTAGTGATTTATCAAGCAAAAGGTATTTCCAGAAGTAAAGCAAGCTGAAAAGAAGCGAAGTAAAAAACATCAGGATAATCCTCCAGAAATTAATCAGAAAGCATAAACTTGGATCAATGTTTTTAACAGTACAAGTCTTTATGAAGACTTGTCCCACTTAACACTCATAATTAACCAAAGGAGTGTAACAACATCAACATATTAATAGTCAATAAAGTAGCTCACATAGTCATTTTCCCCACTAACATCTCAGTTTTGTACTTCAGTTGATTAATAACATTTGCTCTGTAATACCCAGAACAAAGTTCTACGTGTAGTAGTACATTTGCTTCCAAAATTTGTTCAGAGCACACTCAAGGCAACAATAAGAATTTACCGATAATGAATGCACACTATTTCATCCATGTTGTCACACATTTGTTCCCAGGACCCTATGTCATATTCTGAAGAGAAGCAACAAAAAGAAGGGTGGAGGGAGAAAGAAAAAGCAAAAAAACACCAGCCGAAGCTGGTGCTTGTTACAACAAAACAAATGAGACTGAGCCAAGTCTTACTGCCCTATGAAGTATTTGCTTTTACTTCGGTTACAATTTGGCTAGAAAGTGCCTACCCCCTCCTTGATGTATTTCCTGTCCAAAGCAAACATCACTCATATCCATTTGAGAGCAAACTGTAATGGTAATCTGCAAAGAAAAAAAAAAAAGGGGGGATTGTTCCCTTCTCTTTATAACAGATACAGAAAGCCTGGAAACACACACCCTTAAAAAGCGGACTTGGAAGAGAGTGTGGTAAATCCTCAGAAAGACTAGAAAGAGTTAAATCATGACCAATATAACTGGCCTCAGGCTCTGTCCCTGTAGGATGGCAGGCCTGTGGAAAGGGACTAAAAGAAATCATAATTGCTCAGTTAGGAGGCTGGCTGGTAAGGACTGCTGTCACCGTTTTAGGGGAGCCAAAGAAAATTTGCTTTATCAAAGGAGATAAACTAGAGACATTACACTTTGCCTAGTTAGGTCAGATGGTTAGGTCAGATCATGCAGGAGGACAAATGCAGCCAGGCCTGAACCTACAGACATATCCAACACCCATCTATCAAGGATATGGAAAGGCAAAAGACTCAACCTTCCCTCCTCAATCTGCTCTAGAAAAGAAAAACAGTTCCTTCCTCTTCCCAAACAGGGAGAAAAAGCTTGACACATCTCAAATATTTAAGAACTGCTTCAACTAGGTAAACAGCACATGTACCTAGGAACTTCTCACATACTCTATTTTCTCTTAAACAGGTATCTGTAACCTGGATAAACTAGGAAGAATCACATTTCAAACACCATTTTAAGAACAGTGTTATAAAGCGGAATATACTTCCCTAATCTAGATATATTCTCATTACCCAGTCCACTGAAGCTATATCCTTTATGTAAAAGCACAGTACCAAGCTACAGTAAAAGCAGTCCAGCTCTAGCCGACTGTAGCATGAAACAGAGCAAGAGATCAGTGCTCCCACACCAGTTTGATATGAAAATCCAAGCAACACCATATCAGAAGGTGTTGACAGTACTGGGATTTAATGGGTACTGGGATTACAAACTAGAGTTTCTCCAGCAAATTGTCCAATGGAACTTCAGCACAGCAGCTCGCTTATCTAGAGTTGTACCTGGACCTGCCTGTTTCCTAACTCATACAGAAGAGGACACAAATGGAAGGTATCTTCTTAATCCTCGCTGGCACATCATTCAATGTTTGTCCCACATCAAAGGTATCACATCTTAAGCAAACCTTACCTTGCCTCAACATTCATTCTTACCCTGCCATGTGTTGTGTTGAGCCAACAGTGCTGTTGTAGAGCTACACTGCAAACTGTAGCAGAGCTGATTGAGCTGAAATGCATTTTTTCCTAGGTAATTTCTCAGCTGGATCAATTACTCCATACAAGCCACAGTTGAACCAGCAGAGTAGAATCATAAAGGTTTGTTCCAACTGAAACAATTCTAAGATCATCAAGTCCAACCATTAACCTAGCACAGTAGAATGGAACACTGACAGAAAATGGGGGGGAAAAAAAAAAATCCATCTGACTCTGTGCATCCCAAACAGCCTGGACAAAAATTCTACCACTCCAAGCAGCATCACAGCTCATATGAAACTAAACTGGGAAAAACCATTAAATTCCTTAGGAAATCTTGCTTTCTCCTTCCTACACATCCCCTCATTTTAGGCCAGCACCAGAATCTGCAGTGACACATGATAGACCAATGAGAAAACTGACCCAAGTGCAAAAGCTGGTCTTGTGGTTCACAATCCAGCTAAATCAGGAACGTGGTGCAGTTGCCACACCAACGCCTCTGCCAGCACAGCACAGGGGAGAGAACCTGCTTACATCATTAGTACATCCGAACAGCAAGACACTAAGAGAAAGATAACTTTTCATAGAGCAATGCCAAGCATTAGTATGCAACATATCCCCACTTAAAAAAAACCTCCAGTCCACAAGACTACAGTAAAAGCTATAATTGAGTGAGTTTGATTTTAATGTTTTCAATTAAAAGCCTGATGAGGACATAGAGGGATTTGGAAAATACTTTGAGGATTTACAGTCAATCATACTGCATTATTTGGAAGTCCTGTAAAAGGCATGGAATCCTTTTCTGCAACCAACAGTAAGACTGTTTTTAGACTTCCCAGACAGTTATACCACTCTATAACTGTCATTGCAGAATGATCAATCAGTTAGTTACAGGCATTAATATTTAGAACCCAATTAAAACTTTTTAAATGTTTGCTTTCCTGTAATTTCTGACTAGACTAGAAATTTTCCCATAAAGAAATGGGCCATACCATCATCTCTAAGTGAGTCATCCAGAAGCTGATGAACAGTATTAAGAGCAAGTATTTCTTATCCTCAACAAGCGTTTCAGGGTGAGTGCCCTCAAGGATTTCTATCTGTTGCCTAACCAGAAAAAAGCTTTCTATCATGACATTTTTCTAATTTTAGGCCTGCTGCTTCTGGGACCAGAATGGCTATGATCCCACAAATGTTCTACAGCAGCAACACAAACTAAGCAACCCACAAGTCCTCCACAGTTTAACTGCTCGGCTCTGTCCCTACGCTGCCCCTTCTTCAACTGGGGAATCAATTTAGCTGAAAAACAGCTGTTTTTTCCTGAATATTCAGCAAAACCAGTTCCCCAGTCTAGTCTATTGCCAGCTACGCACACAGCTGTGTCACCATAATGCAGGAGCACTCAGGAGCCAGCAGTGATCAAATTATGTTGCCATAAAGCATAAACACACTGCCCCAACAACAGAAGCATATAATACACCACAACAGTAGAGAGAAGATGGAGACGCTAAAAAGAAACATTAGGCACCACTCGTAAATATATACATAATTTTTATTCCTTTCTGACTTCTAGAGGCATCTCAAACTTCAGGCAAACAAACAAGGCAGAGCCAATTTTGCACAAGGTATAAGATTAAGAACCATAACCAATGAGAATTTCTGGAAAAATATTATCAAACCTGCAAACTACAAAGACTAAATGGCTCTGCAGCTTCTACATGGTAGCTTTTTAGGGGCATCCTCATGCCATCATAACACCATCACATTAACTACACAATAAACCTGATTAGCTTACTCTTTGGTGAAAAAAAATATTCTACCTCGCATTTAACATATGGCAAAATTACTTCTAGAAACTTCTCGCAAAGCTGCTCATCCAGAATCCCTAAAGGATATAGCTCAAAGTCCAAGAGTTCAAAGGGAAACAAAATAGACAGACACATGCAGCACTGAAACCTGTCTGGCCCACATTAAATTAGTGAAAATAAAACTGGGTGGGGGAGAAGGGATTATGATTAGTTTCCTGCCATTTTAGCTCCATTAATCATGCCAACGTAAGGGCAGACAAGCACCAATGTTGGCGCAATGAAGAAACAAATGCCTGAATCCAAATCCGCCCCTTTTGGCAAGAGCTCGCTCACATCAGCTTAGATCAGTTTAGCTGTGTAATAAGACCACATCCTCTGGTTAGACACTAAACTGGCATTGCCAACAAAAGGAATAATCCAGCCTGCTCATTCCTTATCTCCTGTGGGCCACCACAAGCTGAACCAGATCAAAGAACTGATCTGCGCTGAAGCTGACCTGGCCACACACACACACAATTAGCTTTAATCTGCACCAGTACCTGATCTGGTTTGCCACCCAGCCACACAAAAGTTTGGGCTAAGTGTGATGGAGAATGAGGCATAATAAAGTAAAAAAAGAAATCAGGATGACTACTTTTGGTAGCAGTGTCACCTCAAGGTTGTCTTATACAGTTCAAGCTATCCAACATTCATGTTGAAAACAGACACATGCACTAGGGCTTCATGCATTAAACTTCTCTTGATTTTGGCAATATTCACATATGGCATAATCAAGATCTTCCCAGTCAGTATTTAAGTGAAACAAAGAATAGTACCACCTCTCCCAATGTGAAATCTCAATAACCAGAGTAAAACATAAGAAACAAAAGCAATTTAAAAGTAAAAATACAGAGCTGCTCAGGAAAAACAAAACAAAACAAAAAGAACAATTCCCAAATCAAGCGAGGACACATCTATAAACAGCTTTCCCTTGTTTGCATTTTGGGGCTGAGTTGCCAGGGTAATAGAAATTTCCTACCAATTTAAGAATTGCTAAGCAACCTCCAGCACCTAACAGCAACAGTATGTGTGTGCAGCTGGGCTATTTTGAGAAGACAGGGTTTTTTATTTTGAAGAGCGGCCTTCTGTTAAATGATCATACCAGACGAGATCATCCAGCCAAGCAATCCTGGGGCAAAAATGGCTTTAAGTGGATGAATCTCTGAAATGAATGAGAAGAGAGGAAGAGAATGCCATGACATGCCCAAAGGTAACTATATCCACCAGATCATCACAAATCAAAAGAATAACCTAGGAAAAGTGAAGTTTGCAGCAGATGGAAGCCAAAGCATCATATTAGCTTGAGAAGCTGTAACAGAGTAAGAGATATTTCTTTTATCTTTAGATATCAAAGAAAAGTCACCAAGAGGAAAACCTCCAAGGTTGTATTAAAAAAAATATTATTTAATTTCCTGTCAGTCAGCTTAACCCAGGCACACAATTGTTGGCAGAATTACTTCTCCAGTTAATTGAGAGTTAAACTTATGACACCAGCCATAAAATATATACAATAGAGTAAGCAACAAGGCAAACACCACAGAGACCGTACTCTGACAATGTAATAGCTTGTCCTTCAGGAACCACCTTAAGAAACCAAATTACAGAATTTTATTTTAACACACATATTACACATGCATTTGTCCTCTACAGAATGAATAAGTCATCAACTTCCTTCACTTTCACAGTAACTGGGGAGAAGAAGAAGAAAAAAAAAAAAGAAAAAAGGAAAAAGCAGTGAAAAAGTAACAAAATGTATTCTCAGTTAGAACCAGTGATTGAAGGTGTAAACTGTCCACCTTGCCATGATCATAAGCCACCACCCTACAAAGCCCTTATTAAAAATGCAAAGATCACAACACATGGGCAAAGACAAGCACAACTTTCTATCTGAGCTCAAGAACCTGAATCTCTATGTATACTGTGCCAGTAATGTTACAGTAAGATAAGACATCTTTCAATCTTCACCAGAAGTCTCTCCACTACCACCTCCAACAAATCTATCAGTACAAGAGTCTGATAACACTTCTTGCCATTTTCTTGCTGGCCCAAGCATGTTTTTTATCAGAAAAAAAGCAAGAACAGCTGTATGAAAATGTTAGGACTTGAGGGGGAAAGGATGCAATGAACACATCTAGCCCAAAGCAATCAACAGTGTAATTTCTGCTGTAGACAAACACAGCCTTGCATATGATTTTAACAACCACTCATCAAGAATCACATTTCTCAAGACCCAAGTATATCCTTTTTAAAGCACTAGTATGTGTTTCACCAGTCCAGCAGTGATAGAAAGTCTTTAAGAGGTCTTGAAAAATCATCATCAAACATCCATTTCTCAAAACCACAAATAGCAGGCTAAGAAATGTAGTTTGGCATTCCAGATGTTTTTTAAGAAATACTTTTCATAATTCGATATGTATTTGGAGGAATTTTGTGGCTTTCAAGCTCATGGAACTCTGGGTACACAGAACAACTGATAATACCAAAGCTAGTTTTGAGAATCACAATGATATTTCTAACAAACAGTCCTTGCTCAAAAGGAATGAACTCCCCACCAATTTCTGAAGTTCTTTCTTAAGCTCAGCGCATGAAGGCAGAAGACATGCTTCTTATTTCAGAGAACGTTGAGCCTTGAACTGGTGAAGCAGTTTATAGATAAATAATTTTATCATACCACTCAGTGCATTGAATTAATCATCTAGTTTGTGAGGCTAAAGATGATAGCCACTGAAGAAATAATTTCTGCTGAAGCTCACAGAACAAAAGAGATTAAAACAAATGCAATGTTCAGGACTCATGTCAAAGGGTACACATATATTTTAGGCCTTGGTCATGATATAGCTCAACATCGTAATTAAAGAGGAATCCAGCCTTCTGCTGCTGAGCTACTGGTTCCTGCTGCTTCCCTTTTGTCTGATCTAATGACTGTGCACCCACGGGGTGACTCAGGTCAGCTGAACTAGCAGACGATTAACTCTGCAAAAGATTAGAAACCATTTTCTACAGGATCAGTCAGCCTGGACGAGCCCTGTGGCTGCACAATCACCAACTCTGATGCAAAGGAAGAAGCGGGAGTGCATAGCTGCAGAGAGGTTTCACCAGCCTTTGTAACAGCAGCTCACTGAAACATCGACTTCACTGTAATGTCAAAGAGCACACTTAAACATCTACCAGCAGTGCCAACTTAAGCAGTTTGCTACACATTCCCACTCTCATACCTTCCTCATTGTGACACTAGCATAAATCTTACAGAGACAACATGTACTGGACCAAATGAAAAATATTTTAGAAAAAAACCTGCTTCTTTCCAGGAGGATCTGTTCCCCAGAGTGGCTCACCATGGCCACAAAAACAGCTATGCCAGCAAACAGAGGAAGCTGTGAAAGGGAGCAAGCTGTTTAAGCCTGTTCTGGTGCCAAAGAAATGCATGATGAACTACAGCATGTTTAGAACAAGACTGCCTGTTTTCCACCACCTTCTGACTGACTTCCTTGCAACTGCTCTCTGATGCATTTTTTAAAATTTCCTTCATGTCGGAGGCAAAGCATTCCTCCCAACCCAGAGGGGCAAGCAGATGAAGTAATGGATTCAGCCAGCAGCAAAGGCATGCAGCAACAGATGCCAACGACCAATGGAAGCAGGGAGGCTGCAGCAAACTTGAAAAGGGAATGATGATGATCAGCAACCAGATGTGAGCTTTGACTTGTAAATTCATGGCAGGAAAACTAAGGGGTTGAGAAAGTATGAAGGAACTCATGCTGAATGTGGATTTAAGGCACATTAGAATAAGACAGTCACTGGACAAGAGGACAGTGGAAAATAAGACCTCGCAAGAAAAAACACACTTTCAAATGCTTAAGATTTGAACTCTGGGACAAGAACTGGATGAACTAGAACTTAAAATCGTCACCTAGCAAGGAAGCAAAGGGAACCAACCAAGACTAAAACAGAAGAAAATCATTTTGTTAAAAGGAAATAAACCAAAGGTAGTTAGACTTCAGTCACTTCAGTTCCCAGCACAGGCATTCATGCGAACAAAGCAGCAGGATTAAAAATCTTAAGGAGTTTATGGCAGGGGGTTTTGGCAACTCTCTTTTTTTATGTCTGAGGAAGTAGCTTTGCATTTTATCCAATTCAGTCTGATTATGGGCTATGACTGAGAGTGCAGGTCCATACTGTATCACCTCACCTCAGTTTGAAATTGCCACCTTCTCTCCTTCAAACCTAGTGTCTCTGCAGCCACACAGCAAATCTGTTCAGCTTGCTGTTCTGATGGAAAGCTACACCTTCAAATAAGTTTGTTTTCCCACTGTGCTAGCAATCTGAATCCTGAAGCCACAGGTTCATTAGGTCTCATTCAAAACAACAACAACAAAAGCCAGAGGAACAGAGCCCACTGAAAGTGACAGCTTTCAGTTACCTCATATTAGGTACACTGAAGCCTGTAACAGAATCTGCAAGAAGTTTACTGACCCCAGTCACATTCTTTACTCATGACAGTATAAAACTGTCTACAGAAACTAAACCAGTCTGAACTGACTTTGATGCTCCTCTCCAACAATGGACACTGAGTGGGGAATCTAAATGTCTTTGAATTTATTGGCATTTCCCAGTGAAGCTACCCAGCATGACATTCAACTAAGTGGAAAGTCCAGCAATTGAGACTAAGTTACCAGATTGTCTGTTCCCTTTCCCCCCACTCCATGAGAGATGACTTTCCACCCTTGGATTTTCCCACTACTGAAAAATAGGTAAAAATTTTCCTCGGTGATTCACAGAAAAGGATATATTAATATTACTGTCTTGTCTAAGCTAACCAGTTTACTGAAAAGTACTACTCAAGAAGTACTCCCTACTATGTAAATCTAAAGAATGTGGGTAAAGAACATGGTGGAGGGGTGGGGGAATTGGAACTGCTGCTGTTCTTTGCCAATTCAAAGGCTACCAAATTCGACATTCTCTACTTCTTTCTTTGAAGCAACAACGCTAAGAGCCAGTACATGAAGGACATCTAAACCAAGACTTCTGTTCTGGTGCTAGAATAGATTAATACATTTCCTATTCTTTTCTATAAGACTCAGCCTGGGACCACAAAATTACTGAATGTATCATCCTCTCTTTGGAGTGCAACTGTATCATGGTAAGTTCAGTCACAGTTTTGCAGATGTTACAATTTTATTATACAAATGCTATTGTCTACTTTTATGTACTTGATTAAATTAGTCTATTGAGCCAAGTATCTGAAAATACTAAAAAAGTTTGCAACACAGTACCAGCTTACTTGTGACAAGTCTAATTGCTAGGCACCAGTGACAAAGTGGACAAGTGTGCCATTTATATTCTTACATTGTAAAGTCCTTGCTGGACTGGCATCACACCTGATGCGAGTACAAATTCAAAATACTCCATCTCTAACACACTACTATCCCTCTGCATTTAGTGACCACAAGCAATTTTCAATTAAGCACATAAAAACAAAAGGTGCAGACTAAAAACAGCAGAAAACACAATACATACCTTACTCACAGTTCCCACGGACAAACCCAGCTCACTTCCATGCCAGCACCTCTCTCCCTAGTCACTGAAAAGGAACACAAGACAAAAATACTTAAAAATTAAAAAACAACCACACCACAAAAACTCAACACATCCCATTTTTGTCATTTAAGAGTAGGAAGCAGAGTCCTGTATCTACGATTCTTTTTTTTTTTCCATATAATCTTTAATTCATTTGGCACACACAACAGAAGTTGGACTGAAATACCATAAAGACTGCCACGTTTTATACACATACCCATGCTACTTGCAGAGCAGAACTTTTGCTTTAGGACTACTGGCTTCTCAGTTCTGAAGAATGCATTGTTTGAGATTTACTAAGCCAGAATATTCACAAAATGATACACTCAATCTTCCAGTTCTTGTACCAAAATAATTCTTAAACATTGGACAGTAGTTGGAGACTGTTATGACTAGTTTATTACACCATGTTATCCATCTAAACCAAAACAGGGAAAGGCAAAAAAGTACATTTTAGAGATTTGTCAAGACTGTGATGGGAATCCCATTTTGGAGGTGGTGGAGGAGGAAACCATCCTGTGCACCTTAAAAACTTGTAAATGTACTGAAGTAATGCACCACTTTTCTCTAGTAATACTATTTTAAACACATGTGCACAGCAGTATTTGACTAGTAAATAATAACTAGCTTTCTCAAAGTCTTCCAGAGCTTCCAAATGGCAATAAAGAGGGTCAGAATTTGTCACTGTCAAACTTTCACACCTACTTCCTTAACCACCATCAAAAAAAAATACAAATCATTGTATGAAGGTTTTAACACAGTTTCCGTTCCACTTCCTCCTCTACGCTTTTCAGACTTAAGGATTTTCCAGACACCAGATGCACAGAACTGTCGTTGAAATGCCATGATATTCTGTCAATAAGAGAAAATAAAACCAGGCACCTCCCCAAACACAAACTTTAGACCGGATGCACTTAGGACACAAGAATTAAAACAGTTGGAGTGGAAAAAAAAATAAAGTTAAATAGAGTGAGATGTCTACTAATTTAACATCAGAAAGAATAAGACCAATTAGACTGATTAGTCTCTTCCAAAGAAAGAATGACCACAGCTTGATGCTTGGATCATCAGCATATCACAAAATCTGAAAGACTTCCCTGATGCCAAAGAACAAATAAAAGAAGGAAGCTGTTTAGAACCAGCTACAGGTAATGAATTGCACATCTACTTGGTCAACTCTCCTTCACTTAACAATATGCCAGAGAAGGGACACTACTACTTTAGAAGCTTCCCTCACAATCCCTTTCAGGGAATGTTTCAATTTTTCTTCGAATAAAATGTGTCAGCACACATTAATCATGGTTCTACCACAGAATCAAGAAGTCATACTGCTACCTCTTAAACTGTTTGTTACCAAGTCAATATTAAGAATTACTTACAACCATTTAATGTGAGAACACATAACAAGGAATTATTTTTTCTTTAATAAAGTGGCCAAACTGATAAAACTGTAACTAAAATATAAAGATACAAAACCAAGTATATACTTCGAATGTACTTTTTACAGAATTGCAGATCTAGATTTCCTAAATGGCATGGCAAAAAGGCCTCAGGAAGTCAAGGTTACTAATTCAGTAAACAACCACTGTTCATACGAGTTCAATACTTCAATCTGATGAACAAAGTGCAATATATAATCTGATAAAATAATTTTGCTAGAGCATTCTTCTGATAGAAAGAAGCACATAACAAAATTTAGGTATGGAATGTTTGCTTGTAATAGTGTTGGGTTTTTAAATCACAAATTACAAGAAAGTGAAATTTTCCATATATTAAATCTTTACTTCGATATAATTTTTTGGCATGATTTAGTTATAAGTAGGATTTTTTAATTATTTTTTTTTCAGTGTTTGCTGGGTTGGGTTTGTTTTTTGTTTTTTTTTTTAAGATGCAGGTACCCATGAAACTGGTTTTCAGTGGAGAAGTTAGAGATGCATTTCATTTGAATATTTCTGCTGGCCAATCCCTGATTTCCATTAATCTTGGTTCACTGGATATTCTCTTCCAATTTAAGACTGCAGCAGCACTGGTAAACCTGGACAGTCATCATACCGTTACATTTAATTTCCAGCACTTACGATCCATGTTCTCTTGAATCTCACTTGAGAGACAAGACAAGACAGCTCCAACACTGAACATTTTCTTGGTCTGCCTGTCCCACCACTTGGTACATCACATCTGCTAGTCTTTTACAGAAGTGGGACCCCATAAACAGTCAAAAAATTCTTTGTATTTTATTCAGTGTGTTTTCCTCTGGAAAATTTCAAACAGCTGAATATTCCAGGTCTGAAGAATATACCAGCCTATCCCTTATCAGCTGGCAAGGTGAGGCAGAAGGGCTAAGAACCTCTCAGTACACCCCTAGCTCTATATCACTTCCAAAGCACTCATTACCAGCAACTGTCCAACACAAGACACAAGGCTGGATAAACATCTCACCTGGCACAATACAGAAAACATTGAAGTCTTACCTCGTAAGGTATGCATTAAGATTTAAAATACATATATAAACACACACATACAATCAGTGATTTTTGGCATCTCTGCAAAAACTTAGTAGTACCCTTCAGGAAAAAAAACATGTGTATGTATGTGTACATGCAAATGCATACTCAGAAAACACAACAAATTATTTCAATAACTTCCTTGCCACAGTTTATTTACCACTCCTGAGTTTCCAGCACTTTCACTGGCATTCTTAGGCGTCCAGAGATCCTTGTTCTCCCACAAATATCTCATCTTCCAGAACAGCATATATTTATCTTTCTTTTTCTACTAAGAATTAACATTTTATTCCAGATTCTCTGGACAATAAAAGGCCAACTTTAAAACTTTCAGTTCTATTTATCAAGGAAATTCCTGCTCAATTTTAGGTGGTTAAAGTATTGCATCCTGCAATTTACTGCTTAGTCATCTGAACCCCAAGTAGGAGATAAACCGGCTTGCAGTTGGCACGGACAGTCATCAACTTTTTTTCTAAAATGTGTGCCATTAAGCTAAGAGCTGCTGCAGGTATAATGTATTTCTATCACCGTCCCTACTCAGTCACTCCATGTAATTTCATTCCATCTTCAAGACAGAACAACAGAAAACACGGACATACCCTGCCTCTAAAATAACAAGTCAGACTTCATAAAAATCTAGGAGAACAGCCTAAAAACTGTAATGAAAGACAAGCTCTTCACTGCTCCTTATAAAGTGTAACAAGTGAGCAAAAATTAATCTGGTAACTGAAACAATTTCTTGCAAAATTCCACAGCTAAACTACTTTTGTTATTCTTTGCTTATAGCACAATCAAAACAGTCCTCCAACACTCCTTTTTCCTCTCACTATACAGTCAATGCAGCCAAAACTCTACTGTCCTAGATTTTCTGAAGAAAAAAATAGTGTCATCTCTAAGAAATGCAAAAGTCTCATCTTGCTGATAAACTTCTCCATCCAATGGAAATGTTTATATGTCAGTGTTTACAGATTCAAGCCAAATGGCTGCTATTCCAGTGATTACAACGGCTTACTGCCTTTACTAGTGACTTGGGGTTGGAGCACATCTGAACAACACAGAAACTCACTGACATGACTTGCAAGCCTGCTCTGAACATCACAATGCAGAATTCATAACCCATCTTTCTAACAGTCAAGAGGCTTTGAAAAGATTCAGACTCCAAGTGACCTGTTTCTGTAAAGCACACCTGACAAGACGTATGGCAACAAATTGAGACACACAGTTATATTAGGTCTAACATTAACTTGGCCCTGCCAATCATTCAGAGAAACCTCGCACCCAGGTTTGTGTCCATCTTACACAATGGAATAGAAGTTAAAGTTACAACACAGACTGTAACCACATTCCATGGGAAACTTTATCACTAGAAAAAATCAGAATAGAGGGCAAAAGTAATATTTACAACATATATAAGTCTTTCAAGGCTTTTCCAAAAGTTCCTTCCTGGAGGAGGAAAAGTTGTTATTGACTGAAAGTGAATCCTACCTATCCTACCTCATCTTTGCTCCAAGGTGTACCTTCACGCATATAAACAGTTGCAGAAAGAATGAGTTCATCATAACATGGGTATGGCTGCATGTAAACGATGATCTCATTTGAGTAAGCCTAAATAGGGTGTTGACTACATGGATCAATCGTACAGTGAAGACAGATCCTCAGGATCTCTATTAAAGCATGGAAAGGGTAGAACTCAAGGAACCACAGTATATCTACACACACACAGTGTGACTAGAACTAGTCATAATTGATATATTTTGCAGAAATCATTAATCTGAGTTTGAAACAATCTGCAATATAGATGCCTGTCCCAAACCAAAACTGATTTCACAAAACTAGATGCACCATTTCAGTCTCCTGTTCCCCTAACATGAGGGTACTCTGAAGATGATGGGTAGTCAGCACATTTATTTCTCTCACTGGAAGATGGCAAAATAAGGAATTTTCTGCAGTGCTTTATGCCACAGGCTCCTGCACTGTAGTACATATACACTTCAACATGCAACCATGGCAAGTGGAGATGGGAACAGCAGCAGCTCCTGACCACATCCCATGGAAAATTTTTATTTCCCTGCCAAAGAGGCAGCCCCCAGTGATCAACTCTTAACAAATGACGTGCTGGTGCATGCAGCAGCAGCTACCATACTTCTGCTGTGTTCCACAGAAACCTTGCTTTTCTGGATCAGCAGGGCCAAAACAAGCCGAAATAGGGAACACAAGTTAGTTAAGAAGGATAAGTAGAAGTAGTCAACATGCTAGTTTGTGGTAAGAGGCACAAGCAGACACATGGCATGAGGTTAAGGTGCAAAAGAAAATCCCTAATTAATATCAGCTCAGCCTTTGGCCTTCAAGATTTAAAAAGACTTGTGACTCTGTGTTAAATTCTACCTCCTTACAGAGATGTTATCAGTAGGGCTGTATGCCTAAATCCAAAATATTTCCTCACACAAGAATAATGATGCTGCGCACACACAATAAAGTGGGGGAGGGAAAGGAATGCTGCATAAACTGCATTCATAACTTCAGTTTCTGAAATATAACCAGTCTAACTTGAACAATTACAGTACATCGCTCAGTGACAAACTCTAATAAAATTAATTTGTCTGTGTGGAAAATAAGGGTCTCAAATCAGAAATAGAAAAGGATCAGAGAAAGTGAGATACCGTTACAAGCATTGTTTCTTAACATCTGAAAACATAGGATCAGACTGATGGCAGCTTCCCGTATAAGCTGCAATCGCCATTTGCCCTCCACAAGGACAACCTGCATTTAAAAACCTGAAGGCACTGACTGACCACTGTGACATACTTAAGCCTGGTAATGTAAATTGTCCTCACCCCAATGCCATTCATTTCCCTTGAAGAAGCCACTTAACAGTGTTTGCACTCCATAAAGCACTCAAAGGAGGGAAGGTAAAATATACACATTAACCACACGCATTATGTCCCTGAAGGACTGAAGAGAGTATCTGACGAACTCCTGTATTTTATCTTACACACACACATAAAAGAAGAATTATAGGAACGGTTTTAAACTACAGTTCCAAACATGTTCCCTTCAGCTGTAGCTCTCACTAATGTGCTTCTGCATTCCCTTTCCTCCACTCTAGCTATGCATACCTCCAGTCCTCCCCCATCATTTCTTTCAGGGGCTGACAGGAAGAGTAATAGAACACACACAGATTAAAAACTGAGTCTCTAACCTGGCTCTTCATGCAGCCCCACAGACTCACAGACTGAAGTGACAGCACACTGTAAGGATGAGGGGGGGAAAAAAACAAAAAAGCAGATGGGAATATGAGCTGTATAAGACAGCCCCATCAGTAAAAGAAACGTCTGTGTAACCACATCCTCTGTTTTCTGTCTCCGTTCAGCAATGTGTCCAGCAGGAAATAATTAGATTTGGCTTTCCCAGAGTAGGTGTTTGACAGTTTCAAACTGCTGAACAGTTGCTTTTTCTGCTTCCTCTTCAACAATTTCTCAGGAAAAGACATTGACCCTCAGGACACAGTTGAGAAAAAAAAAAAATTATAGAGGAAGAACATTGTGTAACTATAATAAGACTTACTAATTGTTACCTCTTTTTACAAGGAGGAAACCAACTGTACTCTTCAAAAGGGATCTTAATCATAAGACTGAGTTATCAGTAAGTAAACAGACAATGAGACAGACCGATTGTATCATCTACAACACAGGAAGGACTTCTGCTGAGTGCAAAGAGTAAAGGCAGAAGTCTCTTGGAATTGCTATTAACTGTGCTTTTGAGGTAAAAAGCATAAATAGAGATACCTCACGCATTCCAAATGAGCGTAACAGTTAATCTTGTGATAATGTTTTGACACATCCTAGGAACTGATCTGCTTTCTGCTCTAACATCCAAACCCGTTTTGCTCTGTTCCTCTTCTATATCCACCACAGCTGCCCTTTCCAAATACCACAGAGTAATCAAAGCTCAACAGTGAAGGAAATCTAGTAGGGCTTTTTACTATTATTATTAAGAGATATTTTGCTTGCCTGACTGTACCTTTCACCTGTCAGTTCAAACACGAAAGAGTCTATGAAAAATGCTACTGCTTTACCAGGCCAGCAGAAGCCAGTTACAAAAACAGTCACAAGGAAGCACTCCTCCCCAAATCCAGGATTCTCCTATTATTTCATATTCCAGGGGAATAAAATTTAAATATTACTTTTTGAAAATCCCCATATTCTCTCAGTCCTATGTCAAAACTGCCTCTCTTGGCATTTTATTTCATTATCTGCTTGTTGCCTCAAGATTTGGGGGTCTTCTCACACATAATGCTATGAGTGGATGTCTGTAATTAAACAGAAATCAGAGCTGCTTCCACAACTGCTGGAAGCAGTAAACGCAGCACTATTTACATTTTGTACAGAACAATATGATGCCTTAACTAGCAACATTTCACACTTTTCCTGAAGTCACATTTGGGATCTAAATTACAAGTGAGGAGGGAATGAAAAGGGGTCAGTAAGTTAACATGTGGTAATTAAAAAGGGCAAATTCACCTACTTGTGAAAAGCTAATGGCATTTACTTTCAGCCCTGAGTCTCTTTCTCCTTTCAGCAGAAGAACAGAAAAGGAGTTCACAGTCAGCTTCAGATCATACACTTATTTTTAAATCTATTATTAGATTCTATTTAATCACAACTATTAGATCACTCATTTAATCACTGCAGCAAATGGGAACAAATGGGTGTCCCTCTCATTTCACATTCAGAAATGACTGAAGTCTTTTTGGAAATACTTAAGACCTAGAAGTATTATACTTCTAGTACTTTTACAATATGGATTTTAACAGTGTCTTTACAAAAGCCTACTGAGGACTTTTGTGCAGGCAGCAAGATATACTTTGAATCAATGCTGAAAGCTTGTTTGTACATTTACCTGAAAGTAAAACCAAAACACAATTAGAAAACATACTTTCAATAATCATGCTATGGCTAACTGGCCCTGATGTCAAATGCAAATATAAAATTGACAGACTGCATACTCAATTTTCTCCATGCCCATGCTGGAAATGTTGGGATAGACATTCAGCCCAGAATAGCTACATAGATAGATACATTTTATATTTTCCAAATATACAGAGCCAGATCTTCAAATCCTACCAAGAAATAAAGCACGTTTTAATTTCCATGATCCAGCAAAGAAGCCACAGACTTAAACAGAAACATTATTAATGCCTTCAAAATGTATTTCCTATTGTTGGTAGGTCAAAATACAGGTTCATCACAGAGACCCTGACACTGTATGGACAAACATGACACAAGAAAGGAAGTGTTATAAGCAGCAGCAAATCTCAAGGTTCATCTTATAAAAAAAGATGAACACAAAGTTTGCTTGATGCAGTATAAGGGTACACAGACTCGGATCATGAAGGTCTCCAGAGGGTATTACCATTTACACACATGGCAAACGGTCGGACTTTTCACTCTTGACTGGGGGCCGGGCGAAATTACAGACCTCTTTGCTCCAAGATTTTACAGTCACAGAGGCAGAAATACGGTCCCTACTGGACAGACATCTGGGACACACAGATGTTACCCTGAATATACATCTAGCCGTAGAAGAGACAAGCATCTTTACAGTGGGGAAAATTAACCCCGCTTAACACAATCTGCTGTCTGCACGGAGCGATGGGGGCGGCAGCAGGAGACCCTGGTGCATAAACCCTTATAAACTACTCTCACCGCTACCAGGCCTGTAAAATCGGTAAGAGAGCACTAAAAAAACCCACCGCCGACCTGCTGAACGCTCGGGACAAGA
>VWZY01004536.1:278414-313963 GCA_013399075.1 Chloroceryle aenea | reverse complement strand
GGCCCCGGCGTGGGGAGTCCCCTCGAGGAGGGCCGGGGCGCCACGCAGCAGAGCTGTCCAGGCGCGCCAGGCGCCCTCAGGCTCCCCATGACCGTCGTGGGGAGGGAGGCGGGGGGAAGAAGAAGGCGGAGGAGGTGGCGGGGGCGGGGCGTCCCCTGGGAGGGCCGGGGCAGGGAGTGGACAGGTCCTCGCCCTTAAAGAGACAGCCACGGCCTTGGGGCCTCCGCGGGCGTGGGGCGCGCCTGTCCAGGGGAGGCTGGCGTTTAACAGTTACTATGTGTACGTCATTATTATTCAGTAAGCGGGTATATTTTCAAAAGGCGCTGTGGGAACGGCGCAAGGAAGGCCCGGCTGGTGCCGTGCCCCCCAGGCCCTGCAAATGAGCAGTAGGGGTGAGGCGAGTCCTGTCAGAGCGGCCCCCAGCCTTCCTCCTCCCTGGGACGTGCGTGCCCAGTGCCATGAACCCTCAGTCCTTGGTGTGGGCCGCCAGACATAGCAGAGCATGAAGACCCTGCCAGAGGTGGCGGGAAGAGGCCTGGTGCCATGTTACCCTCACTGCCGGAGATGTGACCTCCGGTGGCTGAAACCACTGCACTCAGCCACTGCACGTCTGGCTGGGGAGAGTGCACTTTTCTTGGAAAAGCATGTGTTTTATTGATTTAATATGAAGCTGTGTAAGGAAATCACAGATGGATGAAAAGTCTAATGAAAACAGGTTAACTGGGTTGAGATTGTTGAGAAGATAGAGGAATGATGCCATACCTAAAGAGCAGGACAGAGAATCATAGTTAGACTATTGCAATGTTGTTATAAATAGTTGGTGAGCACCTACCTGCAATGTTCTTACCCCTGCTTATTGTATCTTAAAAAGATGTTAAGGACATGAATCATGACAGAGGCTGTTGCAGTGCCCAGTGAAGGATTGTCTCACTGAAAATTCGTAAAAATTAGGGTTGCCTTTCAAAACAAAGAGAAGTGGACGTGAGAAAGGTATAAAATAATACATGGTATAAAGAAGGTAAGATTGGCTTTTCTTTATCCTCTGATGTAGTGAAAGAACTGGAGGACATGATATAACTGCAAAGCAATGTATGTGAAGTAGTTAGGAAAAAATGTGCCATGTACCATTAACCTAAGAAATTCATGATAAGCTTGATGATACAAGAATGTTAAGTTAAGAAGAACCAAGCAGTTAGCCAGTCAGCCACTATCTCACCCTAGATTCTAATCCTGACATTTACAGCTCTTTGCTTTTCATTCCCAGGAATCTAGTTCAGCTTTGGCTATGCACATAAATCTTGATGTAATGTAATTCTTCTCCCTGCTCTTTGACAGGGTTAGCCCTCCGGAGGTAGTTTAGTGAAAGAGTAAAGTCAAAAACATGAAATGTTCCCATGGATGATGGTAATTCTGGGAGTTTTAAGTTTAATGACAAGTCAGGAATATTTACCTTCCTTTTCTCCCATGTTTTTTAAGAATAGTTCTTTAGGGATCTCAGAGAAACGCTCCAAGTGGATGAGGAAGCACGCATGGATGTCTTTCTGTTTACATTGCTGGTTTTAGCAAGAACGGGGCAGGGCTTGTTCTTGAAATCATTTGCTTAGGAGACTTGTGACAACATCTGTTTACACGTGGGCACAGAGATGATGTGTTCAAGGGCTTACCACAAACTGACGACAAATCTCATAACTATGCCCATGTTTTCAATTCACAAGCCAGGGTCCTACTCACCAGGCTGTATCTTCCTTCAAACAAGTAACATGTAAGTGGTAGAAGCCTTTCCTTTAATTTCTGTGCTTAGGTTTCATTGGTTTGCTAACATCTCTACTGATTTACATGCTCATTGTTTTCAGAATCTACTACTACATTTTTCTGAAAGTTCCAAAGGTATTTACAGACTGTGATAAAGATACAGTAGGGAAAAAGAGAAAGCAAGAAATCTACCTGCCCATAAAAGCTTTCTGTCTTCACAAGGAATAATAAAAAGGAAAGAATATCTATTATGTGCAAGCTGTATTTTTTTGATTTAGTTTTGAAGACCTCTTTTTTATTTTCAATGGCTTTCAGTTCCCTTAAGATTCATAATGAATGAACTAAATCCATATTTTATTAACAGATGCGTAAGAACAGTCTGCAGAATTGGTAAAGGCAGCAGATCAAGTATATCAAATGACTTCCATTTGGCTTAATGTTAGATGAAGATTTGCACTGAACAAAGAAAACACTACTAAGGTAGAGCAGAGTACAGCAGAATTCAGTCTAGTTATGGTGGGACTAATTCTAAGTGCAGACTAATGCTGAACTCAACTGCATAATTATAAAATCAAGTTACTTTTGTGTGCCTACCATGAGCAATTAAGGTTGAAATCTTGCACAGAAGTATTTGATTTTCGTAACCTGATGTCTTAGTCATCACTGACTTAGCCTTACATTCAGATTTGCATTTCAATTTCCTTTCTCTAAAGAAAAGCAAGAGAGGGGGGGATACGACACACACATCAAAAGAGAACAAAGCTATAAGGTGTCCCTAAGAGTATTTCTAAAGATAAAGTTCTTAAAATGGCTCAATGCTAAGTTTATCCTTAAAGGCTGGATGGCCTTCAGCTGTCTAAAGATGACTCTGCTTAAAACCATAAGCTATTAAAGAAACTTTAATGACCCAACAACTCAGAACATGCCTAATAACGTTTATGGTCTTGACATTAGGCTGATGGACAAATTGTCTCCTGACAAAGAAAGAACCATGTTGGCACAGCTAACTATTCCAGCTTAATTTTTTTGAAAGTAATGAATTCTGGTAGCTTAGCTTCTGACTAGTTATAGGCATCTTAACAGCTCAGTCTTCTCCTGGTTTGCACAGGTCACAGCAGCAGATGCTCATGTGCACGTGCGTGTGTATGTGTGTGTGCATGCACAAGCAAGAGCATGCAGGGGCTTTCCAGGGCCCTGGGAAAACTCCTCCCAGAGGCACTTGGCCAAATAGGGGTGATTTCCAGCCCTGGACTTAGGCAGGACCTGGATGCTAACTGCCCTGGCCAGGTTCCTGCAAGAAACTGACCTGAGTTACAAGGGAAGGCCACCTCTGTGGCACTTTTCCCCTGGCAGCTCTGGCAAGCACTTGCATGTAGATGGTTTCTGCTGGCCCATAATTGCCTGCTTCCAGGCTGGATGAGCTTTTCCACCAAACCAAGCACCATCACTCACTTGATCAGCTCAGCTTCTGTGTGTGGCCACAAGCCAAAGCCTGCACTTCCCTCTCAGACTATAGAGCAGAGGTTGACAAGGAGGGTGTGCCTGACAGGGATGGGCAGGGAAAGGAATAGGAGGGTGCAGATGCGGGTACTGGAGTTCAGACTTGCATTTGAGTAAACAGGAGGAGTCGTGGGCTGTAGACCCTGAAGATCAGTCTCATAACAGAAAGCAGAGGAGTATGAAGACACCCTCTGCTCATGGTCCAGCTCTGAGCAGGCAGCTGATTCAACCATCTGGGGCAGTCATGCCGTCCTGCTATGTTAGGAGCTCCTGTGTGCGATTTAAAGGCAGTGGCTGAGTTTGAGGTTGTGTTGTAAAACTAAGAGGAGATGGTATGTTCTCAGCCTTGTTTAATCAAGTCCTAACAAGCAAGAATAAGAGACAACCAGAGGTAGTTCCTGACATAATTCCCTGCCTTTACAGAGGCCAGTCACTCGCACTTTTTAATCATGTTCTTTACATGGTTTCATTCTTATTTCCCATGTCCTGCACATCAGCAGCTGGTTGCTGTCCTATAGTCCCCACCATACAAGTGTCTCTCGAGAAAGGAGTTGGGAGAGGACATAAACATCTTACTGATGTAGTTCAATGGCTGTATTCAAAGCATTACAGATAACTGGTTTTCCCAGCTTACTTAGGATTTTATATTTTGAAGTGGGTCGACAGTTTCAGTTTAGTAAACTCCAACATATTTCCATTAATGTAAGCATTGCTGGGCAAGCAATCTACCTTCCTATCTGTCATTTCCAACAAAAGAGGATTTTGTGCACTCAGCTGCTCAAAGAAAGAGTAACATATTAGGAAAAGGAGTGCAAAAGCCACTGATACTTTAATAAAGTACGTCCTTTTGGCAAACACCAAGCACAAGAATTTCCGATAAAGAAATTGTTTGCGGAAGTGGTAAGTGCATGTAAAAAGTGTGTGGACTAGTATCAGAGTTTAGGCTTCATAACTACAGTGTCTTCTGTCAAAAAATACATAAGTTATTAACTTAAGGCTGTGGCTTCCAGGTTGTGATCCACGTGGGCACAAAAGTGTTTACCATGCTAAACAACACAGTTTACAAACTCATGTGTTCAAAAGTGCGGTGATAAAGATATGTTGTGGTTTATGAGAAAAGTGGAAGTTTGCCCATAGGACTGGAACAGTGAAACCAACGCGTTTCTGGGGTTATTGTAGTATTTTACTGCTTCCCAAAGGTGGAGCCAAATGCACACCGTCTGTCTGCATGTGACTCACCAGCAATGAATGCAGCTTCCCCAAAAGCTGATAACTACAGTAGGAGAGTTTGTTATGTGTCCCCAAGTCCCATTTCCTGCCCATTCTCCTAGGCCAACTCCCTAATACTGTTTCACTGTCTCCCAGGTCTGTTCACACAGTGCAGTGGTAACAGGCAATGACACAGAAAGCACTAATTTGAAACAGATCTTCCCATACAGCTTGAAGGGAAATGTTTTTCAGCTGTGACAAGTATTACCTTTGTAACTACATTTTATATCACAGCTGTGGCTATTGATCTATCCTTCTGCATATTGAATGGATAAGGCATTAGGAAAGGCTTTCAGAAACATGCTTTGGAGGCTTCTTCCTTCCACTGCCATGCTGTGATCTTGGGCAAAATTCTGATCTACCAGGTCTCATGACTCTGGCGTTCCACTGCAAAATGTTTGGGATCTATAAATTCAATGCAAGGACTTGTAATAGAAAGTAGAAGCTTCAGAGAAGAGAAAGGAGGACTCTACAGTCTCTGCAACCTGTGAAGTGATTGCTAAATTACAGTGATTTGATCAAAAACTACGTATGGAAAACAGACACAACTATCAGCCAACAGGGATAAGAGCATTACAGGGTAAGGAGTGAGCGTTTCTTACCTTTGGAAGTAGGAAATCATAGCTGCTCTCCTGACAGCAAATCAAAGTGCTTTGCTCACTTCAAGAGTCAAAGAAGGCATCTCAACATCTGTGTTCAGAACAGTGCAAAGCCACTCATGTCCCAGTAAAGGGCAAGAGTAAATATTTCCACACTGATTTTACTTACCTGGCAACAGCTTTCATTCCACTACACTAGGAAGTGTTGTGGAAACATCTGAGGTAACTTACTGTATAGACAGAGTGCCCTTTTGCTAGTCTTTTATTTTTATGCAAGACTGCAAAGCAGGTAATTTTCTCAGAAGGCCATTACACTTAAAGGGCCAGTCTTCTTGTCCATCTATTCAGTGCTCATACTGAATCACTAAGGACGAATTGAAACATGGAAATTATGTGTCAGTAATATCCCAGTGATACAAATTGTGTGACTAACTGGAGAAGAGGTTTGCATCCAGTTTTGCATCCCTGTGGTTCTATACCTACAGTTGTATTTGCAGCAGTTACTATACTTTGTCTTTCACAGAGGTACGTGGAGTGTATCAAGACCTTGTGAGAATCAAACAGTTGAGAAAGATGGAAAGGGGTTTTGGTACCAGATAAGTTTTTTGGATGGAGCCTCCTCTTCCAGTGGCTTGCTGTGAAGGTGCTGGAATCTTCTCCAGTTTAGCACACCCTCATCAGGACTGTATTATTTCCCAGCTGCCATTCTGACTCCAAAGTTCTCCAACTTTCTTTCATTGCTAGTGAAGGTACAGCTGAAGGATTTCAAAAGAGGAGATTTAATCCCCACAGAACCCCAGGGCTCCCCAGAGAGGTGAATAATCAGCATGGGGAACGGGAGTATGTGACACTCACATCTTTACTTTGTTTAGCTGTTTCCCGATGAGCAAATGAGTACAAGAGGATCTTTGGATTTCTCTTTGCAAAGCCTGGGTCTTATTTCAGCTGCAATGTCATCCCAAAAAAGCTGACTCATCCAGAAGGACTGCAGCTCCAAGGAGCACATGCAGAATCTGGGAAAGTTCATTGCTATTTTCAGAGCTTGGGGGAGTTTCACCGTAGGGTCCCACTCTTTGAAAGAGGTGTTAGACGGAGAGAGCACTGTCCGAGAGCATCCAAGAGGCTCAGTGAAAACTGGATGCCGCTGTGACCCCATAAGGCTTCAAAGCAAACAGACTGCAAACGCAGAAATTAGTAGAGGAAAACAGTCACCATCCACTCAGTAACCGTTCCCTCAGTGTTTCATCTTGCCAGTCACCTTCACATAGTGTAGCTGTATTAAATTGTCCTTGGAGCAGGAATTTGGCAGTGCCCAGACAAGGATGGTCTACAGGGAAATTGTGTGGCACAATGGCAAAGCCTTCTGATATTCACCAACCTAGCTGCAGGCTCCTTTTCTGCCTTGGTTTACATTTATCTGTTCACCTCAAACCAACTACCATGCCTTGTGCTTCCAAAACTCTTCCTAGTCTGCATGGGGCTTGTTCAGTCTTCCAGCCTTAATAATAATTTACATTTTGATAATAAACTTTTAAAAATATGATTTAAAGTATATATTAAAAGAAGTGGCAGGGAAAGCTCTGGAAGGAAGTAAGAGTATTCTGATTTATGTCTGAGAAAAGAGGGATCAAATGAATGGAGAAAAAAGAATGAGTGCTTAATGCTGTCTGGGGAACACAGCAGCAGCCTCTCTCGGACAGGCCTACTGTTCCTACAAAATAACAGATCCAGGAATGAGTGTCGNAGACATGAACAAAGGAAGTAGGAATGAAATTCAAGTGAAGCTGCTTTCCACTTTCCCCTACCCCTGCTGCAGCACAACATTGCAACTGAGCAGACAAATTTGCTCCCACAGAAAGATATCCTTGTGTGGCAGAGTTGCCCAGTAGACACTACAACTCTTCCAGCTGCTGGCAGTGTAGCAAGAGTGACGGGCTCCTGGCCAGGGCTCTCCTGATGGAGCTCACATAAACCAGAGAAGTGCTTGTGGGTGGTTGGTTAGCACCAGGGACCGCCCCGCTCAGCATCTTGGACATTGCAACTCCTGCTTGAAGAGAGCCATTTGTCAGAGTGAAATGTCTGGTTAAAGGGCCTGATGATAAAGCGCTCTCTGCAGAGCAGATTTCTCCAGAAATGTGCATGGTGCTTGTATGTAATGTCAGGAGGCAGCTTTGCATGAAATATCTAGGGGATCTTGTTTCCAAAAAATGGATACTTGAGAAAGGAGATAGGTTGGGAATTGAATGACAGGTATGATTAAAGGGAGGGAGACACTGCTGTGTTGAAGCCCCTATGATTATTTAGTTTACAGGGAGACATTCAGAAAAGGGAGCATATCAAAATCAGAAAATAGTGAAAACTAGAAAGGTTGTCTCTTGTGTGCTGCTTGCTCCTGTAAGGAATGAGGCCTCAATAAACCTGAAAGGTGATGCATTTTAAAATGGGTAACAAGAGTTGTGCTTATTACAAAATAATGTTATGAGTGTACAAGAAATTTATTTACTACAGAATAATGTTATTTCTGATTGTTCCACAGGACATCATTGAGAGCAAAAGTCATCTTAAATAGGACTGGGGGTGGGGGGCGTGGATAATCAGAGGTTGTTACTTTTATTCTCTCTTTCATGTTTGAGGGATAAAATCCCACTAGCTTCTGGGCACAGAGCAACTTCAGAAAGCTCACGACTAGAAATAACTTGTGTGGCCAAATTATCCTGTTCTTCTTTTGAACTTTTCTGGGAGCAATCTTCTGCTGATTTCACAGAATCACAGAATGTCAGGGGCTGGAAGGGACCTCGAAAGATCATCCAGTCCAACCCCCCTGCCAGAGCAGGATCATCTATAGCAGATCACACAGGAATGTGTCCAGGCGGGTTTTGAATATCTCCAGAGAGGGAGACTCCAGAACCCCCCTGGGCAGTGCTCTGTCACCCTCGGAGTGAAAAAGTTTCTCCTCATGTTTAAATGGAGCTTCCCATGCCTCAGCTTCCAACAAGTTCCTGTCACAGATAGGACAGCAGCCTGCAGGGGTATTTTTGCAGAATGTTTGTTACTGCTGGGGTGTGTTAGTAACGGTATGAGCTGGAATTTCAAAGGCTGTTTCCAGGCCACTTTCATTGGCAGAAAGAGACAGTGTGACAAATGTAGATAGAAGTATATTAACATGTTTTTTCTACCACTTGATTCTACCCCAAACATAAAGGGAAAAACAAAAAATAAATCTGCATTTTATGACTGTTTCTGTTTTCACAGCAACTGAGTCTTCAGAACATCTCTTAGGTTAATATTGTCCAACCTTCTATCCCGGGCATCATCCATCTGCTGGACGTTATCTGCATCTCTATTGCAATTTCTGCTGTAGTGAAGAAACCCAGCCTTCTCTAGTGACACCATGTTCCAGATGTCTTCAATCTTTCCACAGCAGTTCACCTTTGGGATCTGTCAGTGTATGGGCAGTAGGGTCTGACAGGTTGGGAGACCCTATGTTCACTCCCCATGCTATGGATGTCACTAGTTCTCCAGCACCCCTCTTCTCACTGCTGTGTCCATAGACTGATGTTTAGCCACTGGTGACCAGTCTTCTCCCTAAGATGTTGAAAGTCTTTTCTTGCTAATTTGATCTTTTGCCTCCTGTAGGCATGTCCTTACCAGCATTAGCCTGGTTTGGCTCCATGACAGGTTCATCCTGGCCCTGATGGTGCCAGAGGTTGTAGCATGCACTGTCCCTACTCTGGCTCCATCCTATAGTGACCTTGACTCCTCACATGGTGCTGCCTGTATGCAGATACTCCAAGACATTGTATTCTGTCCCAATCATCTAGCAAAGTGCCCGGCTGAGGGCAAAGTGCAAACTACACAAACTGCAACTGCTGTAGGCCTGGTCTTCTCTATCTGCTGCGCATGGTATTATTTGTTGTCGTAAGATACATACACACTCTGATTCTCATCTGCTCTTGCACCTGAAATACACGCATCATCCTGGGCTGTGCACCAAGCTGTCTTGTCCCCCGGTGTACTTGTTGGGTCACAAGAGCTGCCACTAGCTCTCTGTCAGGTCAGTGACTGACAGGTAGTGACCACACTTTTGCCAGCAAGCCAAACACTAAAAGCATTTGATCTGAAGGGGATATCAAGTATTGTGTACAGGTGTCTGGAGGCAAGAAAGGCTTCAAAAGGGTGTTTAATTTTCCCTGGTGAATCCATGCTTTAAAATGCTTAAACAAATCAGATGTACAATTAGATCAGATGACAACTATATATATAGAAGAGAATG
This sequence comes from Chloroceryle aenea, assembly GCA_013399075.1. Lineage (NCBI taxonomy): Eukaryota > Metazoa > Chordata > Aves > Coraciiformes > Cerylidae > Chloroceryle > Chloroceryle aenea. The sequence continues at coordinate 304,570 of VWZY01004536.1, read as the reverse complement.
ATAATAATATTTCATGGAACTTTGGAGGATAGGAATAATCAAGGAAGGAGGAGTGGTTACAGTGGTACTAGTGCGATAACCAAGAGGACACAATTTGAGAAAAGGAAAATATTAGCTCTGTACAAGGAACAAAAATATAAAGTAAATAAAGCAGCCTAAAATTGTACAAAGCCTAAGAAACCAAACAAAACCTTTCCTCCAAGCAGTTATTTTGAAAGAGGAAAAGTACCAGGTACCACATTGAGTTCTCCGAAAGCTTCACTCTTGTTTAGGGGTTTTTATATGGGAGACACTAAAAAACTGTGGTGATGGCAGCTGCCTAAAATGGAAAGAGCCAACAATAATCTCTGCTTGATTTGAATAATCCCTGAAATGGAGAGGCTGAAACCCCTCAGAAGCAGTAAATTAAAATGGAACAGAATCCTGGCACATATAGTAAATGACGCATATCGTCAATGGCACAATCTCCTGTTGGGCATTGCACATAAAGGACAGACACATCATAATTTTCCATGTCTAAAATAAAAACCCTATAAAAAGTACTTCTTCCAGTTACAGAGAACAAATAAATTGTCCCAGAGTTATTTGTCTTCTTATTACAGAATTGACCCGCTTTTTCTCTTTTTTCTTGTTTCCTCCTTTCCCTGGTGAGCCTTCAGTGCAGAGGAAAAAAAAAAAAATGCATCTTGTCTGATCTAGGTAAGAGTCTGGTGCAGATGAGGGGTCAGAAACTGATAAACTATCACTGCTTTTCACACTGACAGTGTTCTCTCTTCACTGGAGTGTCCTGGGTTTTAGAAGATGCGATAAAGCACGTTCAGTACAAGTGGAGGAAATGTAAGAACTTCAGACAAGAACAAAAACAACCTTTAAATTTATGCTTTGTATTAGAAAATTGTAGTAGTAGCTACTAAACTAAATTTTTAAAGACATGAAAATATAAAGTCAGGTTAATGATCAAAACCAGAGATCAAAGCTGAGCTTCCCAGGAGGACTTTTTCTACTTTCCAATGAAGATTTTTTTTAAAAAAAAGGCTAGAAATATCTGTATACTGATGTCTGTGCTTTGGTGGGTGAGTGTGTAAAAGAAGGCTGGTCACTGGATCACCAGGACAGATACTGCAAAGGAAAACATCCTCTGCAGCTTTATGAAGAGTTGGCTCCTGCACTAGCAGGGAGGCACCGAGCTGCTGCACCATGTTCACAGTACATTAACTGCTGGTGTTTTCAGTACATGCCAAACCCAAGATCAAATAACTCTGCTGTTAGGTCATGCTAAAGTGCTCTGTTGCTTATTTCTCTGTCACATACCAGTTCCTGGGCTGCGGAGGCACCCGTGAAAGCAATACGTGGAAGTTTGAAACTATATAAACTTTGCGTCTTAAACCAAACAAATGGGCAATCAATGAGCACTCCTTGCTCCGTGTTTATGCTTTGATGAAAAAGCCTGGAGTTCCTGCTGGAAAGCAGGATGACAATTCTAAAAGGGCACAGAGCAGTGCCAGGCAGCAAGTCCCCACACCACCCCACTCTGCCTTGCCTCAGCAGGGTCAGGCCGTACAGAACCATCGCTCTGCTCCTTCCTGCTCCCCTGGTTTCTGCACAGAAGGCATCTGGCTCGGTGCTTGCCTCTCTGTCGGGCTTTGGGGCCCAGGCAGGACGGTGGTCGCTTGCAGGGAGGGGCAGGTGATAGGAACAGGCTGCCATCGAAGCGTTCTCTGTTCCCCTCTGTGTTTTTGAGGTTTTGGGCATTTAGTTTCCAGGGCAGCCCTCTCAGGATGTTTTAAGTCATGTGTATTTGCAGATGTAACTGTCTGCCAAGTGACGTGCTTTTTTTTTAATCTGGGAAAATCCTTGACATGTTTTACACACCAGATGTGCAGACACAGGAAGACAGACATACGAGGCCCAGTAACTACCATCAAGCAGAAGTGACTGCAATCTTTCTTCAGACAAAGCCCTCAGGCCCGGTGTTTGCCATCCCAACTGAGAGTGCACAAACTGGTGCTCAAAGCAACGCCTGAGCGTTGTTTGCAGGAAAGGCTCCCTGCCTGGCCCTGGGCCAGAGCCTGCTGCCCTTGGCAGCAGAGCAGACATGCTATTCCAGCAGTGCTCTGCTCTTTCTCTGCTCGACACAGCAGCCCCCAGGGTGACAGCGCTGCTGATACTCTGGAGAAATCTCTGGACTGCTTCAGCCAACACAGGGTGAGGAGATGAACTACAGTGCCCCATCCATTGGCAAAACACATGGAAAGGGGATTAAATCCTCCCTCATTTTGCTGCTGAGCCCTGCAAAATCCTCTTTTTTTGGTTCTCTTTATTATCCTCTGGTCCCCAAATTTCTGCCACTGATTTTTTTTCCCACACCTCCTCATTTTTGTTTTAATCCCTCTATCCCCTCCACTAGCACACACACAAACAGCTCCTACACTTGAGCACAAATACTGGGAGCCCTAAACATGCCAGGGGCAGTGTCTCAACATCATCATCACTAGTAGTACTACTACTAGTATAACACCATGTAATAATTGCAAAAATATACACAACAGATAAAATCATGCCAGTAATGTAACAGTATCCTACAGCTAGAAGGAACAATTCCTGGGAAAGCTCTGCTCCATCCAAGGATGGTACATGCTTTGGGGACTCATTGCCTGCCCCTGCTGAAGGAGATGTGGAACCAAGACAGTGGTGCTCTGTATTTTTCTTTTAATGGTTTATAATCTCAACAGCCATAGAGCAGAAGGTAGTAGACAAGACTAACCTCACATCTGAGGTGTCTGCTTCAGGGTGGAGCTATGTTAGAATAGCTCAGTGAAAAAGGATGTGGTTTTCTTTTTACATTACCAAAGTTAGTTTCTCTTACTCAGATTTGAAGAAACAGCTGAGTTGTTTTCACTGAAATTTTCCTGAAACACCACAGTCCACAGACAGACATCCAACATAGAAACTGTCTGCTCACACCATTGGTCAACATTAACAGCAACATTAAACAGGACTTGATAAGAGGAAGGATCGTGTAAACTCAACTATTAGTAGGCCTCCCTGTTCCCCTCATAATGAGATCTAGACTTGTTTGACTTGACAGGCCAGCATTTTTATAGCTAGGTGAGACACGGGAGGAGCCACACATACTTTCAGAAAGCTGCAATATTTAGCTATTATTTTTTTTCTCTGGCAGAGGCAGCAACATAAAAAGACAGGTGATATCCCACAGGATGGCTTGTGGAGTGGAGGAAGAACATCTACACCCTCTCTTGAGCACCCACCTCTCTTAGTGCTGCTAGTTGTGGGTCTGTAACATCAGTGAATCAACAATGGGATTTGTGTTTGTCACTGAAAGTGTGACCACAGAAGTAGCTGGACAAAGCCTAGGTCAGAATCAGCAGGAACAAACATGGCTGCGTGTCTTTTCTTGCTGCTGGGACATCCATATCCTGAGAAAATCAGGCACTTTCCAAAATAAGCAAAGTGTTCTTATCTTTGCCAGCTCAAGAGCTGTTTCATTAGTGATATCAAGAGGAAAACACAGATGTCAGCAAGGTCAGGCTGTCTCAGTCCACGCTTATTTGTGTTTTGGATTTGCTGTGAGCAGGGCTCCATGACCCAGCAGCATGACGTACAACACCTTGATCTGCAGGGGGATGTCCCCATCAGCAGAGCTGCCCAAGGGGTTGTTGTGGAAGATTTTGGCAAGAGGGGTCCACAGGGGTAAAAGATTAATCTCTCTGGCTTTATTTCTATAGCCTGTGTGGTAGATCTCTGTACAGAAGTCTGAGACCATCATCTCCTGATTCAAGCTCCTCACAAGCAATGCAGTTGCTCATAAAGTCATTGCTTCACCCCTCTGTCATTAACTGTTCCTTCCTTCAGCTGCATCTCAGCACATTGCCACCTCTGCAGCACCAGCACCATGGATTATAGACTCAAGTGTTGAACCCTACCAGGGAACTGATGCAGGCTGAAAAAACAACATGGTAGGAGGAGAAGTGGGCTAGATTTCTTTAGACAGGTGTTGCCACAAAAAGCCCTCCAGGAAAATGCAATCCTCATGGTTCAGATGGCCAGCCAGCAGCATGACCAGTCCTGCCTGGATGTGTGAGCACAGGGTCCACCTGGTCCTGCCTGCTTTACCCCAGCAGATCAGGTAGACACCAGGCACTGCACACTCTGTGGCTGTACAGGCACTTCCAGATATCTTGAAGTCTGAGGTTTCTATCCCTGAACAGGCAAATGCCCACAAACCATTCAGATAATTGTTTGAGGTGGAAAAACCAAAGGAAACACATCTGCATGGTTGCCCCACTTTGTTCCACCAACCAGCTCTGTTCCTGTGTTCAGAGATAATCTTTATGTGGAAAAAAAGAAAGGGTAGTGCATTTCCGCCCACACTGTTTTGACTTCTCATTGATAGTCTGGGAGAGTGCCCTTCCTCACCTTCAAATCTTTCCTGTGTGTTAGAAATTCAAGTGTTAACAAGTTGGTTCCCTTGAAAGCTTCCAGTGATAAAGCAGGAGCAGTTGGGTGAGCCACCAGCTGCAGCAACATTCAGGGGAAATCTTAGGGAGGGGAAATGGGTTCATCGGGACCCTTGGGAGCTCTGTGCCACTGAGGGGACTGATGAGCAAGAAGCAGAAAAAAGCTTGTTGAAAGGTAAAGTTTCCAAGAGCAATAGGGAAACAGTCATTACACAGGATTTCACTGGTAAATGTGCTTTGCAAATACAAAACCTTCTGGAAGTGGATGGCACCCACAGTGTGACACCCTAATAAAATCTCAAATCACAACCACAGGCCTCAAATCTACTTGCAGTTTAGATTCCTCTGACGTGGCTTTTGGACTTTCCACTGCAGCTGATGGCTACCCCGGCTTCAGAGCCTCCTGCAGCCTGAGCTCTGCTTTCTCAGTTGGTGAAATTGGTTGTTGGATATGGGTGTCCTTTTGAAGTTCACCACATGTTTTGACCACAGACCTGAAAGAGCTGACCACATGTGGACATGGGCTGAATCCCAGTCAGATACTGCTGCGAATTAGCCAGTTATAGTCAGAGCTCATTTTATAAGCACAGGGCACAGTAAAAGCATGAGTGTGAACTTTCATGGTGAAAAGGAACAGTACATTGAGTCTTAAGCACAACATGTCTCTCTTACACTTAATTCAACGCTCATTCTGACAGCTCCTGGTGACGCAGACCTTTTATCTGCTGGCTGCGGCCTCTCCTGCAGCCATGACTCAGTCAGCCCTTGCCTACACGCCTTGTTGGAGTGGTAATTTCCCCAAGAGGCCTTAATGAAGTTCAGTTCCCATTGCCCCATCTGTTTCTGACTTCTCTAGGCATGATTGCATCAAGCAAAACCCAGGAAGAGCTGGTTCCAGTCACTCCTTTGGGAAGCAGAGAAGCACTGCTTCACACCTAAGCTTACCTGTGGCCAGAAAAACACCTCAAGGCTGTTGTTGTCTGTCCTCCCCATCTCATATCCCCTGTCCTTGCGTTTGAGGACCTGCATATTTTATTAGATAGTACCATTCGAGGAATTGCATTTGCTACTCTGTTTCCATTGGCTGGGAGCAGGGGAAAATAGAGCTGCGAAGGCTTGATGGTGCTGTTGTTCATTGGTTATTAGGTAGGAAGTTTGTCTGGTGATGAAAATATTAGCATTTCCTTCATAAACTGGCTTTCTGCCTCGTACTATGGTCCCCTGGCCTCTCTTTGGCAGGACAGATCTACCATCGAGAGAAGGTGCTCTCCTGACCATCCTTGTGCCACCCATAGCAATATTGCCACCTGATCCCAACTACAACTAAGCAGAGCTTTAGGAGAACAAACAGGTTTTTTGTTGTTTTTGGGTTGTGGGGTTTGTTTTTTTTTTTGTCGGATCTGCTCCCTGCATTGGCTCATTAGAGGCTTCAATGAGGATTACTCTGGCATGAAGGTGGCCCCAGTTTTCCCTGTTCTTGCACCACCCCTGCTCTGGCTCTGCCCGGCTGCTGGCCAGGTGACATAAAGCACTTGAGCAGGGATCACTGGATCCAAAATAAGCCAGTTGAAATCTGGGAGGCAAGATGTCATGAGCTGTTTGATCCTGTTAATACTTGGGACAGCTCGAAGTCGGAAATGAACAACCAAGTAAAGAGGAGCGATGCTGAGCTCAGCTCCCCAAGCCCTGTCTAAGAAGTTCCCTGGGAAGTTTGGGGGATTTCTTATTGCTGTCTGCAGCCCTGAGGTCAGAGATCTGAGGGCTTGTATGCCATTTTTCCTAAAATGCTCTGAGTTACTGTTATAAAAGATGCAACTTCTCTCCATCTCCTTGCCTGTGTCCCTCTGCAGGCTGATGCTCTTCATCTCACCCTGAATTTTCTCCAAGTGGGGGGAAATTAATGTAATTGCAATGTTTTGGCCATCATGCTCTGCCTCCTCCAGCCATCACTGTCCCCTTGACAGCTAAAAGACTGCCAGCAAGGAGGGCTGTATGATTTGTTTTTTTTAAAGCTGGGTAAAGAAATATGGGCTGTGAAAAAAAAAGGGCCAAGAAAAGGCAGACCTGTTACCTCCTTCAGGTAGCAGGAGAGTCCTGGCTTACCCTGCCAGAGGGCCATTTGCCCCTCATGGATGCATCCACCTGCGAAAGCTGACAGGAATTAAAGAATAATGTGATTTTACCCAAAAGGCCCCTGGGGGGGGGGTCACCTGCTCCTGCAATTATGCAGTCAGGAAATTAGTTCTGATCAACTGCTCCCAGATTAATACCTTCTTGTGAAAGCAAAACATAGACAGGTTGGAATTCCTTTCCTCTTCTATCACTAAGGAAACTCAAAGGGAATAAAACTCTCCCTGAGAGACCCTGAAGCTTTGGCTTGTGGGCATAGAGCAATGGCTTCGCCTGCCTCACTTGGGCCAGCTCCATCCACTGCACATTGCCAGGCCGGAGTGCCAGCACATGCCTCAGACTTCCATCCACTTTAATGAACAGCCCATCAGTCAAGGAATTAAACTTATTAATGGAGAAGTGGTCTAGGTTGCAAAGGAAGGTGGAAATTTCCTGTATATGACTTGCCAGGGAATTTATAAGAGAAATCTTATATTAGAAAAATATTTAAACTACCCAGCATGAATTTTATATCAGTGATCTATACACACTAATATGGGATTTTTTTATATCCGTGATCTACACATACAAGATGGATGGCTGTTGTCTGATTTTAACCCAGAGACTTATCTGAGAATTGATCAAGAGGTATTTACTTTGAAAAATCAAAATGGATCCTACAACTTCCCTCAATCAGCAATCACAAATTGAAGCCATCTGGTATTTTTCACCAAACAGCCCAAGTTTTCAGATGTTTCTGGCTGTAGCCCACCTTTTCGGGATTAAGTTTTGCCCGACAGCAGGGGAAGGAGGAAGGAGATGCAATGGTTCCCCCACCCTTCAGGACAGGGAGCTGCTCAAGTCTTGTTTGCAGGCAAAGTTCCCTGCTCTACAACAGGTTCCCGAGGTTGCCTGCTCCAGCTTCGTAGCAAGCCTGGGATGAAGGTAAAATGGGTGCACTAAGTAGGGCACGAAACATCAGTAGCCAGTGCAGCTTGAACTCGCTCACTGGCTGCATGCCACAGGTTCTTTCATTTCCTTTGCTGGACCTTGTGCTCTCACCTTGGGTAAAGCAGCAGGAGACCCTCTGCTGCTGAGCACTCCTGGCCAAAGTTACCCTTTGACACATCCCACTTAGCTTATGAAAGACCCACATGCAATGCTGCAACTCCCTTGAGTGCTGTGATAGTCCAGATAAGGATGACCACAAGAAAAATGCTTACATATTTTTAGTTCTCATACTATTTTGTTTCCTACTGGGTCCACTATGAAAAACAATGAGGGGAAAGATTACTCATTCTTGGTAAAATTACTAATTCTCTCCTGAGGAGAATTAGTTCAGACAGTTGACTCGCCCTCACCCCAACTTTGCATCCTAAGACTGAAAAGCAAAGAGAAAAAATACATCCCTATTTTGTGAAAAAAGCTCCAGCCCCCAAGAAAAAAAGAATTTTTCCACTGTGTATTTTTTCTCATTTTCCACCTAGTACCAATCTTAGCAAAGTAACACATGGGAAACTAAGCCAGGAACTTGACATTTGCTTTCCGTTCAAAAGTGGTTTAAGCTTTCTACCTATTACCATGACAAAAAGGAGTTTGTACAGTGAAGGTAGAAAGAGGAAAGGAGGCCCTTTCTGCCTTCTGTTTGCATCTTTTAAAATGATCAACACTAGAGTGCAGAACTGTAAGATAATGTCTCAGCAGAGACTGTTCTCATTCCTGACATCTTTTCTTGGTAAAAGAGCTAGTAAGAAGACCTCTGATGTCTTCTGCATACCAAACTCAACTTTCCAGGGATTCTTCTACTGGAAAGAATCATCATCAAGTTCAAACCGTGCATGCCTTTCTTACCCGTATCCCAAAGTAACAGTTGCCACCATAACAGACAGAAAGTACAAACTCACCATAAAATGCAGTATCATCCAGGGGACAATCAGCAGGAGGAAAGCAGCTTTCATACTCCCTGCAGTTTTTGGCTTCTCTTACCAGACTCCTTGCAAGACAGGGGGGGAAGAAATTGTTAACCAATCATGATGGGGCTGACTGCTTTCAACTGTGTAGACCTCTCTCCAGCAGCAGCCAATTTCATCAGACAACTCATCCTAGCTCATCAAAGCAGCTCTCACAGGGGGAATTCCTGGCCTTAGGACATTTCTGGGCAGGGCTGTTGAGGTTCAGGAAGTCTCCTAAAGGTCCCCAGTGGCTGAGAGGGCTCAGCATGCTCCCCCAGACACAGGTTGCATCATGTCCAGGAGAAGAAATATGTTAAACTGCCTTTCCAAGTAATTCAAAACTTCTACTGGTGGTAACACTGGGCTTTTCTAAGCATGTCTACATGTGGTCAGAAAAATCACTAGATGCTTTGGGTTTACATCTCTCGCTGTGTGCTCAGTGGACAAAGGGACTTTCTGCAGCTGTGCCTAGACTGGAGCAATGCATTGTGAGTGCCAAGTTGTAATTTCTGGTTCATCTTAGTAGCACACCAGCGTAGGCAGGGTGATGAAAGCATACCTGCTTTGTAAGCCAACAAATTTGCTGTAACCTGCCCCAAACTTGATTTGGCTGCATCCTTCAAGCCAGTGGTATTCTGTCAACAGTAATTGCTCCAAAAGTCAGCTTACTTTTCAGGCTTAAAAGCAGGTCACATTCACATGGCATTGAGCCCAAGCACTGAACAAGGAAATTATTTTTATAAAGCCCTCTCCTCTGGGGGTGCATGGTCGACATTATCTCCATCTTACCAATCACGAGACAGACAAAAAGAGCCCATTTTCTGTGAAATCAATCACATTTCTTTTCTACACAGCATGAAATACCTGGGAAAGGTAGACCAGCACCAAGACTGGATTATAACAATGAGGTACCATCACTTACTGTGGATGGCATAACATTACATGTATTTGATAAAGTGAACATTATGTTAGACGCTTCCAGTGCTCAAAATCAGAAAATTCAGGTGTTGTTAGAATCAAAGATACTAGGAAATGTTGTGCTTGCAAATGTATCTACAGAGATAAGCAGCAAGAATGAACTGAAGAAGAAGCAGCTACAAAAATAGCTGGATATAAAAGTTAATAGGAAGTCACACATGAAAACTAAGATGGCTGGAGGATTGCAGAGCTTACACTGTTGAGGTTGGTAAGCCACATACCTTCTTGAGGAGCTACTCAAGGTCTCTTCACATCAACTAAACTGCACAGTATACCCTGCGCTCAGTTTTGTATCCCATGGTGGAGCTGGTTAGGTACTGGACAATGCGCACACCACTTACCACATGGCCCAGCTTGCACACAGACACCAGTCGGTTAAAGGGACCCATCATTCTCATACCACAGGCCACGGCTTCACTCCTGGTTATAATAGTTGCCAAGAGGCTTGGGATTCCCTCAGTAAAGAGGGCTACAGTAAGGAAAAAGTAGAGAGCAAGTTTTCCAGCCTGTGCCTAGAGATGCCTGGGAAGAAGAGGGGCTGGGGGAAGCCCCAGGCAGGAGAATTTGCTCTGGTGGGCCACAACCAGCCCTTTGGACATGGCTGGTGCCTCTGCTCTTGAGGGCAGTTGGCGAAGCAGGGTCTGGAAACACTCTGCCACAGTGTTGCTGCTGCCTCCCCTTGCCAAGGAGTCAGATGTCTTTCTGTGTGGCTTCAAAAAGCCAAGCTTCACACACAGACAACATAGCATACATCACATCAGCCACTCAAGCAGCTAGAAAGGGACAGTCAAGATTCATTAATGTCATTTTAACTTAATTACATTTGTAGATCAGTGCTTCAAAGAAGCCTTTTGACAAGCATGTCTGTCCTTGGTTGATGTGCCCTGGCAGGCAGAGGCTATGTTTTTTCCCTTCTTTTGCCTACCAGAACCACACACCTCTTTCCACCAGCAGGAAATGACAGAGCGTCAAGATCTGTCAGGACAGAATTAAGGAGTGCATGGTTGTTGTGCTGTCCTATTAACAGAGGATTTTGACTTTTCCTCTCCATTTATTTCAGTATATACAAGGCAGATAACCTTTCTAGCTTCTGGAAACCAACTGGTCTGAACTGGAGAGATGGCTGCCTGAGACAGTTCTTGTTGCAGAGCCAGTTTTCATAACACAATACTTAAAAATCTTCATTTGTTGCCTCAAATGGAGAAAATCCACAACTACAACCATCCTACAAACAGCATAGGCTTTTACAACTAAAAAAGTGTGCTCCCACAGCTATCATCAGGCCAAGTTTTTCATTCACCTCTGACTTCCTACTGCAACTAGAAAGCACACTCTTTAGGGAAAAATAATATATTTAGGCAAGAGGAGAGACGCAGTGAAGTCATAGATGGGCAGAGGAAGGATGTCTCAGGCTCAGAAGGGACTCAGCTGTGCAAACCAAAAAGCGGAGACTGAAATTATGACTGTTGGTGGCACTTTTAAGTTATTTGGTGATATCTTTGGCCAAGTGCTAGTAAGAAATCTGCCTAAAATGCAAACAATCACACATAGCAACAACATCTACTTTTGACAGCCCAAGTAATTCACTCTGCCTCACAAAACCATGTCATGTTTGTAAGAGAAAGAGTATACTGAAATGGGGTAGGAGATCTTGGTGGTGGTAGCACTGATGTAAAAAACATTCCCAGGCTCCTGAATTCACACATAACTGTTTGCCACTATCACTTTACAAATGCTTCCTTCTCACAACTTATTTTTTCCCTTCCATGTAACTCTGTGAATTTCACTGACTTTTGAAATGTCTTGCACTGAAACACACCACTTGGCTGTTTGTTTTCTACCTACAAAACAGTCCCTTGCTTGACTCAACGTGCATTTACTCGACCAGAGCACTTTTTTCCAGCAGCATTCAATGCAATAGGCAGCACATTCATTTCATTAATGTTCTGACATGGTATCAAACAAAAATTTTGTCTGTTTTAAAACAAAGATGCGGGTTCATCTAGGGTTTTAATTCACTATGATGCTATAATATGAGCCAGCAGTGTGCCCAGCTGGCCAAGATGGCCAACAGCATCCTGGCTTGTATCAGAAATAATGTGGCCAGCAGGACTAGGGAAGTGATTGTCCCCTGTACTTGACACTGGCAAGGCTGCACCTTGAATACTGTGTTTGAGGTCCTCCCTCCAAGAAGGACATTGAGGTGCTGGAGTGTGTGCAAAGAAAGGAGATGAAGCTGGTGAAGAATCTAGAGAACAAGTCTTATGAAGAGCTGCGGAGGGAACTGGGGTTGTTTAGCCTGGAGAAAAGGAGGTTCGGGGGAGACCTTATCACTCTCTACAACTACCTGAAAAGAGGTGGGGGTCAATCTCTTCTCACAGGTAACAAGCGACAGGACAAGAGGAAATGACGTCAGCTTGTGCCAGGGGAGGTTTAGATTGGATGTTATGAAAAATTCCTTTGCAGGNAGGTGCTGGAGTGTGTGCAAAGAAAGGAGATGAAGCTGGTGAAGAATCTAGAGAACAAGTCTTATGAAGAGCTGCGGAGGGAACTGGGGTTGTTTAGCCTGGAGAAAAGGAGGTTCGGGGGAGACCTTATCACTCTCTACAACTACCTGAAAAGAGGTGGGGGTCAATCTCTTCTCACAGGTAACAAGCGACAGGACAAGAGGAAATGACGTCAGCTTGTGCCAGGGGAGGTTTAGATTGGATGTTATGAAAAATTCCTTTGCAGGAAGGGTTGTTAGGCACTGGAACAGGCTGCCCCGGGAAGCGATGGAGTCACCACCCCAGAGATATTTAAAATATGTGTATATGTGGGGCTTAGTGACATGGTTTAGTGGTGGGCAGCATTAGGTTAACAGTTGGACCTGATGATCTTGAAGGTCTTTTCCAACCTAAACGATCCTCCCCCAGCAAGGGCATGCAGCTTTTCTACGCAGAACAACATTGCGCCTGTCCTCATCTCCAGCTCCTGGTGTGCCCTTCCTCCAGACTAAGGTTCAACACCTCCAGGCTGGAATGTGACTTCTTTCAGACGATGCAGGTGTCCTCCTGCTTCGGTCGCTGCCGGGCTGGCGGCTGGCCGGGCAAGCGGGGCCGGGCAGAGGAGCGGGGCTCGGGTGCCACCTGCCGCCCGGCTCCTTCCTCCGCTGGGCACACACCGAACCCCCCCGAAACCCAGAAAAATGAACAGCATACACCAAACCCGACATCTTACAGGCACTGCCCCCCAGCTCCACACATTGAGCCCCCTCTAACTCAGCAAGAACAAACCAGCCCCTTCAAGAAAAGGTGCATGGTCAGGTTGCCGAGCTTCACAAATTAATAAATAGTTTTAGACTCAGCTATGAAAACGTTTGGTATGCTACAGGAGTGGTTAACATCTTGCAGACTTAAGCTACACGGTCTCCAGGGTCAGCTTTCATTTTTTAAAAGGTCAGTCCTTCTCAAAGGGGAGGCCAACGTGTAACTCCATTGAAAAAATACTTCTATGAATGTTTCTCATTCAGCATTAAAGTTTGTATGTGTTTGCTCCAGAGAAAAGCAATGATGAAATACCATTACTTCTTTCTCCATTTCTTTGTCCTGTTCCCTGGTTATGAGGAAAGTAGAAAATTCTCCCACTTTATCTTGTAACACTAAATACAGTTTTCTTGGAACATTCTGGTATATTCTTGATGAATACTTTAAGACTTTTGAAAGCAGCATATGAAGTCTCCAACTTTTATCTTTTAAAATGCTATAAAAAGAGTAAAAATGCAACAGGGAAATAGGTTGTCTTCTCTTCTGAAAAACTTATAGAAACCTCATGCATTGCCTACTGCAATCCACAGAATCTCAAAACTATAAAACTGTGGTGTCAATGTATTCTTTAATTCACACATCACAAGGCAAGCCTAGGAGAAATAATTCAGAAGAAAGGAAGGCATTTATTTTGTATGCAATGGGTGGCTCGGAGGCTTAGGACTGCATAGACATGCACAAGAAAAGATTATGAGAAAAATCCATCAAATTATTTTTCTCACATCAGCATTCATGAAAGGCAGTACTTCATAAAACCTTCACATCAGTAAGTCACCACAGCTCCTCAGGGACGTTAAAAGAATGGCAAACTTCCTGGGAACAAAACAGGGGAGACTTCCTTTAAAACAGTGACTCTGGGCCTCTCAATGTGCCATCACTCAGCTGAGAACGAGACATTTAGCAGGGCCCTATCACATCTCTAATCCACCCAGACATGCTGAAATCTTCTGTCCATCACAGGTTCATGTCAGAAAGGCCAAGCCAAGAATTGTAAAGCGACAATTTTCAGTGAGGAAGCCACAGCAAAGCCTGCCAACGTCTGGTCAGCATCTAATTCCAAATAAATCCTATCAGAAAAAAAGAAACAAACCAACCCTGTCCTCCGTATATGGATGTCAGCGTGCGGAAGAGATCAGCTGTTACTAAGAATAAGACCAACGTGCGCTGTGACGACAGCTGGGTAACAAGGACTAATGATCACAATTCTCCCAGTGTGAGCTGAGCACTGGGTGAAGTCAGAAAAATGTCTTCTCCTACGGATAAACCAGGGCTGATCCCACACTGCCAAGGCTGCCTGAGCCCAGTATACATGTATCCAGCTGGAATTCAGCATTAGAGATAAAGCTGCAAACACAACATTGTGAAGAGGATTTCCCTGTTGTTAAAATCAACTCCTCCAAGGTACTGTTCCCAATGTGACCAGTAACCGTGTGCCTTTTAAGTAATTTCCAACACAGTTACAACCTAGCACTTCAGCATGGTTGGGAGACCTCCTGAATGCCTTAATGCAATTTTGACAGTCAAAATCCAAGCAAAAATACCAGCAACCTGGACACACCTATTATGTTCTTAAGCTGCTTTGAAAAAATCACAGCAAGCAGCACTGCAAATGAAAAGCACCAAATAATAGGGTATTCTGTAAGAAAAAACCCTATCCAAACCATTCCAGCTCCAAAAAAACATACACATCTAATTTCACAGCTGGTAATTATAAAAATTAAGGCTCTTGCCACTGATATGTCTGAGGGAATGATGTGAACTGCATAATTCATTACCACTGCAATAGCACCCCCATGAGCCAGGTCCCACTCCATGAGTGCTACGTCAGGATCTGTTAACATGCCAGAGATGTACAACTGGCAACCTCCCACAGATGTTTTTTGCCCATACTATTGCTTGTACATCTTGATCATTGCAAGCTATGGGGACAGACTCCTGTCTTGCTGAGTCTTCTGATCTGGACCAACACTGAATTCCTGCTCTTCCCTCTCCTCCAGCTGCAGTAACTGCACCAGTACTGCCCCAGCTGCAGAGAACACAGAAACAAATCTCTGTGCAAGCTTCTGCCCCTGACCTTAAAGTGCATGAGCTGTCCTCCCAGCTGTTGGGGCAGATTCATGGCATTGCTATGGACAGCAGAGAAAACCGTTGTCAGACAAACAGAAAGGTAGACAAATCTCTTTTTAGTTATTATTTTCCAGAAAGTTCTGGACTCCATTTCTTTCAAACATAAGAAGAATAGAGAAGTTAAAGTATTTCTGCACCAGGCAGCTTATTGCATGGCATAGCACCCATTCAGAATGAGTGAGTTTGCTGTTTATTGAATCCTAAAGCTAACCTTTTTTATCTATCACTATCAAAAACTGTAAGCTATACATATTAAGTAAATTATATCTTGATGTTACACTTAGTAAAGTTTTACAGTTAGTCTGCACAAACAGTCCCACACAGACCATGCAGTCATGCATAGTTTTAGATGTGCAAGAGATGGACCCAAGTCTCTCTCCATACCATGAAAACTTGCTTTGGTGCAGCCTACACTATCAGAGCATGCCTAAAAGCAAGAGAGGTTTCTGCTGAAAGAGACAGAGGAAGGTCTGTTATGCAAAGAGCAGCCTTTGCAGACACAGAATGCAACCTTTTAGATGATGTGATTAAACAATTATAATAGGTATCTTGCCATTTCACGCTCTGCTTTGGATCATATTAAGAAACCAAAAATGACAAACCCACCAACAGGAATAAGCACTGCAAGCCTCCTAAAGAACTCCTGCTCTTGCATAGCCCTGTGCTCTCCTGCCCCATGTTTATCAGTTAAACATTTTTCATGTGATGGAAGAATAATGCCATCAACAGTGGCAATAACTGTGTTTCAGCAGAGCCCTGTGCAGGTATATGCATATCCTGAAGGCTCACCTGCTTTTTCTCCAGATGGGCTGTTTGTCTGCCTTTGCTACAAAAGGGCAGCAAGGAGCAGGGTCAGTGCTCCCCTTTTGCTTTCTCAGCAGATGAACAGTAAGATGCGTAATGGAAGGATTAATCTGTTTGAGAAGATTTGCAGTGCAGCACACTATTCCTCGTGGACAGACTGGAGGTAAATCTTTTTCCTCCCACACAGGGTATGCGCCAGCTTTCAGGTTTTAATATCTTCAGTGCAGCCAGCAAAGGCAAAACACAGGATGGAGTGATTCTTCCAGCAAAGTACAACAAACTCTGGCAAAAGATACTTCTATTTATCAGCATTCAGCAATTCAATGTTACTTAAGACAAAGAGTACACATTCTATCAGCGCTCAACATCTAACCTGAGGCTTAGTGAAGAACATAAAAATAAGCCAAAATGTGTTAAATATTGGCATACTTAAACTGGCAAACAATCTGTAATCATGAGGGGAATTGTCCAGAATACAAATCAGAGCAGAACTCATCCCAAACATCACAGATACCCAAGGACACACTTGCATTTCAATCTCTAATGTGCCATAGGGGTTTTCTAGCTTCAGTCAAAGTGCGGGGCGGGAAAGAAGAAGAACAGGGCAGGATTAAATTTAAATCTCCTAAACTGAGCCAAGGACAGAATTATCCATGATGGTACTTGGCTAAACCAAACAATCCTTTCTGCTTGTCTTTCTTAATCATCTCTCCCTTTTTCCTTCCCTCAAAAATAGCATTAAAAATAAAAAATAATAAATATTTTAAAAAGGTCTGGTTTTTACTTCAGTATGAAAATATTTTTTGTTAGGCTCTCTAGAAGTCAACTGACACCATTTTGGATGGAACATGCAGTTGCATACTGACCACCCAGCACCCTGGCACTCGCAATCCCAGAGCTGAGGCTTTCATTGGAAGTCCTTGTGTGTAGAGCTTCTTGTGCCACAGCAACTCATACTCTGCCTCCATGTCAATCTCCAGCTTCAAATGCCAAAACCGTGTCACTTAGGAGTCACTTTTGCCTAAAAGAACACTTGTATGCTCTTTGCTGCTTGACATGGAAATGTGCCATGTAGTCTCCTACAACTTCTTTTTTTTTTTTTAAACAGTGAAATGACCCAATACAGAGCTAGATTGGCTGAGTCATGTCTTTACACCTCCCAAAGTTATATGTTTGCTTGTGAAGGGGACATCAGAAAATAATAGTTTACATAAATATATTTAGAGTATAATTATCGTATTTTGGTTACTTCTGGACAGTATTTGTCTACCATGGGTAGCTTACAACTTTTGTGCTAAGATTAGAAATACTGTCTTTCATAGTTCACTATAGTAAGCTGTGCTTTTTGATGCATACTCACATGTGCCTTCAAAGCCTGACATAATTTTAGCAATTCTAACAGAAATGCCATCATCTGTTCAAACCATGCCTGAGAAAAGTTCAGCAGACGTACCACCTGTAGCATGAATGTTTGCCTGCTGAATAAACAAACAACCGCACGATTACTCAACTATCTCTAGTTTGGCTCAGTCACGTGAGGTCAAGTAGTTCTTCAGATAATTCAGTTTAATGTCTAAATCAATACGACAGAATGCAACAGCAAAACAAGACAGAATGCAACAGCAAAACAAGTTTTAAATACAACAGGTCTATCACTGAAGGGAGACTGAAAAGTGCTCCTGGCTTCAGTAGCTTTTGTTTTCATCCCTTGATAAAACAGTTCCATTATAACAACTGGGCAGCAGAGCCAAGTAGAGAGTTTAGCACAAAATGTCTATTCCAGGTTAAATTGTAAGATGGCCAAGGGCAGCACTCCACACTATCCCTTGGAAGCAACACTGGCTGATACACAAATATATTTTGGCTAGATAGCAAGCAATCATTTACTTTCTTTTTACAGGTAGAGTAACCAGAAAAATCTTTCTGTATTTGCAGGAATTGCTCTTTCATGCCACAGAGAAGAAAAATCTGAGACACTTAAGTAAAGCTTCTAGCAGCCCTGCACATTTCATCCAAAGTGGCATGAGAACCACTTTGCATTTGCGTAAAGCCACAGCCTCTCAGCTTTCCCACCATGATTCTGACAGCAGGCATTTCCATGGAAGGTACCTTATCAAGGGCCATACTAGTGATTCCAAATTTCTTATTAAAAACACTGAAGACTATCTTTCCACTGGAATTCTCAGAATTGTGATCGTTTCTTTTCAGGGGTGAGGTCTACAGTCCTTCATTAAATTTCATGCCACCCATCAAAGTATAATTATAGCTCATGATGCTTTTTCACTCTTATGTAAATTCCATTTAGAGTGAAAAGCATCTAGCATTGAATTAAGAGCACTTTTTTTTGTACACATCTACTCCCAATACTCTTAAAAGAAGCAGTTGGTATAAAGGTTTTTATTCTCATTCAAAAGACAGCATTATCTGCAGAACTGCATTCCAACTTCAATAGACACCGAAAAAAGCAATTTTTAGCAACTCAGTAACATTTTTTGCAGCACTTGATTCTTCTCCAAGACATTCTTGGTGTTAAACTGCCATGGAATTTCTCAACACTTCAAATATTGAACTGTTCTTCTGAACAATCCTACTGCAAATTTAATGATGGACACAGTAGGATTTATTTGGATTTTATGGCCTACAACTATTGAACAAAACTATGCAAAAAAGAACATATGCACTTACATTAACTGAGACAACATTTATGACCTTTTTGCTTTATGGTCAGGAAGGTCAGTGGAAAAATAATTAAAGCACATTTCTGAGAGGGCATCCTGCTTTTGAAGAGAAGGATAATGGTCCCTATCTGCATGAGAACGTGGCATGAATTCACATATTCTCACAAGGAACAGGGTTACAGAACATCACATATTTCTGTGTAATATGTTCATTTTCTTGAAGCAGCTTGAAGTGCGCAGGTTGAAAAAACCAAGATGTTCCTCCTATCTAGCCAGTATCTGCTTTCAAAATGTTCCAAGATTCAAAATAGGTGGATTCAAGAAGGCAACATGTATTCTAACTGATCGTTCACATTCTAGCAGTTCAGAAGTGTCCAAACCCCCTGCCAGAGCAGGATCAAGGGCAGGCCACACAGGAACATATCCAGGCAGGTTCTGAAAGTCTGTAGAAGAGACTGCACAGCCTCCTTGGGCACCCTGTTCCAGGGCTCTGTCACCCTCACAGGAAAGAGGTTTTTCCTCACATTGAGGTGGAACTTCCTGTGTTCCAGTTTGTGACCATTGCCCCTCATCCTGTCACAGGGCACCACTGAAAAGGGACTGGCCCCTTCTACTTGACACCCACCCTTCAGATTTTTGTAAACATTAGTAAGATTCCCCTCTTGGTGCATGGTGGTGTTCCTCCCCAGGTGTAGGACTCTACACTTGCCCTTGTTGAACTTCATTAGGTTCCCCTTTGCCCAGCTCTCCAGCCTGTCCAGATCTCACTGGATGGCAGCACAGCCTTCTGGTGTGTCAGCCACTCTCTCAGTTTTGTATCATCAGCAAACTTGCCGAGGGTACACTATTTGGGGCAATACCCTATCATTCTGTGCCACAAACATTCTTGAAGTTAAAAGAAAACTATGTCAAGAAACTTGTTCTTTATGAATTATTTTAATGAACCAAATGAAGTGACATAAACAGGCCAAGTAAAATTACAC
The DNA here is from genome assembly GCA_013399075.1 of Chloroceryle aenea. Lineage (NCBI taxonomy): Eukaryota > Metazoa > Chordata > Aves > Coraciiformes > Cerylidae > Chloroceryle > Chloroceryle aenea. The sequence continues at coordinate 285,156 of VWZY01004536.1, read as the reverse complement.
AAAACCAGCCCCACCAGGTGCTGACAGAAGTTAAAGACGAAAGAATGACTGACAGTGATTTGAGGGAAAACAAGATAGTATAGTAAGAGATACTCCTCCTCGCCAAGAATGCCAACAGTAGCTTAAATTTCACATCAAGTGCTTAAATAAGGTCTCTGCTTTGTTTCTTAACACAGTGAGTCCACAGAAGAGTAGGGTATAGGCTATCCCTGAAATCCTGGCAACAGGTCCTGAAGAGTGTATTCCAATTTTCTCCAAATTATGGAGATGGAGGTGGCTAAAAAGAAACAGAGCAACTGAGGATCCTTTGTTACTCAACCTGGTCTCAGAAATGGAACGTGTTTTCTAGACCCCATAATCTTTGGCATAGGTTCCTTTTTCATTGTCTGCGTGAATGCTTTAATCCCATGACTGTGAAGGTTGCGGCAGTCAGTTTCTCATACACTAAAAACATAAGAGCTGCTGTAAGGACTGTCTGCAGGAGCTTTGCTTCAAGGCCTTTGTAGAGTCCCATTAATCCAAAACGCCTAAGAAAGGAGGGAGAAAAAAAAAAGCACAAAACCAAAACAAGCATTAATAGCCTTCTATAGTTAAATCAGTACACTACTAAGAGCAATTAAGTAACACAAAGCAATGACAACTGTAAGAATCTTAAATTCATTCTTGATCTCTTAAGTGTCAGCTTAAGTGTCAGCTGTTTAGTAATATTTTAAAGAGAAAAAGTAGAAAGTTAAGTCTTCTATACAAGAAACTTGCTTCTTAACAAGAAGAGAGGTGAATTAATGTCTGGTAACCACAGACATCCTTGTTGACACTCACTTTACAGATAATTGGGAGAATTTGGGTTTGGGTACTTATTCTACAACTTATTACAAAAAAAACATGTTGACCTAAATGGCAAGTTTAAGAGAGGTCAAAAGAAACAAAAGTCACACCCAGCAACATTTTCAACATATTAGTAATACTTGAGTTTTCTATGTCATATTAGGAAATAAACAAACTGAGAGCTCACCTCACTCTCTGCTGAAGAAGGTAAAGAACATTTCTAAGACTGCCTAGTGTTCGGTTCTCTGGGTTCAACCTGTGGCGTCCAAACTGAAATAAAATAAAATTTAAAAAAACAACAAACAAACAAACCCCAACAAAACAAAACAAAAACCAATCAATCAAACAAAACAAACGAGAGCATTTTGTTGCACTATTTGCCCATGATGCGAGGCAGAGAACCCAACACGCTTCCAGGTTATACTACTCACCAGTGAAGAGCTGAGGTCAAAGCTCATGCTACTGAACTTTACACAGCAGGCATTAAAATGGTATGTACTACAATAATTTGGTTTTGGGTTTTAAGGTGAGTCCTAAGAAAACGTTATACATAGCCACACTTGTTCTCTTTTGATTGCTCTGAAGGAAACAGTTTTCAAGAGCTCAGACGTGTAATCTGCAGAGCATTACGACATGCAAAGCAACTGAGATTACACAGTTGAACACAAAATTTATCTGCCCAGGAATGGCCCTGAAGCAAAATATTTCCACGTTAACTGATGTGGGAGAATTCGGAATCATTTGATCCACCTTTCTGGCCTAAGCAATACCTCTCCTTTAATCACTGAATTTGGTTATCCCCAAACTGTATTTCAGAAGGCATCATAGCTGCTGCTGTAATTTTATGTCTCAGAGTTAAACTAGCCATTTCAGCAACTCTTTTTCTAGCATTCATTGATCCTCTTATCTGATACATGTCAACAGTACTGTCAGCAATCTGTAACTATGAATTATTAATAAACAAGCATTGCCATACTTGTATTTGTAATGATATAGCCAAATAGCTTTTGAAGCCTATACTACGCTTCTGTGCTAACAAAGCAACTGCCCGTGGATGAGTTTATCCCAGAACTTACTCAGGCAGCTGCTACTTCTTAGGCATAAGAAATTATCACTGAGTTGGCAGAGTATAGAAGCAGATTTAGGCAGTTCAGAAATTCCAAGAAAATGCCAGGATGACACAGGTCCCTTTGCTATCTGTCTTCAGATGGAAACAGCAGCAACAGAACACTACGGGAAATCTCCCTTTTTTAGGCAAATACATGCTCACAACCCATGATCCTCTTGTCAGCAACCACCTCATTCGATATTGATAATTCAATGTTATGGATTGTTGTCAAAGACTCAGATATGCCCCCCAAAAATAATGTTAACTAGGTTCCAAGTTACAGCGCCAGTCACTGCCCAGATTACTCATAGGTTTCCAAACTACACCATGACTAGGTGCTTCCTTCTCCTGTTTTCTGTACCATTGGACTATTTTTGTACTGCAAACAAAGATTCATCAAGGGAGGAAAAAAAGAAAAAGTTAATTACTCCCTAGGATGTCAATACTTCATAGATTACTGCAGAAGATTTCCCAAAGGGACTACCATTCTCTACACTAGAAAAAAAAAAAAAGAGGCTTGAGTTTTAAAGAGAACTTTTTCACCCAGGATCACTAAGAACATTAACAGTATTACTATTTCTCCAGAGGCAAATTTAATTTATCTACCGTTTAACACCACACAGGTTAAAGAACAGTTTTGCTGCATAATGAGTAAAATCTGTGTCGTGTATTTTTAATGACTGAAAAGGAGACAAAAGATACCAAATGGCAAGGCTGGAAGCTGCTTACAGTGATCAGTTACACAGCATAACTGCTCATGATATGGAAGTGCCCTTAGCCAAAAAGGTGTTAGCAAAGGTGTAGAAACTTCAACACAAAGAACCCTAATAACTTTCAAAAAGTAAGTTTCTGAAGGTTTAAGTTTTAAGGTTGAAAAGAGTCCTATACTTCTACTTGGATGACAGAATTTAATTATGTTGTATAAATTGAGCTTGTATTGGGTGTAAATCTGCTAAAATTGTTTTAAAACCCCCCACAACTATGCAAAATATGATTCATACAGAATGTTATTTCTGAAAATACTAAACCTCTATTCATAACTTTTAACGTCAGTGTGAGCTACAAAAACTTTGTCAAATATAACAATACTAGCTTTAGATTAACATGTGTATTATGGAGTAGTGCAAGACTGAATTGGACAGCACAGGATCACAGATATGGGTTTCTGCTGTTCTCACTAGAAGTGTTCAGGGTTTCTGGCTATTACTTCTTTCAGAGAGCAAAGGGAAAGGAGACACCCCTAGTGACTGCAGAACTAGAGGTCGGGTTCTTGTATTCCCCATCATCACAAGGAGAGGAAGGACTGGCACCGAGTAGTAGTATTTAGGCCACTTTCATTTCACAGTGGCCCACTGTGAGAAAAATCCCACCACCAGGACACTGACAATTAGCTGTGCTCTAGCAGAAAGGCAACTTGTCACTGCTCAGGAAGCCAGCAGTGAACTAGGTAACCTCAGCTGAAGTGAGCAGTAAGCAGCAGCTGTTAGTACATCAAGCTGGCAGCACAACTTACCAGAGCTGCCCTTTTATAAAAGAAGGACACTGACACCGAGAGACAGAATCATTGTCAAAAAGCCGAAAGGAGACAGGCAAAACATGAAATAGTAGTCACAAGGCTGTAAACATTTCTATAGCAACCATGGAAAGGAATGAGTTTTGAAGTTGTTATATTGATGTAGCCCCATGAAAATTGTGCTGCTGTGCAACACTACAGCTAAAATAGAGCACTCCAACTTTCCTTCCAGTTCTCCTTCATACCAGCAGAGAACACATCACAAATTAAAAACAGACTGATGCTGCAACTTATCCAAACAAAGCTGTATTTGCTTAAATGTTTTTCTGTATCTGTCACTTCAGTAATAGAAGTCTGTGTTACTAGTTAACTCTTTAGATGTGTCCAGGCTGTTAAATCAGAAGACATCAAATGAAGGCACTAACTCAGGTGATAATCAAAAGTTTTGAAAACTTTAGAAAAGATGAGTGCTGTCAAAACTACAACGTGGCTGACACATCTCCAGTGCAGATGCCATTTTGTGCACTATTAGAGTGGTGAAGTATAAAACCGTGTGGGCACAAATGTTTTATCTAGTGTCTTTTTGGGGTAGCAACAACCACACCGTAAATATGTTCAAGTCCTATTGGTTAGAAATGTGGCATCTAAACTATCTGTTTACAGGCTATCAAAAAAGCCAAAATGCATGCAGTCCACTAATTAGAGAGAATAAAAACTAAAATAATTACAAAACTTACATAATCCAGGTGAACAATTAAACAAGAAAAATTCCCTGATAGACAAGCATTAAAAGTGGTATCCTTAGCATGGAATGTTCACGATCAATAATTCAACTAATCCTCCAAATTTAGACACATTTTAGAACACATGTAACGGCTTTACCATAAATGCAAGTCAGGGCTTCTCCTTACTTAGGAAAGAGGTGATAAGAAAATGTGGAAACATTTATTAATATTTACCTGTTATAAAAGTGATCAAAGAAACAACCTACAAAAATAGATTAATAAGCACAGAAATCAAAGTATAATATGCTTGCTTATGTACAGCCAGGTTTATTCTCCCACCATCGCTAACCCCCCCTCTTTGTCTTATTTCATTATTGCAAAAATATTGGTACATACTGAAGGCAGCAGCATTATCCAGCATACAAACAAATTACAAGTGAGAATAAGTGCAAGTGTTTCCATCACCACTACAATGAGTGTACAAAGCTGGGCAAATGGTTAAAGATATTATTTATGAGGGAGCTCAGCTTCCCCTGATGAATCACATTCTGGCTACTGACAAGGTCAGGCCATCATCTGAATAAAACAAAACCTATGAATAGAACTTTTTTTGGATTACCCTAGGTCATCTGGAAATAAACTGGGTTTAGAGGATTTAATTTTAACTTTCCACTTGACACAGTTTCTATTTATAAGCAAAGAAGTAAATCTACATTTTTGTAGTGCCTAAATGCATTACAGTGCATCAGCTTCTGCGAGACACTGTACTGGCATGTCACATGGTTGATCCTACCACCTACTTGAAACAAATGTGCACCAGTAAATACCAAGTTCTATCAGAATCTGCCAGTACAGGATCAAAAAAGGCATCATTACCAGTGAACTGTGCTGTGCAAAAGGAGCTCCCAAAGCGATGGATTCATTAACAGAAAGAAAACCATGCCATATGAACAAGGATTGCATTATACAGAGCAAGTCAGAGGCAGTTACACTGAAATGAAATGACTTACCCGCAGAATTGACTGTACTGTCTGCAGAGGATAAGTGAGGGTGGTGGCAACTGCTTTGGCTATTGCACCAATGACAAAAGCATCCAAAGATGTGAGCTGTTCAATAGATAAAGAACATATTACTTCCACATGGTACCAAAACAACCCCATACCCATATGTTTTGGGGGATTCTGTACTGGTACCTACTACCAGGTTATCTAAGTATCACTTGCATAAAGAATTCATGAGGTCTCTGGGTCTTCTAATTTTAAATGGTCATAGTTCAATCAACATTTCTGCAACTAAAATTTATCTGTAACTCCTATCTCCTCACAAGCTTTTGATTTTCTCACTAGAACTAGGTTACTAAAACATAGTGGAGATAAAGCCGTATGACTAGACAAATTTAAAGCACCAGGAGTAGACAAAAGATAGGGAAGTACCATTTAAACACACTATCAATCAATCAATCAACCAACCAACCATCATTTTGGCTTTTGCAAGATTTAAACATGTCACTTGTGAAAAGATGACAGCAAAAGGCTCCTTGAACATCACTCTATAATCCTGGGACATAATCACTACACAATCAGGCAGAATTTTAGTCTTGATGACAGAGGATAAAAATCTCAACCCTGTTAGTTAAGAACACCTGCTGGAAGCCCGTCCTCACCTCCAAAGCCCACCGTGTTCCACAACGCACTAAATACATTGTTATAGACTAAGCTGATTATAGTGCATCTCAGTCTAACACTGTGAATTAATGACTGAAAGCAAGTAGGTGCCCATATCAAAAACATGCTCCAAATTGGCAAAATATATTGATTGTAATCAGGAATATTCACACAAAGTCCATTTGGTATACTTAACGCAATCACAAAAAGGTCAAATAGGAGGGAAAATGTTCTCCAAAATAAATACAACCATTGCTAGAGGAAAAAAAAGTATTCTCCCTCTCCACTAATCATGAGCAAAGCATGTACTAGTTTAAGGTAGAACTAAGTAACTTAAAAGAAACACGAGACAAATACAGCAATTAGCCAACAGGCAAATAGCACTGTGAAGGGAAGCTCAGCCTGTCACTCAAAATAGGTATTGTCCATAATGTAACTGGACAGATCCATCAGGCACAGTGCTACAGCTGCAGTATTGACTAAAACTGGTAAAAAACCCAAGTCTCATTTATGATGTAAATTCTCATCTAAAAATGATTTCACTATGCCTTGTAAGATATTGATATGGTCTTACATTTTAATGTAGCCAAATGCATTTTGAAGTCAATTAACAGCAAAGCAATGCAGCTTGAACACGTAAGAGGTTATGACATTATCCTAAAATGTAACACAAATGCTTTTTGATTTGCTAGAATATAAGAGGAACATGAGTTCAGATGAGATGCTCTATCTCATATAGAGAAAAAAGAGAAAGAACAAAAGAGAAAGGAGTCTATATAGCAGGGTCAGAAAAGTGATCCTACTTCTATTTACAGTATCAGGGAGGTATAGTTGCAACACTATGTTCAATTCTAGTGTCTGTTTTTGCAAAAAGGATATTGAAAAAATATGAGGACCGGGGGGGGGG
>VWZY01004536.1:234352-275185 GCA_013399075.1 Chloroceryle aenea | reverse complement strand
ACCCAACACACACAAAAAAAAAAAAAAAAAAAAAAAAAAAAAAAAAAAAAAAAAAAAACACAACAAAAAAAACCCCAACAACCAAACAAACAAAAAACCCCAAAAAACACCCCTGCAGGTATTTTTTAAATCAGCTTGTTTCAGTGTGGCTGCACAAGCAACTGTTCTTGCAGAGTATTACTGCCAAACACAGGCACACAGTGGTCATTTTTCACACTGGATTTGCTAGAAAAGTCACTAGTGTCATCAACCCTTCAAAGAAGCCACTGTAGCATCCATGCGAGAGGAAGGGATGAAAAACAACATATAGTCCCCCTGGACCTGCATATAGCTAGGTATTCACTGCCACTTTCAGGTGATGACCCAAAAACAAGCTGGAAAAGTGACACCCAAATCCTTACATTACATTAAAACCCTCTTACTTATCATAATTGAAAATATTTCAGAATTTATGTGTATCTTTTCCTCTGGAAAAAAACAAAATCACCCCTCCCTGCCACTTGTCTTCAGCATCTAAAGGATGATGTTTAGATACCATGGTAAACAACACACTAGACAAATAAAATAATAGACCACAACAGCGCCATGCTTTGTGCCAGAATTCACAATAGGACCAGTTTAAGCACCTAATTATGATATGGAGAGGACACAGAAGAGCAATCAAAGCTGTATGACAAAGCAGGTCTGCATATAGTGGGAGGTGTAAGCACTCACTGTGACCACCAGTGGACTTCATGAAGAAAAACATTAGATTGAATATACTAAAAATAGATGAAATTGAGGTTTTAAAGTGTTACCTGCAACAACCCCAAGAACCAAGTCTTTTCCAGTGGTTGAATGCTGACCTTTGACCCAGAGAGCTTTAAGACTATTAAATGTATAAAAATAAACAAAATTGGAACAGCAAAGGCTGGAGATAACTGGGAACCATCCTCGATATGGTGCCAACCTAATAGAGAGAAAAAAATCATGGTAAGGATCAGCGAAGTATTTATGCGTTCTGTCTGATTTTACATGGTGGTGGTGGAGGGTCCCAGAGATACAATACTGTACACCACATGTGATACTAACTGGATATGTGCTTATCATTAACAGTAACAAGCTATATTAACTCCTGACTGCATCATTAAAATAAATAAGCACTTCTAGTAATCAGGAATAATCACACTGAAAAGGAGCCGTAGAGGTACAATATATTTACAGTGAGAATCTTGGGACTCATTAATTCCAAAAGCGAGTATTACCACCATACCTGCTCTCCACCAACAGCCAGCAATAAACTACAAACATCCAGGGATGAATATATAGAATCAAAGAACACCTTAGGTTGGGAGGGACCTCTAAAGTTAATCTAGTCCAATGACTCTGCAGGAAGCAGGGCCATCCTCAACTAGATCAGGTTTCTCAGAGCCTCATCAAACCTGACCTTGAATTTCTCCAGGGATGGGGCCTCCACTACCTCCTGGGCAACCTGTTCCAGTGCTCCACTACCCACATAGTAAAGGGCTTCTTCCTAACCTCCAACCTAAATCTACCCTTGTCTAGTTTAAAAACACTGCCCCTCATCCTCTTGCTGCAGCCCCTTCTAAACAGTCCCTCCCCAGCTTTCCTATAGGGCCCCTTCAGGTACTGGAAGGTGACTGTAAGGTCTCCTCAGAGCCTTCTCTTCTCCAGGCTGAACAACCCCAAGTCCCTCAGCCTGTCCTCGTAGGAGAGGTGCTCCAGCCCCCTGATCATTTCCGTGGCCCTCCTCTGGATCCACTCCATCAGGTCCATGTCCTTCCTGTGCCAAGAGCTCCAGAGCCGGATATGCAGTACTCCAAGTAAGGTCTCAGCAGAGCAGAGTGGCAGAATCACCACTCTCAATCTGGTGGCCACACTTCTCAAAAGTAGGCCAAGATATGACTGGCCTTTGGGCTGCAAGTGCACATTGCTGGCTCATGTCCAGCTTCTCATCCACCAGAAATATGTGCATATTAACATACAGACTGATACAGTCAGTTCAAACCATATACTAAAGCACACCAAGGTATGAGAATTCTCTTCTTTGTTGAGAAATGGAACTGTCATCCAAAGGTAACACACCAAAAAAAGGAAACAAACCAATGCTTAGCATAGCTGGAAAAACAAGTAAAGAAAACTACTCCTTCAATACGAAGTAAATAAAACCAAACAAAATAAATAAAACATACAAACAAACAACACAACCCTAAAGTAAGGAAGAAAAAGACAAAAACTTACATCTGGATTCTCACATAAAATTTACAAAATTAGTATTAGTAACTGAAGTGAATATACTCCACCAAGGAGGGTTTTCCAAAGGAGTACGACATATTCACGTAGGGGGAATTCCAAATAAACTTCTTGCAGTAAAGTCTGGAGCAAATCAGTCAGGTAAGTACTATCTATTTAAATTTAAGTAGATTAATCACAGATTAAAAATTGAATATCCCCTTATGATTTGCAGCCATCTTATTTTTCAGGTGACGTGTATAACTGCCAGTGTTCGTTAATCATCTACATTTATCTTAAGAATTACTTTGTAACAGCTGACTAACAAATCTCCCTTCTCTGACAGGCCTGATGAGCCTGTAAAACAGGGACACCGTGACAGCTGCCCCATGTCCCCAACATGTTCTACAATACAGAAAAAAAAACAAACAACAAAACCACCACACCTTCACCAAAGCTGCACAGGACAGGCAGGAAAAGTGGTATCATGTTAAGAGCATAAGAAATCTCCTCAACAGCCAGCAGTAACCATGGAGGCTCTTTAGTATTCATTAAAAATGTTGAGAATACACAGAGCATGAAGACCGCCAAGAAGGAGACCATAAAAGATGCAAGGTTGGTAAACACAGCATCTGACTGTTCTTATGATGCATGTCTTAGTCTTTCATCATGGATGCATCAAGTGCTTCTCCCTCCCATGTAGCTGGGAGTACTCCACGTGATTAAGACCGTTTCTGAAGTTACAGGCTTAGCTAACCATACAGTTACAATTACAAATTAAGTGACTATGCAGTTAGTCATGAGTGGAATTAAAACACATTTTTGCATCACCCATCTCTTCAGTACTGGAAAAGAAAGGGAGAAACACACCCTCTGGGGACCATGTCCTTGGAGAGGGTTAGTTTAGTTTTGCTTAAGAACAACTTCTGATGGTTTGCAAATGAAACATCTTGCACTACAAAACATGAAACTAAGACAAAACCCATGACTTTATTCTAATGAATTGTCAGTTCTAGCATCCAGAATTCACACATAAAAATTTCTGCACAAAAATAAAACTTAAGTTAGTGTTCCAAACTGCAACCTTGATAAGAACTCAGTGCACACCAGTGAATACCTACCATATCACCTAGAAAAGGATGATAGTGTGGCAAAGAAAGTAAAACTGATAAACTTCTAGAGACAGTCCATTAGACTTATTTGCTTTACCTAGATCAGAAAAGCACTCTCACAAAAGTGTAGTATGAGACAAGACTCTACAAACTATGCGAACAAGATATCAATGATTTCATATCACATTTCAGATTTGTTGTTTGGGTTTTTTTCTGTTATTATTGATTTTTTTTCCTGTTATTACAGACATCCCTAAAACTAGTATCGCTGCTTAGCCGGGCCTTTCAATACCTTGGGAAAACACATTGTTTCCCTCTTGCCAGAATTACTGGGGTTTTTTGGGTTGTTTGACAGGAAAAGTAGAACCATTACTTTTGTAGTCTCCACACACTTCAGTTAACTTTTTAACTTTTCTTCTTTGCTTTTTTTTTTTTTTAATTTTAATTGAAGTTTACTTGCCAGCCTCATGTGACAAAATTAATGCAGGAGTGTGAACAAAAGTGTGAACACCACCTGACCGAGAAGTACTTGTCAACTGCTCAAGTTCAAAGGTAGGAAAACATTCTTGACCAGGCAAAACTTTTGTCACCTTAAGATCCTGGAAGCTCTGGTATACCCCAGAAAATATCCAACAGGAAAATATTCATAACTAGGATACCCATACAACCCTTTGTCCCAGCCAGCTCAGCTCAGACTGTGTGGCAAATAATGAAGCACAGCGTTGCTGAAAGTTAACTGCTCTTAGATAAATCTCCAGTCTCACCAGCATGGAGTGTCACTTATTGGGACTCCTTTCACATGCTTGGGAGGAGAAGGAAACTTCCAAATGGGACACATGTCTCAATTCTCCTGTGGCTCACCTACTCAAGAGTTTCATCTTGGTTGTGAGAAACGGACACACCCAAGAATCCAGGCAGACAAAGCTGGCTTATCAGGTATGTTTATGTACAAACCTGCATGTCTGAAGAGGCACAGATACCTCACCAATGGAGGCACCATTACATCACTGAGCAGATCAACTGTATAAGGTGCTCAAGAAAGTTAATCCAAGTTAGCTAAAAACGAACACACAAGATTGTGCAAGTCATACCACCCTTGTATGGGGACATTTTAATTCAGAGTAAAAATCTGCCCATACAGATAAGGGCTAACTATGCCACTTTAAAAGCAAATTCAAATTAGTTTCAGAGCTTGTCTATGTGGAGACAAGCAGAAAATTTATATCTACTCACAGGCCTTCTTCTTTGATTATTTCCAGTAGGACTGCTGGTGTTGTCTTAGACTTCCGTTTCTCATCCACTGGAAAAGAGAAGGATGAAACTTTTAGATTACTGTAATTTTTAGCACTCATTTTCAAGTCCTTATGCTTCCTATTCTGAACATAGCCCAGAAGAGCATGTTTCTGCCTCCACATAAAGGACAGACATTGCCTATTTCTGCAGCAATTCCAGAAAGCATCTCTTCATTTGCTAGGCAACATTAATTCCCCCTTTTTTTTTATTTTTTCCCCAGACCAGCAGGTTCTGCAGTGCACCAGAGTATCTGCAGTTACCAATTCCTAACCTGAGAGTTGTGACAATCTGAACGTAGGTTCCCCTTATGTAAGAGACTAGAATTGAGCCTGTCCAACTGCTCTCCAAATCATTCCTTGGACTCCAGACTAGTACCCTTAGCAGAGCAAACTCTCACGGTTAATCTGCAAAGAGCTAAACCTTAGCAAAACACTGTCTCCTCCTGCACTGAAAGCTACTTGACAGCGATAGGATGCTGACAACCCGGCTGATAATCTCCCTCTAGTTCTTAACAGCATTTTAGTGCTAAAATGCTTGGTGATTCTGTGACTTTTGATTGAAGACAGAGTACTAGAACAATAAAGCTTATACTCAGATGCATTTTTTTAAATAGCGGATGTTACTACTCCCTGATATAACCCTGATTTTTCCCTTTAAACCATTCTCAGGAGTAATTCTAGACTAGTTTTTCATGATACTGCATCTTGAAGTGCCTTCAGCAGCCAAAATCAACAACAAACAAATGTAATCCTGTGTAATCTCACATCTTTATTTTTCTTTTTGGTTTTAGATAACCATTTAAAAGTCACATTTGGCCACAGATCACACAGCCTTTTCAGCTAATTAAAAAGTTGCTCAGTACTTTCAAAAGGGAGAATTACCTTCAGCTGGAAAAATGGTGTTAGCGATTAAATGATGTTAGTGTTACACAGGTAAGATTCCTGTTCATGCAAGATAGGTCCCACTACAACCACCCTTACAAGTACCCAAACCAAGATGAACAGAAACACCATCGTGCAAAGAAACTAGATTTTGGCACTTACCCTGAAGTCTAAGCCTAGCTGTATCCAAAGGAAAAAATACAGTCATTGCAGTCATACTGCCCTGAAAAAAAAAATACACTGGCTATATGGCATATCAGGTGCTTGTACAGATGCGTGCCAGACTTTGTAGCCCTTCACCTCAACCAGAAACCAGTCAACTAAGTTTAAAAAGGGGATAAACTCCATAGATAACAATGTGGGTTTAGGTCCCATGTTTACAGACAAGTTTGTTTGGGTTTTTTTTCCCTCTTGTATTAGATCAAGCTAAAAGTAAAACATTAGAAGCTTTCTGCCCAAAGACAAAGTTTTTGAAGTTTGAGAGCTAACAAAGTGGTAGTCAGGAGTTAAATATACTGCACTTTATCTCACATTAGTCTCAGCACCCAATTTTTAGTTAAAAAAATACCAAAACAGAACAAAACACCAAGTACAACACAAGAACCGTTGTGTTGTAGTTACACTTACAGAAAAAAACACAAATTTTTTGTTCACTGAAAAAAATTATAGTACAAAATTTTCAGGACTTGATCTAGCATAGTACTAACTTCCAATTTAGGCAATCAAGATCTGTCTACCAAGACACACCTTGTGGCATGAATTAAACCATAACTTAGATGTCACCAGATTCACTTCTTCTGAATCCAACACCCTCTTCACTTCCTGTGTGATCCAGCCATTAAAGCCTCTAAATGGAAAAGCCAGGAGCCACTCCCCCTTACAATAGGGTTAAATACTGTACTGGCAAATGCCCTTATCAAGCAGCTGTCCCCTCCCCTCTCCACCACCATTCAGCTTCTTCATTCTTTAGTACTCCAGCATTAATACTGCACAGCTTTTGAAAAAGATAACTCACTCAAAAAGACCCTGGCTTGGTGTAAATCTGTTAACCCTCAACGGGTAGCGTTAAATGCATTACGTGGCCGTTAAAGCTGTGACACTTACCCATTAGTAGCCATGCAAACTGTTTAAATGGTGGGAAGGTCTGCAAATCAAGCAGTGTGTTTAAAGCACACTACACGGCCTGACTTGAACATTTCTAGCGGTGCGTTACGCCATAGAAACACTCCAGCTCCTGAGCAGGCTGCTTGGACCTATCTCTACAACCAGCAACACAGATTATTTTTCAGGTAGTACTTCCTCACTAAGATAACTCCTGGTTGAAGTATTAACAAGACTTAAATTTATGCAGTTTTCATAACTCCAGGTAGCAGAGGAAAGGAAACACTTGGACATAACTACTTGGTTATATCAACCCACACATTTTTAACTCTAGCCGAGAGGGTTGATTCCGCTCCCCTATGTACTTGTCTTGGGTCTGCTCATTCTCCGTACCTACATCTGCTCATTCTCAGTACCTACTGTGTAGGCAGCTGAACCCATCTGACTAAAAATTTACCAAAAAAAATAATGTATTTCAGTTAGAAGGCTCGTGCCAGCAGTGCTAGGAAGAACCAAAATATACCTCCAAATAACAGCTGCATTACAACGACTATGAAGCCAACCTCAAAACAAAGTCACACACATCTCTGCACAAAACAGCCACAAGACTGCACAGTCACTACAAGTGCCAGCCTTCCCCTGCTCAATTTATCCTGCTTCTATCCTCCTGAAGCAAGATGTAGCCCGAACCTACTCTCAGTGCAATCCACCACACAGCAACACACTCACTTGCACTCAAAATCTGAAAATGGAAATGGGGAAATAATTGAGGTAGTGGCACACAGGACAAATGGGTGGATGCAAGGTACAGAATAGAGTATTTGACTCAGAAGGGACCTACAGTGATCATCTAGTCCAACTGCCTGACTGCTTCAGGGCTGACTGAAAGTTAAAGCATACTATTAAGGGCTTTGTCCAAATGCCTCTTAAACACTGACAGACTTTAACCACCTCTCCAGGAAGCCTGTTCCAGTGCTGGACCACAGAAATGCTTCCTGATGCTCAGACTAGACCTCCCCCGGTGCAGCTTTGAACCATTTCCATGCAAAAAGCATTTCAGACTCAAACTGGCTTAAAACATATATGAAACTACAGCTCAACAGAATGTCAAGAGATAACTCCACTGATGTAACAGATAAAATATAATTTATACCCTCTCCCCTCCTTTTGCTAAACTGAGGGTAATAAACCCAGAAAAGCAGAGTTACTTTTCTCCTGGGTTTATAAATGGAACAACTAAACTACATGGCAAAGGGACTGCCAGAAGTGTCATATGGAGGAAACAGGGTATTGAGGTTGAAAGTAAGGGAAAGCAGAGGGATGAGCAGGACCCAGCCCTTGAGATGGGCTCAGATTCCTTTACTGAATCACACTTGAGACCAGAAAGGAAACTAACTCATATTACTGGTTTCAGGAACATATGCTGAAATGCATGACCCCCTGCTGTTGGAAGTGTGAGGTTCATCCTCTGCCTTCCCACCCCCTCCCTGTCAGCTCAGAAACTCATTAGTTTACCAAGTCAAGTCATGCTGTCGCTGAGTAATTATTAGGACAGGTACAAACTAGCTCAAGTGATCCCAGATCCTGGTCAGCTGCACTTGCAATGCTGTCTTCTCCATTCTGGTGGCACAACATTTTTAACTCTTACGCAATGACGCAGACAAAGAAACTAATCTGGCAGAATAATAACTTCTGCTGGGATATTTCTTACATCAGATCTGTTCCCTGATCAGCTGCAGCATCACATAAATACGTGCACAGTAGTCAAGAGGTGGCAGTAAGTGGCCAGAACGAACGGCCTGAGGTGACTGCTGCTGCTGCTAAGAGGCATGCAGGACCACAGCCTATGGTTTGGCTTTCTAAATAAATAAAAATAAATAAAATAAAAATAAAATTGTCAGCCAGCATTTAGAGTCAAACAAAGCAGACTGACAATTGCTATATAATTCTCATTTTTGCAGCTCTTGGAACAGGCAGGTTACTTTACAGATATATGCAGAGTTAAAGAATACTTAAGCAATTCAATTAAAAGTTCAAAGGAAATCAAGCATTGTTGGAGTTTGGGGGTTTTTTTTGCTGCTGACAAAACTATTCATTTGTCTCAAGTTTGGACTGAGTATCCTAGAAAATATATGTGCTTTCAACATACTAGAAGAGAAACAAAAATTATCCTGTTGTGATCACAGAATGCTTTAGGCTGGAAGGGATCTCTTGAGATCATCTGGTCCAACCTCCCTACACAAGTAGACAGATCTCAGCCTAAGGCAGGTTGCTCAGAGCCCCATCAAGCCTGCCCTTGATGACTCCAGCGATGGAGCCTCCACCAGCTCTCTGAGCAGCCCATTCCAGTGGTCTATCACCCTCATATTCAAGAACTTTTTTCTAATATCCAGTCTAAACCTATGCTTTCCTAGCTTAAAACCTTTGCTCCTTGTCCTATCATTATAAACCCTTTTGAATGGACCTTCCCCTGCCTTCATGTAGGCCCCCTTCAGGTACTGGAAGGTTTCTATAAGGTCACTATCCTGCCCCAGGGCTTTAAATTGTATATTAACATTAGTGATAGGAAGTGAAAGTCACAAGGGAACAGAAGTCTTGAAAGCTTAAAAATGTTCTGTCTTCCTTCATAGCAACATCACTGCTGAGTGATGCATCTTCAAATACAATAGGGAATCTCTATTAACATAATTAACATCACCAAGGGACTTGAGGTATCATTTCATTACACCTTCTGAGTTTATGGCTGGAATTATAAATTCAGTTCACACCACAAACTTTATTAAGGAGCACAGCAGGATTATAGTGACCTGTACCGGATTATAGTGACCTGTTTAGAAGAGCGAGACGCTAACACTGAGGGCTAGAAAGCGTTACCAACTTCTGTGCAAGTCAGCAAAAGGAGAGTGAGCAGTATTTCAGTAATGATATCGTTTGAGAGAGTTTCATTTCTTGAAAATTAAAATACCCATTGCCCTTGATGTTTATGTAAGCAAACTTAAACAAAACACTTTAAGGAGCACACATCAATCCCATGTTTACGTATGATAAAGACAAAACACTCTTCTGAATTTTTTTTTTTCTTTTCGAATCAACCTTTATCCTTCAATTACATTTAGTGACTTTCAATCTATAGAAAACGTTACAAGTTCTTTTAAAGACTCAAATAAGAACAGGAAGTTTTGCCAGAAGAGCAGATCAGCAATTACTAACATACATATTTAGGTGTTCTTGCCAGTCTGGAATAACCCAAGAATAAAGCTGCATCAGCGTGCTTGAAATCCATCAGTATGCCCCATCCAACATGCTACGTCATGCTAAAATTCTTACTCTGTGGGAAGGACGAGGCGGATTTGCTGCTTACAGAGACAGCACTCACTCATTCAAAGGCTGGGTATGCTAGGAAATCTATGGGAACCAAACACCGCTTTTTAATTTACACTTATCATACGAAGAATTTCGTTCACTAACCTATGCAATCCTCCTCTGCCTGCACTGCGCCTGTGTTACGTTTCGATTAACACCTATGCGTTGCCTCACCCATCGTAATTTCTAAGTATACACAAGGCAATCTCAGAACGTGGATACTCAGCACAACTTTAGTACTACCCAGCTGAAGTGCTGTCCCTCTACCTCGATTTCTGGGAGGCTTAAGTTGTCAAGAGTGAATGTGATACCCGGCTTCAGACGCGCCGGGTGCTGGGAGCCCACCTGCAGCTCCTGCTGCGTTCAGAGAAGGCTCCGGCTGCCCATGATCAGCGGCAGCCTCGAGGTTTAACAAATCCCACAAGCGAACGAGGGCTTTGCGGAGCGGGTGCTGGAGCTGAGCCTCGGCGGCAGGGAGCCTTCACTCCAAACCCTCTCCTTGTAACCGCGAAGGGCTCGGGCACGATCACGCAGGGGGCAGACGGCAGCCTGGTATCACTGTCCGGCACACGCCGCCCTAGGNCGCGGGGCGCAGTGAGCACTCCCCGCTGGGGCGGAGGGGCAGCGCGGCGCAGTCTCACGTGGGAAATAGTCACCCGGCTGTAAGGGGGTAAGCCGCGGTGGCGGCAGGGGGGAATGGCGTCACTGGGAGCCCCGGGCACTAAAAAGTAGTGGGGTTGGAAGAAGAGCTGAAGGGCTTTTTATATGTATCGTTTTGTACATCGTGTTTTTTTTCTCCACGTCATAGAAGCTTAGAATAATTTCTGTGGCTTTAAAAAAGCACAGAGTTAAGGTAGATACTGGCAATACCAAGGAAATCCATCCTTCCTTCCGACGAAACTAAAATAACATCTTTTCTCTCCAACCTGCCTTTCCCAAATATTTAACATAAGCTTCTAAGTATAAAGAGGAGACAATTAAACACTTCATACGTCTAACTTGCACCACTTTCCTTCTACCTAAAGCCTGGGGTCTTTAACACTTTTTCAAGCCAATCAGTTCTTACTTCTCACTCCACCTGGACCCATGAATCCTGGGGCATTTCCAAACCAGTTTTTTGGTTCCCTTTCCCAGTCCACCGGCCCTTAGTCCTCCTCTGCCTTCGTGGCTGAGACTGCCCAGCACCTGCAGCCAGCGCACGTCACTGCAAACAGCATCTCCATGCTCGTCCCTGCCTTTGCGGGCTGGGGATGGAAGAAGTGCTACAGAGATGGGGACTCGACCCGGGGAGCTGGCCAAGGGACATGGTAGCCAAGGCTGACAACACTTAAGGCACACAGTGACAAGAATTAAGTACACAGTTTGGAAAATGTAAAGAATCCTACAGCCTTCTCTCTACATGTGGAAGAAGTTCTTCAAGGTAGGAAGGAGATGAGGAAATGAGGCTGGACATGGCACAATTCATAAAATATCTGGGATGGTATCTGTGTTTGTTCCTGTACTGTTGGTCCTTTTTTTTTTTTTCCCCATTTTTATGTCATATGCTTGTTTCCATATAGCTTCAAGGTTTTGCCTGTGTTAACAATCCTTTACCTCTTTTTAGCTTCACCTGTACTTCAAAAAAAAAATAAATTCTAAAATTCTTGTTCCCTTTGTATCCTATTACTTCTGAGCTATTTTGTTTCTGTTGTTACTCCATGATATTTTGTTCTCTCTTTCTGAACAGAAAAAAAACCAAACAAACCCAAAACAAAGAACCATAGAATCAGTGATCTACATTGGAAAAAAACAAAGATCATAGAGTCCAAACATTAACCCTACTCTACATGTCCACTGCTATATCATGTCCCTAAGCACCATATCTACATGACTTTTAAACATGGCCAGGGACATCGACTCAACCACTTACCTGGACAGGCTGTTCATCCCTTTCAGTAAAAAAATTCTTCCTAATGTCCAACCTAAACCTCCCCTGGCACAAGTTGAGGCCATTTCCTTTTGTGCTATCGCTTGTTACTTGTGAGAAGAGACTGGCACCCACCTCACTCCAGCCTCCTTTCAGGTAGTTGTAGAGAGTGATAAGGTCTCCCGTCAACTTGTTCTTTGTGTTTTAGTTCTTTGACAACTCTCCAGCTGCTTCTTGCTGCAAGAGCTCCTGGTGCTTACACCTGTGGTAGGAATCACCATACCATCCATTATCCAGACAAGGAGAGGACAGTTGGCACATTACAGACTTCCAGAGTTTCAATGTCACACAGACATATAAGCCATTTCCTTTTGGGAAGACATTTCATCATCGGGTGGCCTAATAACAGAGCACTCATCTTTATTTACCCTTCTGTGAGGAAAATTCCCGTATCTTCTGCCAGGAAGGAGGGCTGTAAAGATCCCAGGATACTCTGCCTAAGGCAAGCATTTCACTTTGAGAAAAACATTTTCCCAGTGCAGTGCTCCAGCATTGCTGTGCTCCAACTTTAGATGCTGACACCAGCAACTGAAGAGGCCACAACTGTCAATTTTTCTATGCAAGGCTGATACCACTGGTAGTCCCAATATTTTATTTTTTTTTTAATAAGATCCCCTGTGATGGATTCACCCACTTGGACTGAGTGACCAGTGCTTTGGTTCACACATCATCAACAAATAGACCTGACCAACATCATCCCTGCAGCACCAACCCCAAGAAGTGTGCTAGGCCGTACCTTCTCAAGAACTAAGGAGTTTAGCACATATCTTACCAGGAGCTAACAGTACCAGCCTGAGCTGGGACTAGATGAAACTGAAACTGCTTCAGCCGCACTCCTGCACATGTATCAGAAGAGGTTTGACTACATGTTGATCTTTATGCTGTAAACACCTGCAGTCCCCATATGCCCATGGAGCGTTCCTGTACAGTGCCCTGCCCAGCAACGATCCCCTCCTTGGGCAGGGACATCTCTCAGGGTTACTTCTCCAGGTTGAAAGGGCCCCTTACCTGGCATCTTATGTCTATAATGAGTTAGCTTAATTATTAGAAGTGTAGTAAGTGGTAAAGTGTTTGACTGTCATCTAAATTATTGTTCAAATCATCATATGGGTCACTATCAAATCACTAATTACTGTTCAATTATTGCTTAATAACCATTCAATTACCATTGATTTTATTTTTTTCAGTTGTCAAATAACTACTGTTTGATTGTGATTTAATCGTTAATAAAAACCTTTTAGTTAACCCCACAACGACTTCTCTTAATAATTCACCCGTGGCAACCCCCTACATGCAAAAGACCCAAACCTTAGTTTAGAGTTAAGGTGTACACAGTTCACTGTTTATCCCTCATCACTAAAGCAGCCAGGAGAGGCTTAGGTTGTACAAAACCAGGGAACAATTACGCAAAGTGACTTTGCACAATTAGGTTCATGTGCTTTCTGAAGAAATGCCTCAGGCAGGACACAAGCTCCCATTACTGCTGTTCCTTGTGATTCTGTCTCTCTCGTGTAGAAGGACCTTTTCACAAAGAGTCAGTTTGTACTTCATATTGGATTTTCATCATAAATCTGCACCTAAATCATTCTATGCTATTGCTATTCTATTTAGCAACATTTTAAAACAACATTATGCTTTGTATATATTGCAAAACAGGATATTAATGGGTAATGCAACAATTGCAATACTCCAAAACCATCTTACTTTATTGTTGGAATATACAGACTTAGTGAAGCTGTCCAAGAAAAGTAATGGGAAAAAAGTTACCTATAAAAAGTTTCACGAAGACACAGCCTTAGGTCTTCACAGAAATGCCACAAATTCAACAGGTCTCTACACAAGCCCATAATACGTGCAATCGGAGCTTACTGAAAGATGGAAGGCCCAAGCTATTTCCTTCTCCTCAAATTTTTCAATTCTACTAGAAAGCCTAGAAGGGAACCAAGTTAAGCAACTACAAACACAAGACATGAACTGCACCTTAGTCATTTTTTATTTGCAAAATGTTAATTTTGTAAATTCCTGTACAAGGAGGTAACAGACATTGAGAAACTTCAACAGGTTTTTTTTGGCCAGCCCACAGCTTTGTTTCTGATCCCCGAGAAAGAATGCAGATGCTATTAGTGACGTCAGAGGTCACATTTACTGACTCTGCACTGTCTTACCTTAGCAAATAAAGGATGAACTCTGAACTTCAACCGATTTTACCCTACTACTCTCCTTATTCTAACAACAAAAAAATCTAGAAATGCACATCTCCTTTTATTTTTCTTTCTCCAAAATTCAATTCTTTAGAGAGTAAAAATATGTTAAGACCGATTTAATTACTACTTTTAAAAAAGAACTTTCTGAATCTGTTGCAAAACTTAATATTTCAGAAGAGGCTGATTAACTGGATCATACTCCCCATACATCATAGATTAAAACAACCAGAGATTAAGAAGTGAGACTGCATTTGAACTCATTATCACAACGTTTGATCACAGAAACTTGGCAAGCTCAAGTTTAACTATAAAACCATGAAAAGTCCAGCCTATTCCAGACACAAGCATTGTAACAGAAATGTGTTAAACAGCCCATTTCGCAAGTACGTGTGTGCGCGCGTGTGCTTTGCCTCAGATTGTAACTGAGCGTCTGGAATGCTGTTATTTTCCCTATGCACTTCACATAGGCTCAGGGACCTCAGGGAAGCTGAAATACTTTTCAGTTTAAATCACTTGCATTTGCCATTATTAAATTTAATCTCCCATTATGCCACTTGTTCGACAGCCTTACTAGTTCAGACTACGTTTCTTAGCCACCTTTAGTTTTACGTCAACTAAGTAACTGTCAAACACAATTTTTGGTGCCTTGGTAGTTGCTTTGTTGTTTTTGGTTTTATTTTTTTTCCCCCACGTACTTGATAAAAATATCTAAAATCTGTTCTAGTTGCATATTTTTGTGGTCTTCTGTGTTTATCCAAAAAAGTTAGTAATTCATGCCACTATGCATTTTTATTTCTGCTGGTTCATAGAGTTTTCAGACAAGAGACTAAAGAAAAAGGATCACAGATTACAAAATGGCTTCTGAAAATCTTTTTTTCACAGGCACTTTTCCTTATTGCAGGGTAACGCACAAAAAAGCTAGAGCAAATCTTCTTTTAGAATGGTTGTGTTCATTTCTTCCTGTAAACTGCTAGCAGTAAGCCCTTTTTTAGATCAATTTTGAAAATCTGAAATCAAAAAGCACAGGTGGCAGTTGGTGTTTTTTTCATAGGAGAACTAGACACTGGTGGCTGAGTTTCCGCGTGAATTTTCCCTAACGAGAGGCAGTGCAGTTGGCAGCAGCTTAACCACTCCATTCTCAGTGTAATACCTCGGTATTTTTCCATTGAATTCTGATGCCTCTCTCATAACTTGCACCTTCAGCCTATTTTAAAAGATAATTTTATTAAGCACTACACTGGTTGTTAGGTCACTGCTCTGATTTTCTGCTATGATTCTTCTCTTTCTGAAATACAAAATGCAAACTAACTCACTTCCAGAAACTCTTACTCTCCATGGTGAGAACATTAGATTTAGGAAACCGGAGGTTTCAGTAATGGAAATCCATTTACTATTAACCAATTTAGACCTCACCTCCTTGTTATTTACTTTACAGTTGAGTAATAAGTACCTGGTCTTCCTGAATACCTTTATTCCATACAAACTGTGCTTACCATCTGACTGCTTCAGCTGCTGTCTTTAGGAAGAAATTCCTATATAAACTGCTACCCCAAATCCTGTATTTTTTCACATTTAATTTCTTTACATGTAGTAGTAACTTGTATTCCTTGTAGACACTGAAATGTTTGTACATTTAAAAAAAAAAAATCTTGGTTTTAATAAATGTATGCTAAGGTGCCAAAGTTTGTTACACACTTAATTAACAAAGAGTCTTAAACACATTAACATTCTGCAAATGCACTTATTTATTGACAGGATCCCAAGCTTGTTCAAGACCATCCATCTAGAATATACATTTCAAAAGCATATTTGTACATCAAAGACAGGTACAGTAATAATACTTGGTTAGCAAGATTACAAGTTAACTTGATTTGGTTAGTCACCAAAATCAGATTTACAGGAAAGTCCTCCATATTTACATTCAGTAGGACCTTCAGTCAGGGGGGGATGAAGGAAGGTTTGTCTCACAAAAAGCTCCTGTTTGTGAGGAAAACTGTGAAAATACGACTTACCTAAGCTCTGATTCACAAGGTGATCAACAACTTGTAGCCCAAAGTCACCTGAAATTATTGTTGCTCCACAGCACAGATCCACCAGCCACCACTTGACCTGCTTCATTTGTCACATTAAAACGCTTCCTGCTTTGTCTGCATTTCCATTTGCTTACATCTAACTACTGACCTCCTGTGACTCGTCCTGTTGCATTCAACATATTCGGTGGTCTCTGAAACCGATGGGAGGCTGTAAATTTTTATTCCATTTCAGCTCTTTGGTAGTCCAGAATTAACTCTTCTACAATGTTGCCCTCATTCCATCACGTATGAAGTAAAGTTGAGACCCATCTCTACAAAGTTCTGAATAAGGTTCACAAGACACCTTTCCCTAGGCATCAGAAGAAAATACTGTAACCATTTTCCTAGTGAATCACCCTCCTGCTTGAGGATGCCAATCCACTTCTGCATCAGTGCCAGCCACTATCAGCCTAATCTGCAGCCAGCAACAGGAAACAACCCTCCAGCTTCTACCACTATTCCAGTGACCCACTTGCTCTACAACTCTGAAAGCACAGCAGCATGCCTCAGTCTAGATGCCCTGTGGGATTTCAAAGGTGCTCCAAGCACTTCCAGTCAGGAGCTTGCCACAGTCTGCAGGAAGGTACATGTCAAAGCTGACCTGGCTCCAACTCACCCTGGTAGGTTCACAACCACCCATACCTTTGGGTGAGGGATTCTGCTTGGACAACGGTCTCTATGAGCTCCCATAACAGCATCATTTACTCTTACACCTCACAGAAGAGGGATGTACAGGCAAATGCAAGAGAGTAGCTTGTACAAGCTTTATGCAAAGGCCCTGAAAACAGCAAGGAAATGAAGTGGCACTTAAATGCAGCTATTTAATACTACAGCTAGTGCTGCTGGTCACTTGCAAAGAGTTGTTTCTATGACAAAATTTTACCTTTATCTTGCTTTTTAATCTCATTTATTGACCCATTCTGCCACTGGCCTATCACCACTGTCTTGTCCCACGTGTCTTCCTCAACTTTTGAGACAGTCTGGCCCCTTCCCATCTGATCATCACCTTCCAACAAAGACAAACCAAGCCACTTTGATGAATAGCTTTTATTCACAGCCCAACACTGAAGAGAAAGAAAAATTAAAAAAAAAAATTATTAAAAACACCAAGCCTTGCCTCTCCACATTACTATGCAATAGGGCACACTGTAAAGTAGCACAGCCTGAAGGTGGCACCTGACCTGACATTTATTTTCCCTTGGAGCAGCAGTTGAACCACAAAGGACAGAGAAGTCACTTGGGCTCATGCACGCACATTAACAAGGCTGTGACCTTCTACTATCAGTCAACTGCAGGTGTATCACCATTCTCTCTGGCAGACCAGGTCACACTAGTAGTGGCCAAACAGCGCAGCACAGGACTTGCTTCAGATGGCCAAATTGCAGACCTGACCCTGGCCAGCCCCTCTGATGCTGCACTGCACTGGCTGAACCAAAGCTGTCAGTTTTGAGTCAAATGGTCAACTGCAGTTAAGTACTGCCACTGTACTTGTAGGAACCACACCTGATATGTGCTGCAATGGAAGCAAATAACCTGAAGGAGATGACAGTAAATACTGAGGCAAGCCCTGAAAAATAATTTCCTCCTAGAGCTACTCAGATACCATATTTAGAATTTATAATCTTTGCTCATCTCCTGTGCAGTTAACTTTCTGCACTTGCACTTCTGTTCAAACCAGTTTGGCTGCGTAGAGATCCACTTGCCAACTTGGAACTGAGATGAGGTCCAGACATCTCCTCAGTTAACTTACCAGGTAACACTAAAAACATAAAAAACCCACATCAAGGGAGTCATGGGACGTACATTCCCAAAGAAGAAGAATTCAGCCAGACTGCTAGTGCCAACACCAAAATTAGGGTCAAAATTATTCGGTCGATGAGCTCTGAATAAGGGAAACTGATGTGTAAGCATGCAGGCAGGACACAGATGTGACTACTACCAGCCAGGGGTAGTACCCCACTTTTGACTAGTCATGGGTAGACAAGACACAAAGAGCTAAGATGAGATAACAGGAAACTGCAGGGAATAAATCTATATTCAACATACTCTAACACGTGCACAGCATATATGTACCAGTCTGAGCAAAGAAGTCAAGTTTTGGCCTATACAAAGGGGTGACCTACTTAAAGTATCTCCTCTTGGGAGGAGGAGATCAAGAGTATGACCAAAAGCCAGGCACACAGCAACAGTCAATCATAACTTGAGTTCATTTGGTCATGAAGACAAGCCCTTAAACACTTAATTCCAATTTAAACTGCAAGTTATGTACAGTTTAATTGATGCACTTCCACATTTAATTTAAAATAGGTTAATCAGAAAGTTACACAAACCCAAAAAGCTTTATTTTTCAAAACCATACTTTATTTTTAAAGGCTAAGAGAAGTATTCAGAACTATATTTCTTAAGCAAAAAGATTCACATTTCATTCTGCAGGGTCATTAGTATGAGAAAAAAGCATTTGGGGATTTATTATTTGCAACTGTTGTTGAGTTCCTACACCAATCCAGATTTATTTTAAAAGGGTAACAGCAGTTATGGCTTAACATACAGAATTACAAAAGAGTAACAAAAATGTTGAGACTCAAGTGGTGAGTAGGTAACTATGGGCATTCTTCTACAGAATGATAATGTTTCAGCTAAGACAAACACAAGTGACAACTATCGTAGACAAATCAACTGAACATCATCAGCACAGACACTGCTTCAAGGATACCTGTGCTGGTAATACCCAAGTGTTAGAATGTTCTGTCTGCTTCAATTACTTCACCTTTTCCTCCTTATCACAAGCCTCAAAAATGTAGAGGTATGAAACCACAATAACCAGGGGTTTTTTGGATTTTTTTTTTTAAGTGGATTTTTTGTTTTGAAGAAAATGATACAAAAAAAAAAGATGGAAGACTACAATATGTGGTGAAGGAAGAGTCATCACCTCTAAAGAGACAGTAGGACTTTGGCCAAGAAATTTTAAACAGTAAGCATGTAAGGACTCAAACTGACTCGGACACCAGAGCTGCATTTTTTTGGGGTATTCTCTCTCCTTCACTGATCTGTAACTCTGCATTTACACATTCTGGATGGCTTGCCTTCAGCGGGACAGAGGTAGTGATGGGATTAAGTTTCCTTCCCTGACGTTTCCAAACAGATGAAACCTGGTAAGCATGGCCCCAAGGAAGGGTGAGTGCAACCAGAGGAGGACCTGCCAACTGGGAAAGGACAAGAGCACAAGCACAGACAGTACACTGCTCTCCCAAACCCAGACTGATAAATGTTACATAAAGGTGCTGGACGAGAATTGAGCAAGTAACCAAACCTCTGTAGGTTCTGCAGTACGTACGTCATGCCAGGCTGTGCAAAGGACAGGACTGTACCTTTGCTGCAAAAGTTGTGGTGATCAAAATACTGCATTATTTGTAGTACTGCCAGAAGTTCCAGTGTGTAGCTAGCATGGTTATACTGGTAATTTTAATAGCTATATAAAGTCAGTCACCCATTAAAAAAAATAAAAATTACGGACTTGTATTTGCAGACAATTCCTTTATCCAGCTAATACTTCAGACTTGTCCCACCTTTTCTATTTGTGATTAGGCCACCTTTTCTGTCCTAAGGGGATTAAGACAGACCTCAACTGTTGAAGTTCCTTCTTCTTTGCTTACTGAGAGTAACTAATAATAATTAAAAAAAAATCCAAAACAACACAATAGCAGTTTTTTTCTCTTACACTCCTGGATTATTATAATTTCTTACAAGAGTGCTAATTCAAAGGAAACTGTCTGCAATAGTTACAATAAAAGGTTGCAACTCTAGGACAAAGAAGGATGGTTGAAACTAGGTCATCTGAATATAATTTGAGTGCTATAAACCAATCATTGAATAAAGTCAACACTTGGGGCTATATAGCAGTTCTCCTTCAAACACCCCATCTGTCGTCTTAAGAAGCTCAGAGGTACAATGATTTGTTTTATTGCAACACTGGTTAACCAAATCCAATCCTTCCCATTCAGATATGATTTTTAAGAATCAAAGATTTTATGGTTTGCTGCCAAATTTGGCAGACAATTTACTGATAAGATTCATGACCTTGGGATTGTTCTGGTACTTGGACATATTTGCTGGGTTCTGAGCAACATCTTGGAATGCAACCATAACTTCTGGGTCCTGCAGGACAAAGAAAAAAAACCAAAAAAATTAGGGCATTTATAAAACAAGACTACAAAAGTCAGTGGTTATGTGCTTCCAACATGAATCTAGTCCTTGACAAAACTAAAGGTTTAGGCAGGAGGTCTCTGAAGACAGCCCCGTGATACAGTACATGTTGTTAGTGTTGCATCAGTAAACACCAGTCATTACTGAACTTGCTACAGTAGAAGTTTTTTCCCATCAAAAAGGAGCAATCAAACACAGCCACAGCCACTGGATTTCAGGCACCTTCAAATGCATTTTAGAGGAGGCCTGAACTCTTTGTGTGTAGCATGCATGATAGGGTAACCTTCCTCTGAGCAACAGCTGCTACCCATCCCTTCAACCCTTTTCCTTCTAGCAGCAAAAACTTTAATCTGTTGGACTCCGAGCAGATGATGCAGCAATGTTTGGCGTTTAAAAATGCATATAATTCTCAGTCATTCCCCACCTCCTGTCACAAAGGAAAGAGAACCTTGTTATCTCTCATCACACCACTGGTGTGGCAATTCATAAATACGTTCACACATACATAAAAGTCAGTGGTGAAAAAAACTTAACAGCTTCATCTTCTCTATTTAGTATGAGAAGCATTAATATTTTCACAATACTGTATTTCTAGTACACCTTTGGCCTTCAGTGAACTAGAATTGGTCTTATTCATTTTACATGTGTATGTTTTGAACGGTGCCTTTTCATAATTCTATAGAGCAATTTTACATCTCCACATGGAAAAATGCTCCCATGAGCAACTTCTGAAAAAGATTGAAATTTTCTTCAGGTTAGCCGTGCTGTTTATTATGTCCAATACAAACCATCTGCACCAGCTGTAATTTCATTTGCTGTTCTTTCTAGCACATTTAAATAGTTTCACAGAAAGACACAATCTTCCCTAGACTTCTAGGCCATTACTACACCAAATATATTATTTGAAAACGATCAAAAACCAACTAGTATCCCTCAGAGCTGTGTGCTGCAACACCACCATCCTCTATCGATTCTTCCATCAGACACAGGAAAAAAAAAGTTGTCTAACCAGTCTGATCCAAAATTGCATTTGGTGGGTGTGGACTCCACTGAAATCACCCACATGGTTCAGTCATGTTTTATGCATGTTGGGAACCAAGAGTCAAGTCTTATCTTGTGTTAGAAAGATTTACAAGTGTTTTGTCTCCCTCACAAAAGGAAGTATGCAAAGTCTATGAAAAATAGTATACTGAAGTTCAGAAAGCAGACACTAGATATATTTTTCTGCATTTTACAGGACTCGCATGCAAAGGGAAAAAAATAAAGAGACTTTCACAAACTCAAACTTCTCGAGTTTCTGATTTCAGAATAGGGCATATGACTATAAAGAGTGTGTCACGTTGTTAAAAGGTGTGTTTTCACCTGTATGTGAATCCAGAACAAAAAGCTGAGTAAGCTTAGTCGCTGGTTTGTGTCAAAGCACACCTTAACGAATGTTAAGTATCCAGTTCTATGCCATGTGTTTCAAAGTCCTATAAATTCACAGCAAATAAATTACTCTTTAATTGTTCAACTCCCTGGAAGCCCTTAGACTGTGTTTATAAAAATGTTTCACACATCCAAGGTTTTGCATTGATGAGCAATAATGTTACAATAAAGTTTAAGACCAAGAGTACCATTTCCATAGGAAATATTTAGTACATAAGGTGGAATGGGTACAAATGTATAAAAATGGCATCACTTAAACATTCAGTTTGCTAATGCTCTAGTCTTTAGTTACAGAAGGATGAAAAATACTTCTAAGGAAAAAATAATCACTAATTTTTTTTCCAGCTTACACATTTTGGTGGAAATCTAGGTCTTCCATGACCACATATCAAATAAGGAATCCATAGGCTCATCTTACACCTCACTCCCTTTGAAAAGAACTTGCATGTGATCCATGACACTCTCTAAACACAAACATCACGTTGTATCCAAAGAAAGGAGTTGCACATGCAAGACAGAAGTACTGAAAATGATACAAGACAACTAATAATAAAAAATAAGAGAAACATACACACAAAGTTCCAGTCAATTCTTCTGGAGACTAAAAATCTTAGGGGCAAAAGAGCTAAAATAGCATCCATTAGAAGTCATTGCAAAGGTCACAATTACCATTAAGAAGCAATGAAAAGAAACACAATAGAAGTTTAGCCACTTTGAGTCTTTTCTGCATAATGGAATAGTATCAGACACAATTAAAAAAAGGAAAAAAAAACAAAGCAATGGGGGGGGAAGCGGGGGAGAAGAAAGGAGATACCCTGAATAGCCTTATCTTCATGTAATGAAATATCTATCTTCATCAAGGAAGAAATTTTTATACTTGTTTGCAGAGATTCTTATCTTTATGATAATGATGAGCAATAACTTTTCTGAACATGTCCACAGATACCCACCTCTGGTTCCTTGGTTGCTTCTACAAATGACAAGCTAAAGTTGACAGCATAACCAGTTTAATCTAGCTCATGTTTAGGCACACAGAGTGGTCAGGTATTACCAAGAAGTTAACAGTTAAGGCATATTTCAGTGTGAGCTCACGCATAATAGCCCCAAAGATAAGGTGATCGTCACTAAGTCTTAAGAGACTAAGATGATCTTTACTCTCAGAATACACATTTCAGAAATCACTTCTCTCTATGTCAAGCCTCTCCATACTATCCATTAAAATACTGTCTTAAGAAT
This sequence comes from Chloroceryle aenea, assembly GCA_013399075.1. Taxonomy (NCBI): domain Eukaryota; kingdom Metazoa; phylum Chordata; class Aves; order Coraciiformes; family Cerylidae; genus Chloroceryle; species Chloroceryle aenea. Next base: position 252,094 of record VWZY01004536.1, on the reverse strand, counting down.
AGAGATTTGAGAGATACTTGTGCGATTCAGTATTTTCAGACTTTTTCATAACACCTCAGATAACCTATAGAATAGCTGCCAGCTACAATTATCCATCAACATACTCCATAGCTCCACTGAGCAGAAGCCAAGCAGTAGAAACTACCATCTTTTAAGACTATAACTTACACTACCAACTCAAAGAGGACCAGAACAGAGTCAGTTGGACATTTTAGGAAAAAGCAGCAGCAGAGACATAGGTGAAATACTGAATAAATCGTATCTAGGTAGAGGGAAAGTTTGTATAAAGAGGTCATCAAGAGACTCAAGGCTTTGCTGATAGGTTCCACATGTTAAAGCCTGCCTGCATTATCAGAAAAGACCATTGACACATGTTCTTGCAAGAGAATCTTACATTATGTGTGGGTATGTATAATCAGCATGCAATGGAGTTTTCTTAAGCAGATGTGGCAAGCACTTAATATTTAGCTGCACCTCAAAGCTGTTTTCAGCAAATCTAATTTCAAACTCCTATATTGCAGCATAAATTAGCCAGGTAATGAATAGAACTACAAGTCATGGGCTTTTTCTGGATGGTTTGCATGCAAGTCAACATTGCTGACTGTGGCAGCCTAAGTCATGACGTTGAGCAACTAATTAATTGAGCAATTAATCAAGCCCACTGGGGAAGTAAGCTTTCTGAACATTAACTTAAGAAATGCAGGTGCAGGACTGTTCTGATAGTATTATGCCTCTGGCATAGCCAAACACTTAAGCCCCTAAGAGAAGAGCAATTCTCATCAGTATCATTGTAATATATGGTGTTGCAATGCAACAATATCAACAAAAAATTTTTTGTTCATGCCTAATTATCTCGTCACAATGTGTGTGCATTCAAAAAAGGAGCAAGTGAATGATACTGTGGGGAAAATAACCATTCAAAAGACTCAAAAGAGATGAAGAATTCTATATAGAACATAGGTTTTGCCTTTCTGCCTGTCACAGGTATGGGGTGGGGGACACATCTGTAATTAAGCTCCCAAGAGTTTGAAAAATAGCTAATATTGATTCAAAACAGTCTGGTGCCACACACAGACCTAGAGAATTTCACAGCAGAAATAAGCAAACATCCCATGGCTATCCAGGTGGTCATATTTTTCTTCATTCCCTTAGCTCATAGGTGCTCTTCTTCCCTCGTTCAGAACATTTAGCTTTGATTTTAACAAATACTCACCTGCATGGCTGCAAGAACTTCTGGATCACTGAGAATCTCATTGAGACCTGGCATACCTGCCATTCCTGGCATACCTCCAGGCATACCCCCAGGAAATCCACCTGAAAACCCAGGACAAGAAGAATGCATGATGAAAAACATTTCATACATTTCTATACAGGAGGCTCAGTGAAAGAGACCAAGACATAATTCCTTTGCCAAACTTCTAAAGCCATGTCTCCCATAAAGCTAGAGCTGGCTCACTCAAAAGCAGGGTCTTTGCCTTCTCTTTCTGGTAAGATTCACATCTCAGATCACTCATGTTTTTAACCCAATTGAATACAAAGCTTGTAGTGAGTGTCAGGTTCTAGCATCTTGTACATAGATGCAGTTATTTTTTCTGGTGAACTTAAATCAGTTGAAATGCATGGTGTGAACGATTCACGGCAAAAGCAGATGAGTACTAGCATGTCCCAGGCACATGCCACATTTGACAGGAACTTTAGGTTTGAAAAAAATCGTACCACCAAAGAAAAGAAAGAAAAAAATGCTGAAGCAATATGCTTGAGGATCTGGTCTTGAACCATAATGACCAGCTACCCCAGCTGTGCTGACCAGAGTAGATAAACATCTCTGGTTCCCCTGACAAGCTGATCTGGTTGGAGCATGCACACAGCCTACCTCTAGCACAAAGAGCATTAGCACTTGTTTATTCCCAGTTTATTATACCCAAAAGTAACATGGAAAGCCCAGTTTTCATGGAATGTTCAAGGACTGCTTTTCTAGATGGTAAACTGCACTACCTCATCCTTCGAGAAACTACTCTGTTCTACAACGGCTTACAACCAGCACTCCACCACTCAATCCAAATTTTCTACTTTAAAACTATTTTTTTTAAGCAGAATGGGTCCAAGGCATGCTGGGTAATTTAGAAATCATTTTAATACTAGTTTTTCAATGCATATTAAGCAAATACTTCATCTTTCTCAGTCCTTTCATTCTGTTATCCATCATTACTGATTTGTCTTCCCTCTACTTGATATCCAGCATCAATCCTCTTTAAGAGAATCTCACCCCTTTTCCCACTACTGCTCGACGAGTTATTTGTAGACAAGTTCTAAACTTCATGAAATGTTTTTATTTCTGTCTTACAAACAAATGCTGTAAAAGCTGTGGCTATAATGCTTCACATTGAAACAGGTCAAGTCACCTCTACCTCAAGTATTGGTACTTAAAAATAAAATACCTGGGAAGCCACCTGGGAAACCACCAAACTGTGCTCCTCCTGCCTGTCGTCTTGCTTCTTCCTCCTGCAGATGAAAGTACATCATTCCACACAAAGCAATGGAACTGCAACATGGTTTCTACTGCTCAACTGGTTTTAGGAGGAAAAAAAACAAACCAGCTACAACTGTTTGAGACTAGTAGGCTACTGCCTTAAACACAGCACTTCACTGTGTTTAGGAGGACTGACAAGAAACAGCGATGTCTACTACTATTGTAGTATGTTTTTGCAGGTAAGTTATGCAGAGTGTATTTTTACTGAATATGAACTGTATGATTCATTTTAGCTCCTCAACTTACATTTTTAGAACTAACTTCCACCCCCAACATATTAAAATACATCAGTAAAGCATGAAGAAAAAGCAAGTAAACTGTCAGGAAGTGAGGGAGAAAAGCAAAGCATTATCCAGAATTTAAAACCATCCACTTCAGGAGATTTAAGTACTTTACATGAAAACTATTCTGTCATACAATAACTGACTTATTTAAATAAGGGATTAGAAATTCCAGAGCCTATTTTTGTCATAAGAAATAAAAGCAGATACAGTACAACACCCTCTTCTCCAGATTTCATTATCGGTCAAGTAACCAAGACAGAAATCAACTCTCTAAAATTTAATTCTAAGACTTTAAAGTGATTCTCCTCTGCAATTCATTTTAACCAAAAAGAAGTATGACGCTCTCCAAATTATTAAGTAACATTAAAGCCTAAGTATTCACCCTTTGTGCCTTCTCATGCTCCTCCCGTGCCTTCTTTACTCTTTCCATTCTTTCCTTGATTTCTTTCTCCTCACGCTTCCGCTCATATTTTCGACGATGCTCTGCAATTTTCTGAGCCTGTTATGGTAGAATACCAGGATTTCATATACCTTTCTAGGACGTCAAAGAGCATATTTCAATACAAAATACATGTAAGCAAAACCATCTGCTCTTACCAGTTCTTGCAAGTAGGATCTGACTTCACATCCTAAAAGCTCACTTGTTTTAGGGGCCATTTACTACTTCCTCTCTACGGCACTCAGCTATTCACATCTACTTGGCCATAACTGGATTCACCAGAGCATTCATTCTAATATGCTTTCTTGCTATAGAGCTCTGGGACTTGCACCACAGTTGTAACTTAAACATGTTATTATTCCATGTCCCTTCATATTTTTATTCTGAAATATTCACTCCTGCAGGGCTACAACCAGCGACTGCCCTAAAAAAGGGAATTTTCAGTGGTATAATTCCCCCTGCACACACACACATACACACACACTTTTCCAACAGTGTTATTGCTGTTCCAGATGCCTTTACAGCATGCACAGCTAGACATAAGACTACCAAAGAATTCCTGAACCAAACCAAAAAAGGGCTGGCACGGAGAAAGTTTTCTTCCTATTATTAGCTTTTTCTCAAGTCTCTCAAATTTACAGCCTTCACAGAAGAGTAGTTAGCAATGAACACCCCAAAGCTCTTCACTATGGGCTCACTGTAACAAACAACACTAACGTAGCACTCCTTTCCAAAACCAGAATGTATCCATCACTATGTGCATCACAAAAAACAGTTCACGATGTCACAGATTGCCTACGATGGTTGCCCCCTGTAAAAAGCACACCAAAACTGAGGTTCAAGAACTGAGATATCACTGACTACTACAATGGATACTCTTTTTTCAGAATACCCTTTAAACAAAGAAATAGTTAAATAGTGAAGTTTTGATGCAACTTATTTTAGCTAGGAGATACATCTGCCAAAGAAAGCACACAGGCAGCAGGACTGACTTTTATTGAATGCAGTACATGTTATCAGAACCTGACTGTAAGGCCATTCAATAGTTCATTATGAGAAAGGTAAGTGGTTTGGTTTGTTGGTGTGTGGGGGAATTTTTTCTCTGTGTGTGACTTTCAGTTTGGGGTTTGTTGTGGTTTTGGTTGGGTTTTTTTTGTTTGTGTTTTGTTTTGGGTTTTTTTTATGAAACAAAGTTTCCAACATGATTTTCATTGTCTCTAAATATTTATCAAAATGAATTAAGCATTTTTAGAATTTGACTCAGACTTTCATCTGAAAGTGCTACAAACAAAAGTGTGCTAGGAAACCTGGAAGAGAATAAACTAGGTGAACATATTACCTTCACTTATTACAGATTTAAAAAAAAAATAAAATTAACCCATATATTTTTCTTTAAGCTACATACACACGTTCCCATACTGCTGGCAACTGCACATAAATGTCTCACAGTCAGTCTGCTTTTTCTGTGCACACGTAGATTAACTGAAAAATAATGCTTGGCTGAGGAGGAACCTTTCCAGTATACCTCTTACACAAAAGGTTGCAACCTAAGACCAAATTACATTTACTACAGATCAATAGTGTCCAACAAAGAAGCCTAATAAGTCATAAGATGGTTTGCATTGTTGTTTTGCTACAGACAGTGTCTTCCACAAAGAGATGGTAAGAAAACTGAAAGCTGAAGTTGTCAGACACAGGAATGCTTATCCATGTGGTGGGCCAAGCTTGGCTGGCTGACAGATGCTCACTGAGTTGTGCTCTCAATCCACTTCCTCAATGGGACAGGGAAAGAAATTAAGATGGAGAAGCTCCTAGTTTGAGCTAAAGACAGGAAGATCACTCATCCACAGCCATCATGGGTAAAACAGACTCAACTTCACTCCTTCATTGCCCACTCTTCCACCTCCTTCCCCAATCCTGACCAGCACAGGGGAATGGGGGCTGTGGTCAGTTCATAACACTGCACCTCTGCCACTCCTTCCTCCTCACGCTCTGCTGCTCCAGTGTGGATCCTCCCCTCATGCTATGATCCTTCATCAACAGACTGTTCCAGCATGGGTCCCCCCATGGGCTGCAGCCCCTGCCAGAAAGCCAGCTTCTGTATGCACTCCTCTCTGCCGCCCACAGTTTCTGCCATGAGCCTGCTCCAGTGTGGACTCTCCATGGGCTGCAGCTTCCTTCAGAGCACATCCACCTGCTATGGCATGGGGTCCTCCATCAGCTGCAGGGTGGATATCTGCTCCAGTGTGAACCTCCATGGGTTCAAGAGGGACAACCTGCTTAATCATGGTCTCCTCCACAGGCTGCAGAGGAATCTCTTCTCCTATGCCTGGCACACCTACTACTGTTCCTTTTTCATTGATCTTGGTATCTGCAGGGTTGTTTCTCCTTTTTTTTTTTTCTTTTTCTTCTCTGCTCCCTCCTCTCTCACAGCTGTTGCACTGTGTTTTTTAACCTTTTCTTATATATGTTATCATAGAATCACCACCAGCATCACCAACTGGCTCAGCTTTGGCCAGTGGTGGGTCTGCTTCGAAGACAGCTGGAACTGGCTCTGTCTGACACAGGGACAGCCTCAAGTCTCTTCTTACAAGAGGCCAGCCCTGCAGTCCCCACCTCCCCACAACCTTGCCAAGTAAATCCAATACAATGTAACAGCTGCAATCTGTGGTCTGTTAACTACTTAAAAAAAAATAGTCAAAACAGGTGAAAAAGAAAGTCTGATATCAACAGTCTTACATTTGTTACACAAAACTTCCTTCTTAGAAGAATACTGGGATCAACCAGTTGAGAAAAACTGAAAATCTGTTTTACAGAGATTATGCTGCCCTCAAGGGGTAGGTTAGTCAAAGTGCAAATCACAGCAACAAATATTTCCTTTGCAAAATGGATTTAGGATAAAGTTGTAATCAATTCAGAAACATCTTGGGGAAAAAAAAAAAAATTATCAGTTTTCTTTTGCTCTTCTGAATGTTTTTTGCTCTTCCGAATGTATTACTTCATAGTTCAGTTACATGACCAGCCCCAGAGACTCAATTTCTCCACACACAGACATAAACAGCTGTGATTGAAGACAGAAATATAAATTCAGTTGTCAGATGACACATGAACACAATCCCACAAGACAGCGTGTATTGGAAGAATTTGAGGGCAGCAATGTCACTCGAATAGAGGAACCTCCATTATGTCTCCCTACTTACTCTTGGTTGCACTTCCTTCAGCATGGCACTGGCATCTTCATCATAATCCAGCTTACAAGCTAATGCAAGATCATGAGCAGCTTCTTCCCAGTGACCCAGAAGTCTGGAATTCAGAAGACACCAACATTCAGAAGAAAAAAAGCATACTGAACTCTTAACAGTTCTTCAAAATATTTACAACCACACAACATTCAGTATTTTTACCTGCAGCTCTATGGATTTACAGAATTTTAATAATCATGGTGCTTGCTGTAACTTCCACACTAGATGACATTGAGAGGGCACTTGCTTGCTTCATACCCTTACAGTAACTTTTCCCTTCAGTAATGAGGAAAAAAAACCCACCTCAATCAGCTAGTGTCATTGTTTGCTATAAACAAGAAGCATGTAACAGGGAGAAGGTACCCAACCAAAGCACATGAAGCACATTAATAAAAATACTCTGCAGGACTAAGTGCATGTTCAGCATATAACTATACATTCTGTGTTCCCTAGAAGTCCATATCACTACTACCTCAAGCTTAAGTGGACCTTTACTCAGCACTCAAACATCCTAAATAACAGGAGGCACCATGTCGTAGTTGAAGAGGCCATACAAGCTACTGTGTGCATTTCAACTATCTATTTATACAAACTTTTGATAATAAAATAAAAAGCAAATTGTGGTATTTTTAAGTGGTCAAAGTACTTCTGCTTACAGACAGAGGTGTTAACACAAACTATGCTCCAGTCTTCTCACTCTTAGGGTCCAGACCATTTATTAAAACTGGAGACATCAACAAACTATTCTCTTAACACTGATTAAAATAATTAATTTTTTTTTTTTTTTAAAGTTTTACTAGCATTTACTCCTTCCACTTCTATACAGACTGTAAGAAGTGTCACTGAACACAGTTCAGAGACATCGAGGAGAGAGTACATAAAGTTGTTCCCCCCCCAGATAAGCAAAAATAATAGAAAGTACAGGTGCAGTTCATTACCTGTGAGCTTTCCCCCTCCATTTGTAGGTCTGTGCTGAGTCAGGATTAATCTTGATGGCTCTGTCACAATCTCTAATGGCAGCATTTGGCTTCTGCAGTTTCACAAAAACACTGGGGGAACAAGAACATTTATTGTACATACTGAAATACCATGTTACTAACTTAAGCTGGAAATAATTTTGGATGACTAACAGGCAAGCTAGTGAGATAATAGATTTGAAGAGATGAGTTCAAAAAGATTTTGTAGTGATATTGAAGTCATTGAAATTTAGTCCCACACACACACTGCAGGTGTATCTTTAGCAAGAAACAAAAGTATCCATTGTTCAGACTCAAGCCTTGCCAGCTAACTTCAGTGCACAAGGAAAGGATACATAAATGCAAAGGACATTTCAATTCCATGGTATTTGCAGTCTATAGCCAATTAGCAAGTCAAAGAAAACAGTGTTATGCACGGCCTATTACATAGTCTTTAAAACAGTAAGACAAAGAAGGCGTGAGTTACACGGGCTACAAGGATCAAGGAATCATCAAGAACTACAATAGGATATAGGAGGTGAGTCATCAAAACGAGAAGAGGCAAAACAGAACACAGGTCCAGAAAGTAGCCGCTATCCCTTGTCAGTTACATGAAAGAACAGCAATTTTTACAGTCCATAAATAGATCAGATTAACCAGTAGAGCAGTAATTTTAGGAGGTTCAGATATTTAAAATTAAAAATCTCTGAAGGAAACACTAAAAAAATATTCCTGAATTGTCAAAAGCATTTGATAATCAGTATACTCCAAGTCATAATTTCTGCCCTTTTACATCTACTTGAGAACAATTTAGCAGCAATTAAGTGGCTCTTTAAGTAATTTCATTATTAAGGTTTGTTATAAAGCAACCACAAAGTCATATATTCTTTTCTAGAATCAAACAGGTGGACAATGTGTCAGGAAACTGTCTCTAAACTACACATTCCAGTGCTACTGGCTGTACAAAAATCCTGCTCTCCCAAATACACAACTGCCCCACAAGCAAAACCCAAGTCCTCCAGTGAGGTGGAATACTCGCATCACGTGATCAGCGCTGCTGTTACACTGCAGGTTTTAAAATATCCTAATACATTGCCTGCTTATTTCTGCAACAGACCAAATTGGAATAACTTTCAAACTTCTCCTAACATTCTTATTTTTCATTGCTAATCCCAGTCCTGGCACTGTAATAGGCTTGAAAAATACCACAGTGATGGCAACAACAGTGTATTAAGGTACACACGTGGTGTTACAGGCAAAAACTTCGACGTGGAAAGAAAAAGACAGCAAGGTATGTACCAGTTAAGATATATAGAGTGGAACAATTAAAGAACATTAATTAATCACAGGAAAGTCATCCAAAATGGAATATTTCTTTGAATTATACCTTGCTATGGAAAAGATCCACTAAACTATGAAAATCATCCACAGTCAGGGGATGGGGGTCAGGGTGGAGGTGGGTGTAAAAGCAGGAGGAAAAAAAAATTAAAAAAAAAAAAAAGGTGTTTGTGGGAATTTATGCTTTTGTAACCCAGACTTGCCCAGACTTTCTCAAGAATCAAGAAGATAAATCTGTTTGTCCATTATGAAGTTAGGGTTCACACACCTCAAATGTGACAACATTCTCAGTCCATTATCTGCAGCCTGGTAGGTGTAATTAACAGTGAGGTGGGAATTGAATGGCTTGAAGAAATAGGTGTGTCCTGTTCAAACATATGACTTGAACAGACACAAGTCTACTTTACAGTCAACAAATTCATTCAGCAGGTTCAAGAGGGAGAAAATCGACATGATTCACAATTAACTTTGTTTCTAAACAGGACAGATTTCAGTCATCTTAATCCCAGGGAAAAAAAAAAATTACTAGTGTTTATCTAGCATTATTCTAACTCGACATACCAAAAGCCATATTACCACAATGGATTCTGGAACAGTCTTCTGTTACTTACTCTATTATCAAGATTCCTTATATGGCTGCTTCAGTAAAACTGGTTAATCACATACAAAAGAAAATACATGAAGTGTAACACTCTCTTTCCCTCATGTGGTTTAATACAGATACAGGGTGGTTTTACATAGATCCTCAAGATGCCATTATATTAGGTTCTATAAGAAAAAGAACAGGCAGAAACATGTATCACTAGTTCACAATGACTCACCTTGCCCTCTTGGCATACAAGATGGCCAAACAAGGATTTAGCTTGATAGCATCTGTGAACAAGTCAACAGCCTTCTGAAGTTCACCTAAATATGAGTACCAGTAAAGTTTCAATCAATATGCAACGAAATTACACCCAAATTGCCAGACCTGCCTTACAGGATGGTATATCCCTTAGCACTTCTTAATATAACTTAATCAAGAAAGGAAAATTAATTTCTCCATCTTGCTATGTAACTGAAGTACAAACTCCAAAATTAATGCTGGAGAGGAGGAGAGGCTTTTCCTAGTTAAATTTGTACATTTAACTTTGTATGGAATCAAACAGGAAGCCACCTCTTTATTGCACAGCTTTTCACTGCATTAAGACAAGCCACTAAAGACACTAATCCCAGTATGTAGGGAAGTACTATAATGATCAATTTAGAACTGATAATTCAGTTCCCCACTCCCCCCCTTCCCTGACCAAAACTATAGCTGCATTGGGAAGAGAGTACTTAAAGAAGCTTTCATGTTCTAGATAGTTTTGTGTGTCTTTCCTGGTTTTGCTGGGGTAGAATCATAAACCAGCCACGGTGTGTAGGCTGTGAGCGGTTTCAACTCAGCCAGGAGCTTCACTTGGGAGGTGCAAAAGCCAGAGCAGCTGGCCCAAGCTGGCTCACAAGCGTATACTACACCATAAACATCATGCTCATTATAAAGTGTGAAGTTTGCTGAGGATGGGGGGCTACTCTGGAGGGGCCTGTTTATCATTTTGCTCCCAAGGACTGCTGTACACTCACTGACTGGGCTGAGCGTCACTTTGTGTACTTTACATTGGCATTGTAAGTTTTGCTGCTTCATTAAATCTGTTCTCATTTCAGCCCATGGGTCTCCTCTTTCTGATCCCCCTTCTCAGCTGGGGATGGGTCACTGAACAACTGCTACAGTTTAACTCGATCCAGGCTTAACACAGACAGCATCCAGCAGGAAGCGGATTTTCTCTTCCTTGAAAATATTCAAAATGGCGGCCCAAGGCTTACTTCACTTTTTGTTTTCTAAATGAGAACCAAACCTCATGTCCTAGAATATATACTAAAACCCAGTATTACCTTCACTTAGAGCATTTATCGCTTCAATCTTCTTCTCATTAGCTTGATCCATCATCTCTTCAGTTACCTAAGAAAATGAAAAAACACACACAAAACCCAGAAGCTGTAGAGTCCAGGCCAGAATTACCAAGCTACAACAATGACAAAGAAAGCTCTAGTTTTTGGATTCCAGAATTATTTTTTTTTTAATTTGCATTGGAAACATAGTTGAAAAACAAAACAAAACCAAACCACACTTTGCTTTCAGCTTGGAGACATCAGCTAGCATTGCTTTTAACCAGAAAAATGCTCAAAACAGGAGCAATGGAAGATTCCTGTATATCTAGTTCTCGAGGGTGTTTTAAGATTTTTTTTTTGGTGTTTTCTGACCTGATTTTCCTCATTAAACTTTTTGATGGACTCTAACCTTGAATAAGCAAGCAAGTTTTCTATTTAGGAGAAAAAGACCTCAACCTACAGCTAGCTACCTCGCTAATATAGCGCTCACCCCCTCTCAGCTGCTATCCTTGGATAAACTCAAAACTTCTCACTATCTTTCCTACAGACACTGAAAATATTGTGCTTACCTCCACATTTTCATCTCCCATTTCCTGAGGGTCATCACTGTCAGGTTCAATCACTCCCTCATTGTCAATTTCTGGGGGAAAACAAAAAAGCAAGATTATGCTCCATCTACAAACAGAAAGGCTTTCCATAATCATGTTCAAACCGGTGAAATGTGATATAGTAATCTATTTTTCACACCTAAGTCACTCTCTTCACTTTCTGGTTCAGGTGATTTAACAGGCTCCTCTGGCTGTTCCTCTGGTTTACCCTGAAAAAGAAATGTATTTATAAAAAAAACATTATTTCTGACAGTTATTCTATTCCCACTCTAATAAATAACAACATGTCAGAAAATCCAAAACTAATTTTCAACATCATTTCATGGCTAAACTGGTTTATTTTTAAGACATAAATCTCCTTTTTCTTCCTCTCAGATTAAGTCTATTACACGTGCAAATAATTCAGAGCCCACATTTTTTGACTCATGAACTTCTATTATTGGTAAAGCCCATCCTTCATATTGTGTAATTCAATAATCAAAACCAATTAATCCCAATAATACCCAATTCAGAATCAGTTTTTCAATCAACATTAACTAACCCTTCCATCCTCCTGCCTTCCCTCACATACTCTCTGGATCAAAAATTCTCTCAATCAAAAATTCTCTCCATCTAATACTATTATGTTAAGGTTCCTTTAGTAGTGAAAAATAATCTGGTATCAATGATTAAAATATTGTTTCTATTTGTCAACATCTTTGCCACTCACACATACTTAGAATGTTTTTTTAGATGTTTTCCTATCAACTTCTAACTACATTACTGGTCTCCTCTAAATCCTATAACTTAGTACATTCTGCTTTATCACAGACACAAGCTGCTTGTTTTTGTATTCAGTCAGACTATACTCACTGTATATACACAACCCCTCCATACAGTTCTAACTAGCCAGTTAATTCCAGAATATACTGTCTTGTTAAACGTGCAAAAAGACAATTCTACTTATTCCAAAAGAATTTCAAGCTTAGGAAAATCCTGGTATAAATACCAACAAGCTAAATTTATTCTCTCCCTTAAAACAAATGAAAAAAACAAAACAGAACAACCAAAAACCTCTTCCACAATACTGCCTTAAGTTGTTAGTTAACTGCTCATTTCATTACCTAACAGTTTTGCTAATATTTCTTCTCATTCAAAGATTATAACTTAATCCACTAATGACTACAGAAGGGGTGCATCAACAGACAGCGAGAACATAAAATAAATCAAGACTTTGTTTGGAATTTGCATTGCACAAAACATCAGGCGTTCAGGATTAGGGAAATGGAGCATGATAATACTTGAAAGAAACTAGGAAGCCATCTGTAACAAGTCATCTACAACATGCAATGGGCAGGCTTCAGAGTGAGTCCTCACTCACTCACTACTGCATATTCACCTGCCCTCTTTGAGTGGAAATTGACAGCAATGTTTTCCCTCCCTCTGCTCAGTAATTTTTTCAGAGTCCCAATGTCAGCTTTCAGTGACAGATCCCTCATATCTCACCTTACTTGTCTCCTCTGTGGAGGCACTGGCTGGAGCGGGCGGTATTGTGCCTCCCATACTTTTCAGCAAAATAGAGAAGAGAAAAAAATGAAACAATTAAAGATTACCAAAATAGTGATATGCATTCTATTGATTCAAATCCTGATGATAATCCCAGGTTTTGTTGTGACACAAAAAATGATGATCCAATTCACTATAAAACCATCAAATAAAATGCACACATCCACCACACTCTTCTCAGTGTAACATAACGCACACGGTGTCTGTTGGCTCCTCCACCTTGAGCTCTGCTGTGACTTGTACTCGAGCACATCACACACCCCTCACCATCTCTCACAAGGAAAAGTTGCCTCCTTGGCTGAAAGGAGTATTTTCTCCATAAAGTGTAACTTATGTATTAAATCAAAACTAAATAATATTTTATTACAGCTGTAATAATAATTACTTTTTGTCACGGTTTGGTCAGGGCAGCCCCTCAGACCTAACAGATGCTCTCTGTTAACCCTCCCCCCCTCCCCAAAGGGACAGAGGTCAAACAAACAAGTTAAGAGAATCATAATGGCCTAAAATGCTTATGCAATTAAGAAATTGCTGCCTAGAAAAAAAAAAAATTCTCTTATGTATTGCAATACATGCCTTTCCTTAGCTACAAGGAGCATTCACTGCATAGACAGCATTCTTTCAAATATAGAATAAATTTCCATATTGTATTGACTTTGGTTAGCAGCCAGAACGAAGCATAGGCTGAATTCTCCAGCCATTTCATGTAAGGTGTAATCATAGCTAAAGGCAGGCTGCCACAGGGACTGCCATTCCCATTCATCCTCTGCCCCGCATTCTATCCAACCAGAGTTTTCAATTGTTCCAGCCAGACACGCTCCAAAGGGAAAAAAAACCCCACATTTCTATCAACTCAACTGACTCCACCAACTCCTTGGGGCCCCACACAACTGATTCGTTGTGATGCAGGGGAAAGGAGAAGGAAGTTAGAACAGGAGTGGGCAGAAGGCAGGACTATCAGCTTTCAGGAATTAGTGTAACATAAAACTATCCCCTGGGGATGAGATCCTACAGCTTCTTTAGTTGGGTTGCTGCAGTCCTGTTCTCCCCTCTTTCCTCCCTACTGTCAGCAGCACCATTTCACAGTCTGGCCCCAAGCTGGCTGAAAACAAACCTGGATGGGGTGGGACACGATAGGGGCAGGGATAAACTGGAAAAAAAAAAACAGGTAGAAAAAGGAAGGAGGTAGCAGGATTGACAGGTCCTCTCATAAGGCCCTACAGTAAGAGGCAAGAAAAGCCCCCTACTATTCCTAGTTTACAGTAAGTCATCAAGGAAAAAATACCACAAGCTACAAAAGCCAACATCTTCTCATGATACTGCAAAAATCTAGATGTGTCCCCGGAACACTGACACTACTTAATCTGAATTATGCTGCAAGGACTAAAAAACTGCGGTCTGACCTTCTACAGGCAAAAAACACAGTACACCTAGCAAGTGTTTCTCCTACATTTTAACTCTGTAGGCTGACAATAGGGCACGTAATTCCCTACCTGTCTGGAAAAATAAGTTTTCTCTTGGACCATAGGGCAGCTGTGGAACCTTTCTTCAGCACAAAGGAAACTACAAATTCTGCAGCATTTTAGTAATGCTAATAGCCAATATCCAGGGTAACATAATGCTTACCAGGTAAGACCCATCTAATGCTTGTTAGCAACACTTTTTTCCTTTCTCTTCTAAATATTAATACTCTTTCAAAGCCTGGCTTACTGGAAAGACCGAGAACCTTCTAGACCAAAAGGTTCAATAATATTTCCAGCTTCTAATCATGAATTGCAGTGCAACTCAAACTACAAAAAAAAACCCAAACAAACAATTTAAAAACAAAACAAAAAAAACCCCAAAACAAACACAAGAGAACCGACACACCTGACAAAACAAAAACAACCAAGGAATCAAATTATTGATCAATTCCTAATTATCAGTCTCAAGACCAGCTGGTTTTAAGTCTGACACCTTGGAACATCTCAAGGCTGAAATGACTTGGTCAGTCTCCTCTGCCCTCTTCACATCCCCCCCCAAAACTATCCAAGCTTAGAACAGCCTATATATTTAACTAATATATATGCATGCTTTAGAATATGCTGGTTTATAGTACGCTTTTCCACCAACCACCAAAGCTAAACAGTTTCACTCCTAGTCCTTGAACATGTTTTTACTATCCAGTTATCCTCCATTTAAACAAAGCAATTTACTGTAAAATTCGTTAAACCAGTATTTGATTACAATGATTAAATGCACAGCAAGTATATAAGCAAGTTTTCAACCTATTTAACCTCAAGACATATGGAACGCTCCTGTAGGAAAAGGCAGGTAATGAGCTGTGTGACTAGCACGTGTGCACACAGACAAAAAGATTTTAAATTAAACCTCTGTGCTAAAACAGTTGTGCAATTCCAGTAACAACTCTCGGGAGCTGTCAAGGCTCCACTGCAACCATGACTCCATACTTGCACTCATCACAGTGATGAGAACTGCTACTTTTATGACTTGTTGGAAGAACTACAACTGTTATTTCTGCACCCACTTTCATCACCGACTGCAGTATTATCTTTAGACAGAATCTGGATTAACATTTATTCAAAAGGTGAAAATCTATTTGAAGAAAACAACAAGGAAAAAAAAAAATCAAAACTGCAAAAAGACCTGTTCATCAATTGGGGATTCTGTGCTTTACCTTTAAGGAATGCTAGTGTTTCTTTGCTCAGTTGCAGGGTTTTGAAACATATTCCCTTTAATGACTCATTTCATAACAATTCAAGTCAAAATATTTATATTTTTATGCAACTCTGAAAAAAGCAGGCATGATTAAAAGGCAGGTCAAAACACTTTCTTAACGTAACCCTATACTGGAGTGTGCTTCCTATACAGGGAGCATCTCTACAGAAATTAACTGCAACAGCTGAGACAGAACAAAGGTTAGAAGATACCAAGAGCATGAAAACAGACAAGTCTTAAGGTTTCCAACACAATATTAGCAGCCAGTCAGGATTAAAGCGTCCTATTCCGGCTTTACAGCAGTTAGCATCTTTTAGGTTAGAGTCATCAGGTTTAAAAAGTACAAGAAAATCAATCATCAACATGTTAATGATGTATTTCAATATCAGTTAGTTGTTTTCCTGTGATCACTCACAACACTACCTTAGTGACTAAACCCATATCTTTTAGATTAACTCATATAAGCCTGTCAGAGATACAAGACTCACAGATTTTATTTCCACCTGAAGCCAGACTATGCTAAGTTTCAACCAGTTTCCAAAGAGTGAGAAGACCTTATAAATGCACTGAATAGTTCTACTACAAACAGCACAATTATGGAAGGGCAAAGGGGAACCCCCTAAACTTCCAGACATTTTGATGTGAAAGGTAGCTTGGCTACCACTTCAAATATCCAAATGTATAAATTACTCAAATATGTGAGGAAAAGCAGAAAATTTAGAGAGATATAGGAGGTTCTACTCTGAGATATTTTTTGACTGCTGAAAAAGATATCTAGTGAAGATTTTACAGGGGTGGGGGGAATCCACAGTTCAGAATTTAAATTTTGTAATACAAGCATCCTTCTGTTAACCAAGTACAAACTTTAGGAATTAATCTGGAAATCAGATCCTGCCCCATCAACATGGGGAAAGAGAGAAATCAGATTTCCGTTCCCTAATGCTTCTCTTTGGCCAAAAAAAGTCAGTGTTTGTCCTCTCCCTCCCTAAACACTCTATTCACAGCTTCAGAATTGCTCAGGAGAGGGATGGAAGTAACCTAGGTCAAGGCTCTTAAGTCTTTTACACGGTAGCAGAAGAAACTCAAGACCTGTGGTAGGATAAAGCAGACATGCATCTCCTTCCTAGGTGTATGTACAGCTACTATCAGCACTGCAAAATCAAGTGAGGTTAAATAAGAGTGGTTTCACCACCCTGATAATATTCAGACACATAAAAAAGTTTAAACATCACTGTGGAAAAAAAGAAGTTAATTGTAGCCATTTTTGATATGTGATCCATATATGTACTGACACTTCACAGTATATGTACACACACAAAGCCCCACTACTTTTTCAACTAATTCCAAGTGTTATACAGCAAAAAGTAGTTAAAATACTTTCAGATTAGAAAGGAAAAATCTTTTAACTTCACCTTTTGTAAAATGTGTACCTGCAAGTACTTTCCTCACTTCTCAGATTTCTTTAGAGTAGTAGCGAGGGTTAGAGCTACAATAGCCCAGCAGAGGTACCCTAGCTGAACACAGGGACTCGGGATTCTCTGCACGAGACCTCAACCCTTCCACCTCGGTGCGCCTGGGCACTCAGGGTGGAATCCAAGGATGCTTTCGTATCGAGAAGCATCTGCTGTGACAGGCCACACGTGCACAGAAGACTGTGCAGCGTGAACAGCAGACGTCTGAAGTGCCTCATAGCGGAACAAGATTTCAACTACTTAATACTTCCATGAAACTTCAAGGGTCAAAACGCGTTTTGGCCGGGAACCGCTCCGCGTGTTCAACTGTCAGGTATTTTACGCTTTTGAGTACCAGGATGTAAAACAACGCCACTCACCTCCCCACAAACTCGGCTCCTTTTAAGACAGGCTAGCCAACTCTGCTGCATAACGCGAGAATTAGCTCGGTAAGTATTACTCTGGGGCTTTCCAGCCCGGAAAGCTGTGCAACTGAGATGGCCGGGGGGCAGGCTTTTGCAACGGGAATAGCCAGAGTTCAAAACAAAACAAAACACAACAACGAAGTCTTTTTAACGCTCGAGTAGCAACCCAGGTGCGCCCTGCGGCGGGAAGAGACGGGAAGGGAGGGAGAAAAGGCGGGAACGCACGGGATCCGCTCCCCAGCACAGACCCACCGAACAGGACCGGGCGGGACCCGCAGCAGCGCCGGCCCCCGCTAAA
>VWZY01004536.1:204555-234088 GCA_013399075.1 Chloroceryle aenea | reverse complement strand
TCCATCCGCAGGGCGCGCTGACCGTTACTGCCAGTTTCGGCCCGCCCTTCTTCCCCCGGTGTCATGGCGGCCCTTGGAGGGGGGGCCGTGAGGCCGCCCTCGCCTCCGTTTTGCTGTGGGTGCGAGGGGCGCGGGAAGACGGCTCTCTCCGGCAGCGGGGTTGTAGCCTCAGTCACGGTTGAGTCCAAGGGAAGAAAGGCGTGTTATTTGAAAAATAAAGCAAGGATGTAGAAAGCCGCTCGCTGCCTTCAAAATGTTGCTTGTTTTAGTGCCTGTTGTGTTCTCCTGTTTCGTTGCAGCTTTCCTGTTTGTCTGCTGCATAGGTGGAGAAAACAGAGAAAACACTCTTTCACTACATAAAAAGCTGTAACTGTTTCATGGCTTGGGTCTCCAGGCTGCTACTCCTGCGAATCATCACACAGTGAATGATTTATATTATGACTACCAGTTGTCATGAATAAGTAATCTTAAACTAGTGGCTAATTGTACTGGCTCCTACAAAAAATCCAGTCATATGTTGTGCTATAACTCTGGGCTTCAGCTTCCTGAAAGACAGGCAGCTGTTTTGCCTGTGTTGTACTTGCTGATGCTAGCAAAGAGTTGATCACCATTTGTTCTAAGAATCCAGTGCTGTGCTGGGGCAGCATGAATTGGTTGTTGTAGTAAGCTCATAGTAAGTGATGTAAAAGAGAACACATTAGCTGCTAGATGTTAAGAGACTGATTACCATCTCCTTCTATGTGTCTGACGATATCTGTCTAGGCACAAACAATCGTTCAGCTGCAAAATGCTCTGACTGAGAATTACAAAGTTGGTAAGGTTTCTCACAATGATATTTAATTTTAGCTGATACACAGGTGTTGTGCTTCCAGCCACTCAGTGTTTGAGAGAAGCAGGGGGGGAGAGCGAAGTGTACAAATGAAGCATGTGCAGACCAACACATCTTCCTCAGGTTTCTTTCTGGATTGTCAGATTTCAACTATGATTTTCTTTTAAACCATCTAGTGAATATTTGATCATTACTGAATTGTGTACACGTTGTTTCATAAACTATTATGGTACGCAACAAACTGAGAGTAAAGGAGGAATATTCGTGTCCTGTAAGGTGAATGCTACTAAGAGTCAGATGATTAGAGTATATTTCTGCTAACTGGAAAGGTCTCTTACTGTGACATGGTGCATTTCTTTTCCTCTAGTTTGCAATTCATGTGCTCTCCGAAGACTTTCCATCCAGCCTGCCCAGCAGAAGAAGATTCCAAACCGGTATTTGGGCCAGCCCAGCCCCTTCACACACCCACACCTTCTCAAACCAGGTTAGTTTCAGGCCCTGGATGAGCCAATCATTGGTATTCTATCTTTCTTCTATTTTTCTGAGATGTCTGGGACAAAGTATTGATTTGCTGCATTATACAGGCATCCACACTTTCACCTGTTTATGATTAACTTCATTAGGCAGTAATTATATTTAGTATTTAATTTCCTTGTCTGAGTTGATAGTGATTCCAAAAATAGGCTTCACATGTTAGCTTTTTACCTTTGTCTCACGGATTGTTTGGTGTCACTGACTTGGGTACTGCAGGCCTTTTATGGCAGTGGCATCTTGGAAGCTTGTTGTCCTGCAAATACAATACAATTTATGTTAAGGGGGAGTATTTTGTTCAAGCTGAACTGCTAGAATGCTTCATATCTAATGTCTTGTGGGTCACAAAGGTGTCATTCAGAAACGGAGAACAAGGAGAGACTTTATGAGCATTGTACTCCACTTGTCTAAAGAATGTGTCCCCTTTAGAAGAGTGTTCAAGCTGTGAGGAAAAGAAGAAAGAGAGACTTATGGCTGTAAATTTAGAAGGTAGCGATGAAAGAGAACCTGACGTTGTGCAGTTTTATGAGACTAATGAAAATGAACATGTAGGTGTGAGATGACCATGATAAAATCTTTATAAAGAATTTAAGTAAAAATACATTCAATTTCATGGCTTGGAAAACATTCTGGTTTCTGTGTTCTTTTTTCCATAGATAGGTATACAGAGAGAACAGATTAATATATCACTATGCACTTATATATTTACCTGTAGAATAATTCAGGTCAGAAGGGGCATCAGGAAGTTATTATGTCCACCTTTTGCTCAAAGCTGAGCTAACTTCAATATTAGATCAGATTGCTCGGAGCAGTGATTAACAGCTCACAGTGAATGAGGCCAACACTCTAAGGGTACTCACGGCTGAAACACTGGAGATTAATTCTACCTCCCCATAGTCATTTTCCATTTATTAAAGGAGTGATGCTTTCCTTAAAATAATACAACACTATTAGGGCTTTAAAAAGCAAGTGCCTTTAAGGCAAAGAGAATTTACAGGCCCTGCAGTCAAAAGGCAAGCAGGATCCCCATGTTCCACTCTACTATAGCTTCTAACTTCACTGGTCTGTTTGTGGTAGTTAGAAAGCTGGCTGAAATGCAGCATAGCATAGGAAATTTGTAGTATAATATTTCAGAAATGTGAGGTCCAATTATATTAAAACAGTTCTATCTTTGTAATTTCTAGATCTACAGAGTAGAGGAGTAGTAATTTTTTTTTTTTTTTTAAAAAGACAGGTGTTGGGGATATATGGTGTTGAAGAGGTGTAAAGCTTAATGCAACATACGTGACAAATACAGCATACATAAACTCTGTTTGTCAAGGAAAAATATTCTGGATAGACCTTCCC
Source organism: Chloroceryle aenea (assembly GCA_013399075.1). NCBI lineage: Eukaryota > Metazoa > Chordata > Aves > Coraciiformes > Cerylidae > Chloroceryle > Chloroceryle aenea. The sequence goes on along the minus strand of VWZY01004536.1, from coordinate 231,381 downwards.
CCTCCCACCCTTCTCATGCAAAAACCCACTTACACCAGAAGTTAAATTTCAATTTTTGTTCTAGAATTGTCACTGTGTAATACATTGAAGAGAAGGAAAGCATTATGTAAGTGAAGAGTTAACAGTATGAAAATGCAGTCTATGTTAGAATAAGGTATTAGCCAAAGTACTGATTAAGGCTTCTCTATTAATTTAAATCATAGTTAAGGAATCTCACTTCATTCAAAATACATACTTCAGCTGTTGTTGGTTGTTTCTTTGAATTACATCTGCCCTGGAGAAAATTCCTTCTTTTAATTAAAGTCTGACACCAGCCTGCAGTTCATAGCTTCTTTCTTCCTGGAACCTTGTGACTGGTTAGACTCTGCAAGCTCTGTGCTTTTGCCCCATCTCCCAGTATCTGTAACACTCAATCCACCCCTTATGGTTTAGAGCTTGTTACTTTTTTGAGTTGACTAAGTGTGTATTTGAATAGACATTCTAGCTTTATCTGAGGAAATTAATGCTCAACCTCAGGAGGTAATCCTCTGTTCAATGTCCAGATGCTATAAAAGCCATCAGTTTTCAACAGTCAAAGTCCTGTTTGCCTTGCCCCTTCCCCTTTTTTTCACGTCTCTCTGCAAACATCCTTCTTGTGTTTGTCTAAATCTACCAGGTTTTGTGATTTCTGCTTTTGCACAGAACTACGTAACAGAAAATCCGATTTGTTAAAATAAATTTCTGTCATTTTATGATGGAGTAGGAGATGGAGTGAGGATGTGCTGTAGGTATGGAAGCTGAAGCGATGCGAGAGACAACAGTGGAAAGGCTACGACAGGAGGAACCACAATGAAGCCATGCTTATGAAAGACATCAGGGAGTAGGCAGGAATCAGACATGCAACTAATAAAATCAGAGAATCAGAATGGCTTGGGTTGGAAGGAACCTTTAAAGGTCATCTAGTGCAAGCCCTCTGTAGTGAGCCGGCACATCTTTAACTAGATCAGGTTGCTCATAGCCCCATCAAGCCTGAACTAGTATCACCAGTGACTTGAATTTCTCAAACTGATTTGGTTTGTCTTCATAGGAGAAGTAACCCCAGGATTGTCACAAGTGGAATATGCTCTTCGCCGACACAAACTGATGGCGTTGATTCAGAAAGAAGCCCAGAGCTGGGGTGGATTAGACCACACTGTGATTCTGCTATCCAACCCCACATACTACATGAGCAATGACATCCCCTACATTTTCCACCAAGACACTAACTTCCTGTACCTCTGTGGGTTCCAGGAGCCTGACAGCATCCTGGTGCTGCAGAGCATTCCTGGCAAAGCACTGCCCTCCCACAAATCCATACTTTTTGTGCCCCGGAGAGATCCAAGCAGAGAGCTGTGGGATGGGCCCAGATCAGGTACTGATGGGGCAATTGCTCTGACTGGAGTTGATGAAGCTTACACCATCGAGGAGTTCAGGCACTTGGTGGCCAAGCTGAAAGGTAACAAAAAATGGAAGGGGGATGAGATGAGATGAGATGTGGTTTGCAGGGTCTGAATGGTATGGGTTTGGAAGGTGGTCTGTGACACCAATTCAAGACTATCATGAATTTGGGGAGGTACAGGGGGGATGACAGTATGACAAAGGCAGTTAGAAGTTCTAGTTTCTTAAGGGTCACCAATGGAACTGTAGTTCTGAAAATCATGACTTTTCCTCCTGTCTGATTTTCTAGTGTGCCTCGCTGAATGCCAGTGTGCACATCTGTAAAGCAGAAGGAACAGAGTAAACAACAGAGCACTGCAAACCGTCTTACTGTTTTAGTTGTATCTTTTTGCCGACAGAGCCAGAACTAGACAAAGTGTAGGAAACCTGAAGGTATTGTATTCATAATAGACTTGAAAAATGATCTACCCAGGAAGGTTCTAGTCCACTCACCTTTTTTAGCTAGATGTTGACTTACTCTTGAACTATAAACACTGCTGTCCTTTAGACTTGTTCTGCATCTAACATGACCATGTAGCCTCAATATTTAGAATCCAGAGTGAACTTAAATGCATTGTAAGATAAGCTAAAGGCTTATGACAATATAAAAAGGGGTTTACACAAATAAATTAGAGCGAATTCTGGAGTCTTAAATATCTTGGATTCTAGGTATTTTGTTTCAAAAAAAGGATATGTTGCAAATAGAAAAGTAACAGAAAGGGCAACAAAGATGGTCAACAGTATGAAGCTGTGCAAGATACGTGCTGAGTAAAGCTGCTCAGTTCAAAAAAGAGAAAACATAAGGTAAGGTATGAGAGATGTGTATGGCTGTGGAAAGCACAGAAAGGATGAGTAGGAATGGTTATCTGCTATTTATCATAATTTACAAAGAGATCACTGAAAGAAACGATCCCATGTCAGTTTTTGACAGCTTTTAAGTTGAACATCATTCCTGTAAAGTTTGGAATGTCAAAAATATAAAAGGGTTCAAAAGTTTTTAGTTCTATGGGGGTGAGATCCATGAAAAGCAGTTAGTCACTGTTATGGAGATACAACCTTGAAATGAAGAAACCAGAAGTGGGGAGGATGTGCTAAGGGAAATACTCTTTCCAAAATGCCCATTTTCTTAGAGACGTTTTGTAAGCACATGCTAATGGCTACTGTCACCAAAGAAAGAGGACCTAAGTAAACATTAGCTGTGACTCAGCATGGCTCTTGTGGGAAGAAGTGGGGGATGCTGTCTCCAATGTGCTAAATAAATTTCAACATAGGTAAATATGTTTGTCCTCATTAAATTCATCTTCTCTGAATGGCTGAAATAAGCTCTTCCCCAAAGATATTCTGAAGTGTAGTTGATAATGACCCTGATTCTCTGTGATGGGTAAAAGGTAAAAGGCCTTTCAGCATCAGAGGGGGCAGACTAAATGAGAGAACAATTCAGAATATGCACCACTGCAGCACAATGGCCACTTAGCTTGCAAAAATACAACTTTGATCCACAAACTCTGAATAGTCTGTGGAAGATAGCTACATTCAGTGGTGATCATATAACCCAGTATTTGTACAGAAGTTGGAATTTGTCAAATCTACATGCTATGATATGGTAAACTTGCAGATTTTGAAGAGATTGCTAGTATCCTGTGGCGGTGAAAGGGTCCGTATCATCTGTAAATACAGATTCAGATGCAATTAATGTTTCAAATATAGCAGCAGGTCTGGTTTGGGAGGAATAAATTTGCTCAGTATGGGGAAGACATTTCTACATATATTTTCATCTGTTTCAGCTGTTGTTTTGTGTTCCAGGTGAGTCAAACATTGTTTGGTATGACATGACGAAACCAGTACATACAGAGCTGCACTCTGACTACATGCAGCCCCTGGCTGAGATAAAAGCTCGGCACAAAGACCACATCCAGGGCATCCAACATCTAGTTCAAAACCTTCGTCTGATCAAATCTCCTGCAGAGATTGAAAGGATGAAGATAGCTGGACGGGTGACAGCAGAGGTATGGGGATCATGTACTTTCCAAATGAGCCAGTGCTTTCCTTTACAGAAGAAAGGGCAGAAAGGGCTGTTGATGAAGTGACACAGGTTGGAAGGAGAGATTTGGTCTAACCTGTTACTGAACTGCTGTGTCTCAAGTAATGGCTGGGCTCAACTCCCTCCACATGACAAGGAGAAGCAGGAAGACTGTTTAGACTACCAGCTTCTCCCAGTGTAACTCTGCTGAATACAAGCCAGCAGCTGTAAGTCTTTATTTAAAAGTGTCGTGGTTTAACACCAGACAGCAGCTGAGCAACGCACAGCTGCTCGCTCATTCCTCACCCTGCAGTGGAATGGGAAAGAGAATAGAAAAAAAACCCCACTTCTGAGTTAAGAGCAGTTTAATAACTGAAATAAAAATTAATAATAATAAATATGAATATAGCAAAAAGAGAAAAATATAAAACCCAAGAAAAGACAAGTGATGCTTGGTGCAGTTGCTGACCACCCACTGACTACAGCAACCCACCCAGTCCCTGCCAGCCAACTCCCCCCACTTTATATACTGATCATGACATTCTGTGGTGTGGAGTATCCCTTTGGCTAGCTGGAGTCAGCTCTCCTGCCATGCTCTTGTCCAGCTTCTTGTGCATCTTGCTAGTAGAACATGGGAAGCTGAAAAGTCCTTGGCTTAGGACAGGCACTGTTTAGTGACCACTTAAACATCAGTTGTGTTATCAAAGTTATTGTCACACTAAATCCAAACCACAGCACTGTACCAGCTACTAGGAAGAAAATTATCTCTACCCCAGACAAAACCAGGACAAAAAGCAGTATCTATTCAGAAATAAGGGTAGCCTCTTCACTCTCTTCCCAGCTTCCCCTCTCCTTCTCCATGCCATTTTTTTTCCCATTTATTGTGTTGATTTTGTGGAAACAGGATATTTGTGAACACATTGCCTGTGTATGTGTCCGTATTCCCCCTTCTCCCTCAAATACCTTTTGAACTCATTGGCCAATTCTAAACAAGTCTGACAGATACCTCTAGTGTCATTATGTTTTTGTAAACATTATTAAAATAGATAGCCAAATAGAAAAGATGCACAGCTTGTCCTTCTCTGAAGGAAAAGCTGCATACGGGTACTACTATGATATGTGAGGGAATCCATAGATGAGACAACTTGCAAAATGCCAGCCCATGGGACCAACTTCAAACATTAATAATTTTTCAAAAACTAGAGTCAGTCAGTTCCTATATACAGTTTCATGGGGAGCAGAGCTTAACTGGTTCTAGTCATGACAGCACTCTGCACTTTCAGCTGTCCCTGGTTCCTGTGTGCTGGGACAGATGATTTTAGGTCTTTCTCAAAAGACAGCAGGTAAAAAAATAGAACTTCCCTCAAGTTCAGCGTCCTTTGCTAACTCAAAGGCCATTCTTTTTGTAGGCTTTCATAGAGACAATGTTTGCCAGCAAATCCCCAGTGGATGAAGCCTTTCTGTATGCAAAGGTGAGTGTGTTGTGGTTGGAGGTGAGATAGAAGGAGTGGATGTTTATCCTTCCAGGAAACTAGAAATGTCAGATGTCTCTGTACTGTGCCTCCCCCTGTTGCACATTTCTTCTTCAGCCAAATCTTGTGGGCCCTAGGACATGATGAAAAGTCAGTGTACTTCAGCTGTACTTTCCATACGCTTACGGAAGAAATGTAGCGGTTGTCTAAATTTATCTGCAACTGATGTCTTTTTCTACTGTATTTAAATACAAAACCTGCTAACAATCAGAAATACTCTTTATATCTTACTCTATAATACAGTTCTATTGTGCAGACTTTAAGTAGCTATAAGACCTATTTGTAAAGAAAGGCTGCTTCTCTTGACTCTAGTTGCTTAATACATTGAAGCAGCTTAGGTTCCTCTTAGTTACAAAATATGGATTAATTAGCCTGTGCATTTGGTAAGGAATTTTGTAGGGAATTGCAGTGAGATCCCTGTTTGATAAACATCGGCAGGACTTGACCCTCTGTTACAATGTAGATGGGCCTGTGCTGACATGGAACTGAGCATCAGTACTGACTTGTAAAGAAAATTATTTTAATTAAAGGGTATTTTATAGATCAATTTTTCACTTCAGGTCAGGATCAAAAAATGTACTTTACTACATGTAAGCATCCTGGAGTGTTCTGTCCTCTGTGGTCTTGGTAATTATAGAAAAGACGTTTTATTAATACATTGGGGATATAGAGGTTCTTTATAGATGTATGTTTATTCATTTTCTTGCTTCATCACTCAAGACTGGTAATGATCTCAAGCCTTACAGTGCCCTTTTCTTTTTTTAATCCCTCAGACATCAAGGTAATGCTTGCTTTCAAATCCTCTTAGTTCAACAGAATGATGAAAATAGAAACTACCGTAAATATTCTGGTACTTTGTTAATTTTAAAAGACAACAGCAAAACCTGACCATGGTCATGGTGACACTTAGGATCTTTGAAAATTCACAAAGTTGTGTGGCAACTAAGAGCATTACTTTATATAAGAACAAATCCTGACCTGGATTTATGACAATGTAATGAATGTTTGATACAGTATTGAACAGCTTGCACCAGAAGGAGCTTCCATGAGACCAGATGCAGACTTAAAACACTTCCTTGGAAAGTGGATAGTTGTGTATTTTTTTCCCCAGTGTTCTTAGAAAATCTTTGAGCCCGCTTTCATTTAGCGAACTCACTTTCCAGTCTCACTTCATGTTGTACAAATTAAGAAAACACTTGTAGGACATGAATGGTAGTAGCCCCAGAGCATTTAATCACCTGGATCAGCACTAATGTTTTTCTCCTCTCTGAATTGGTATTCCAGTTTGAATTTGAGTGCCGGGCTCGTGGTGCTGACATCTTGGCCTACCCTCCTGTTGTTGCTGGTGGCAACAGATCAAACACTTTGCACTATGTGAAGAACAATCAACTCATCAAGGTAAACCATTTGCTGTCCAGCAACAGGTCAAACACTTAAATATGTATTTCCAAGTAAGCAAGGGAAAGGAATCCTGCCCTGGTTAATTTTACTGTCAGTGAAAGCTTAACTTCAACTAGTCTTTTTCTCTTCTCTTTGCACTTGCTGCAGTGTTTTCTGAACAGTGGTAAGACTTGCAAACAAGCTTGCAAATAATGTAGCAAGCACATCTGCTCCCACAGTGTGTGCAGCAGCATGCAGTGGTGGGTGCAATACTAACCTCACAGAAGAGAGGGACTGCTGCAAAAGGTAGAGTGAAGGCACCATGAGGGGGTCTTCTGCTGTCACTTGCATCACTTGGCCTTGGTTTGCAACCTAAAGGGCAATAGTGCATTCCTGCTCTGGCGAAGCTCAAAAGCATTTTGGACTCCATGTAGGCCAGCAGAGCAGGGAAGGGGAACAAAGATAGAAAGGAACAGCGTTAAATTTTTAGAGGTGGGTTAGATGGCTCTATGTAAATTAACAGGTCTTAATTTGAAGACTCACATTATTGAAGAACCCTCTCCAGCTTTCCTGATAATACACCTTTAGATTCATGTAAGTATTTTCAGGTAGCATCCCCCTACTGCTCTACTCACCATTCACTTCTCAGAAAAGCATAATTTTCCTCTGTTTCAATGCAAGATGTAACTTTACCACTAGCATTGTTTTTTTCCTGAAGCTGGCATGCTAGCAGACCTTGAAATGATTTGCAGAGACAGACATACAAAAGATATGACAGGCAGCTTTTGGCAGGAAGAAGCCTCCTTTGTTGTACTGTCATCCAAGGTCAGGCGTGCTCATGTAACTCCAGCTGCTTCTGTTAAAGTTGTTCAGTTAAATGACTGTCACTTGTTTTTTTGGGGTTTTTTTTTTTTCAGAACTGCTAGGTAGGAGGTTAAACCCATAAACTTGACTCTTTCTTTTCCTTTGTGTGCTACTTCCTACAGATCTTGTTGCCAAATAGGCTAACAAAGTGTTTAATTTGGAAGGTATCTGAAGACTGTGTATGGCTTTATGTGGACTTCATTCAGTCCACCACTTAGTGAACTCAGCTTTAAAGAAAGAGGACAAGATGCGTGACATAAGACACTTAATGGACAAGCAAACTACAGCCTGAATTCCCTTAGCCAATAAATTGTTACTTAGTTTGTTTAATTGTTTGGAAGGGGGCATGTGCTGTAATTTCTTATTCTACTTAAATAATTGAACCATTCAGCTATTCTCAAAAAGTTTAAAATACATTTTAAATGGATAGTTAATGGCCTGTTTATTCAGTGGGATAGTGAGATCTGGTCACTGCTAGTTTATCTACTGTGTGTTTGTGGTGTTTAACTGTACACAATTATAGTAACTAGCATGGAAGTAGTGCTAGCAGTGAAATTCTGCTTCTTTTTCCATTAACATGCTAGAATTATTCCTTGTCATTCCATATCATGGTTGCTGTCAGGTCTGCAGAGTGAATCTCTATAAAAGACCTTGGATTATGCATAGTGTAAATCAGTGCAGAATTTAAACTTTTTACAGATCTCATTGCTCTATTTGTTGTTAGCCCCTTTAGAGAGGGAAAGCAAGGCAGTGATTTTGTCCCTAGCTCTTTGTCTGGTCTTGTGTAGCTTTTTGGAAGATGTGTAGTCCATGATTTAATTGACATGGAACAATTTTGCTGAGGTGAATTGGAGGTTTACATCTCCAAAAGTTTTTTCTTCACCAGATAGATTCAGAAATGTATCTTAGTCAAGAAGGTCCTAAGAGAGAACTGGGAAGATGGTACAAGCTATTCAGTAGTGTATTTACAGCAGTGATACACTGACAGAGAAGTAGTTTTGCTGGATCCTCCTACCCTGTGACAAGGCTAAGACTTTAGCTGTTAGTGATCTTGTGGGTAGCTCAGAAACCGTTGTTTTTGTTGCAAAGCCCTTGTGAGAACTAGTGAAAGGAGTTGCTGGTGTAATTTGATCCATATGAAAGAGACGAATGTCTCGAGTGTAGAATAGTTGAAGGAAAATGTCTTTATTTTTTTACTCCAGAGTGTTTGAAAATCAGTGTGTTAAGAGCTCAGGCTGTAGATAAGCATAATGGTCAGAGACGACCTTGCAGAGAAACAATCCAACTAGAATAGCCTGTGTATAAACAACAGCACCTGGGGTGTTCTGCAAAAGGAATTCACATCTCTGCAGCTGCTTTGCAAAAACAAATACATAATCTTATTTCCTACTCTCACAAAGAAAAAACAATTCAGTTAATAGTCAGACTGATCCACAGGGCATTTTTTTTCCTGTTATTCTCCAGGATGGTGAACTGGTCTTGCTAGATGGTGGATGTGAGTCTTCCTGCTACGTAAGTGACATCACACGTACTTGGCCCATCAATGGAAGGTATGCTGTGATAAGGCTGTCAGGAAGAACTTTGAAAAGTTCCTAAATAATTGATGGATTGAGTGTGTGTGTGTTTAATCACTGTATGAGTAGTTTTAACGTGACCCATTCTGTAGTTCTTCAGAGTAATCAAATTATAAAAAACAGTCTTTTTCAGCATGAGAAGCTGTATTCCCCACTGCCTCATTAATTACTGCATGAGTATGTGTGATTACTGCTTTTTTTCCTGCTATTGCAGCATGCTTGAAGTGCAGAGAGGGCTTTTCTGCATTCAGCTGTGGGTGACGCTGGTTGTGCATAAGAAATGTTCTAGTTGACCTGTATGTGGCTCCATCAGTTGTGGATTTGCTGGTGTCGTGTCCCTGTGATTGTGTGTTTGATGTTTTGGCTTGAGTGCATTCTTCTTCCTGCAGTAGCTGTGCCTTTCTTTGCTTTGAGGTTAGGCCATCGCTGAGAAACCCTGCCTCTACCCAGTGCTTTGAAGGGCGTGTTGCAGTGGAGCCTTCTCTGGCATTTCATATAAGGAGACAGTTGCTTTCCTTTCTGACTTTTCCTACTCCAACACTGAACTGAATCTGTCCTCAGAACAGGTTCTGGTTAGAGGTTTAATCACAAGAAATGTCCTTTCTTCCTTTTCTTGATGGTTTTCAGGTTCAGCAAACCCCAAGCAGAACTATACCAGGCTGTCCTGGATATCCAGAAGTCCTGCCTGAGCCTCTGCTCCCCAGGCATGAGTCTAGAAAATATCTACAGCCTCATGCTGAGCCTTATTGGACAGAAACTGAAAGAGTTGGGTGTCCTAAAGAGCAGCATCACTGAGAGCCATTTCTTTAAGGTACGTGGGTATTTTCCTGACTCCAGCTTCCCTCTACTAGGCCTTGGGTTTTGTTAGTGGCTTTAGTTTGGCACAGGAGTGTGCTTTTGAGATGTATGTTCTAACTGTCGCCACGTGATGTGCTTTAGTTCATGTTGCGGGCTGGTCTCGGCACAGGACTGGATTTCTCTCAGACAAGGCTAAACTTGAAGATGTGTTTCAACCATCCGGCACCATTTTGGTCTGAAGTAACACCCCAGTCTTCTAGACACATACTGTGAATCTCTGTTCCTTGGCACTTGCTATTTCACTCTGCGGATCCATTCCGTTTGTTTGCACTGTTTGTTAGTGTAGATGAACCTTTAGAGTACGGGCAGTTTGAATGGACCTATAGAGACAAAAGTTTGGGTCCAGGGCTGGCTGCGGACAGTTAGTCATAGTTTTGTGATATGTTTCACATAGCATAAATCTGCAGGGCCACCAAAAAGATGCAACACATTCTGAAGGGTGAGTGTCAAGTAGAAGGGGCTGGTCTCTTTGCTGGAGTGCCCTGTGATAGGGCAAAGGGAAATAGTCACAAACTGGAACATGGGAAGTTCCACATCAAAATGAGGAATGACTTCTTTCCTGTGAGGGTGATGGAGCACCAGAATCTGCCCAGAGATGCTATGGAGTCTCCTTCTCCTTCTCTGGAGACTTTCCAAACCCACCAGGATGTGTTCCTATGCAGCCTGCCCTGGATGATGCTGCTCTGGCAGGGGGGTTCAACCCATTTATCTCCAGAGGTCCCTTCCAACCCCTACCATTCTATGAATCTTCTCAGTCATTTCACCTGCTGTCTCTTCTGCACCATTTTATGTCAGTACTGGAATTCACAGAAGTACCTGGTAAACAAGACTGGGAAACTGGTCTGCCTTAGAGCTGCGCCTGCAGATAAAATGGGATTGGTTTGCAGTTAAGAGAAATTTATCTGGTCCCACTCACTGCAAACCTGCCTGATTGTTGATGCCAATACAAGAAAGATGGAGGAACCAGCTGATGAAACCACCCCTCTGGCAGCAGGGCAGATTTTTGCCAGATGAAGTTGTCCTACAGTGTGAGTGTAATAACAGCACCAGTTCTTGCCTATGAAGGGAGAACTTCGTGCTGGTTTCTCACGGCAGGCGGCAGCACAGCCAGATGAGACCATCGTCTGCAGCTCAGTCCCCAGCAAATGTATGGAGCGTGGGGCAGAGGATGAATTAGCTCTTTGATTCCTGCTGTCAAGGAGCTCTTCTCTGGAGGAAAGGGGATTAGGATGGTGCCGGGGGAGGTGGTGTTAGTGCCCTGTAGAGGTGGATTCAAATCCTGCTGTAGCTGCTGAGTGAAATTGGCACAGCACTCACTCTGTCTTGCATAGGAGATCTCTTTGCCACATCAAATAGCAGCTGTATCAGCAGCTGCTGGTTGTCAGGTTCTGCTGATGGGAGCAACACTGGGCTTGGATGTTCAAGAGATGGAAAGGGTTGGGACAGCAAAGCTCAGTGAGATGAAAACTGAAGTGTTGCTTGACTTACTGATGTGATGATTGGCTTGGTCTGTTCTTTTCAGCAAGGGGGAAAGACAGTCTGCAGTATGCTCATAATAGGCACCTGGTATGGTGGGTTTTGAAGGCCATCCAGCTCTGGTAAATGGAAGGCATTTCCTGGTGTCCTAGTCAAGGCAGTAAGATTGCTAGTTAAGCACATAACTATTCTGTCTCTCCTCTACATCTTTTGCATTGGAACGAAAGGCTGGGCTGCGTTTAACTGCTTCTGTGACACTTGTTTTGTCTTCTGCTAGGCTGTTCGAAAGTACTGCCCACATCATGTGGGCCACTACTTGGGCATGGATGTTCATGATACTCCAGATATATCCCGATCACTTCCGCTCCAGCCAGGCATGGTGATAACCATTGAACCAGGTAAGAAGATATGCAGTCAGTGGTGGAAAAAAATATGCCAACGCTGAGGATAACAGTATTGCTTTGAGCAGTTAGTTGATCACTCATACCAAAGTATTCGGGTCCTTTCTGGCAAAAATGAAAATGGTGACTGACAAGGTAACAAATTGTGGGAGTAAGCTCTCAAAGTGTCTGCAGCAGGAAGCAGAGTAGTATTAGCCTCAGGCTGATCCACAGCAATGCAGGTTAATCACAGTGCAGAGAAGCCAGGCCAATTCACTTGTGCTATGTTCTCTGTTACTGTGACTAAACTGCTATCAGGCCCTGGTAGTGTAAGTCTCAAGCATTTCAGCCTGCAATTACAGGCATTTACAACTTGGCTTTGCAAATTAAGCATTTCACGATGAATCTTTCTTCCTGCTTGTCACTGGACTCGGAGCTGTCATCTGGAAACTGATATTTAGTGCTTGGTTTTTCTCTCTCTCTATTCAGAACGTTGTTTAAATCATCATTATGAACATAGAATTGAGAGTAAGAAGTGTCGAAAGGCCAGCAGTAATCGTGGAAGTTTTTATTAACACGCTAGTGTCTGTAGGCACTGAGGGACACGATTTCGTTTATTTGCCCTCCATCTGCCATGAGTGAGGGGAAAGAAAATAGCTTTCCTTATTAAAAATTTCCAGGATCAGACTCATATTGCTGAAAATCTGACCCTGGTCTCATGGTGGTGCAGTAAGGGAAAGGTGTTGTTTTGGGGAGTGTTGTTTCTTTTAATTCCCTTTTTTCTTTCAGGCATTTATATCCCTGAGGATGACGTGAGTGCCCCGGAGAGGTTTCGTGGCCTTGGTGTGCGCATTGAGGATGATGTTGTGATAACAGAGGATGTGCCTCTCATCTTGTCTGCTGATTGTCCCAAGGAGATATACCACATCGAGCAGATCTGTGGCCGCAGCTCATGATGTCCCTTCTCTGCCTTTTTCATCCTCCTCAGGAGACACAGCCCTCCAGGGATGCAGATGCCTGTATCTGGCTGTAGCTGTCAAGTGATGGAGGGTGTGGACAGTTGACAGCTGTTTCCAAGACAGGCTGGGAAGTGGAATGCAAAAGTCTTGGGTACTGAGGGGTAAAAAAGCAAAGAAATTTTTTTGTGTGTATTTTCATTATGATTTGATCAGTGCTGATGATGAGCTGTTGAAGGACATGGGGGTGTATTTATCCCTCTGCTGTGTGGGTCCATCTGTTCTGGTGCCCTTAGAGGGATAGAGTTTGTCAGTGCCACTAGCAGGGTTTCTGTCTGGTCCCTCTCCAGACGCATAGGTGCAACTGCTGAGACCAATGCCCAGATTTTTTCCTCTTTAAGCAGTAGTTTCACAACAGTCAGATTTTTAAAATTAAGCTTTGATAAATACTGTTTTGGGAGAATAAAGTGTGTCAGGCAGCCTTGATTTTTAGGAAGCGCTGGTAGGAACGGTTTTGGTAGTCAGGAAGATGGATTTGGTTGGGAGGTAGTTTTATCTGAAGCCTATGGAGAATGCTTTTAGTATTTTAAGGATGAAGATGTGTTTGTGACTTGTTCAGGCACACAAAACAGGCCAACAACATCTCGTTCAATCTTTCAGCTTATTAGAGTGTTTGACAGTTTCAGAAAGGGCAGATAGGCATCAGAAGGTTGGGCATCCCCATTCTTGCTATCGTCCACATTCCCTTCTTTTTGTCCCAAATGTCCATTCCAGTCTCATGTTCTGAGCCCGCTTTTACCCTGGGAAACAGGGCTGTGTTGACTGTGCTGGACTCCACTGGTGAGCTGATGGTTGTCACCTAGATGTGAGGTGTCCAGTTCTGGGACAGTCATAGCACCTTTCTGGTCTATACTGTAAGTGCTAGCAGCTTCAGCAGTGTATTTTTGGAGAGTCTGCCCTATGGTAAATCTTTATATGTCTTTTATACAGAATTTTAAGTAATTCTCCTTTTCAGAACTCTGATCACAGCTGCCTTTTGGGTTATATCAAGTGCAGACAATAACCACTGCTCTGCAATAATATTTTTGAAGCAGCTGCAAATGTGATTAGGGGCTAAGATGGATGGAGGAGTAAAGACAAGAGTCGTCTTCCCTCAGAATCAGCCTACCACCCAGACCATCACGTGCAGCAGCAAATACACCTAAGAGAGGCAAATGTGGTATCTGTGTATTCACTGAAAATATTCTGACAAGGAACTATTTAACATGTCTGAAAAATGCCTCTCATCAGTGCATCCTTTTATTTATACTTGCTGTTGCATCGCATCATCTTACTTTCTTTCTGATGGTAGCTTTCAGTATTTTTCACCTGTTATCCTCAATTTTATTCTCCACACTCTCTTCCCGCGCGCTCTCTTCCCGCGCGCTCTCTTCCCGCGCGCTCTCTTCCCGTATCATCTATTTTTGACCCACTATAATCTCACTGCTTCCTAATCTGTTTTGCTTTCTGATCAATGTCACTCCCTCTTACCCACTTTACCCTAATTCCCCACANGCTCTCTTCCCGCGCGCTCTCTTCCCGCGCGCTCTCTTCCCGCGCGCTCTCTTCCCGCGCGCTCTCTTCCCGTATCATCTATTTTTGACCCACTATAATCTCACTGCTTCCTAATCTGTTTTGCTTTCTGATCAATGTCACTCCCTCTTACCCACTTTACCCTAATTCCCCACAGGGGATGTTGTTAGAGTCATGTCAGGGAGGTTTGCCAGGGTTCCTGACTTCAACCTCTAGCTCTGTTGCTATGTAACCTTTAGCAAAATTTGCTTTTATTTTTTTTTCTCTTTTTCTGCGTTTCATTTCACTTAGTGAAGGCCAAATGGATAGTGGTTTGCATCTCTTTTTGCTTTTAGTGGAAGCTGGCAGCATGCACTTAGGTTTGAATTTGGCACTTTGGCAGCCAGGACATGCCATAATTTTATTTTTTAAACATGACGAAAAGTAAATGCTTTTACAGAGTTTAGTGCATCAGCTTTCACCTGTTTAAGAGAATCTGCTAATCCTTGGTAGAAGCCTTTGTTAGACGCTCATGCATTACAGTGATATGTGCAGTGTAAATTGCTAGAAGGAAGGCCTGTTAAGTGTGGAAACAGAACTGATGAATACCTCTGATGTTGTTCTGATCTGTAACACATTTGTTGGTCCAATTAAACCTGTTAGAGCCATGTCAACTGGGACAGATACTGGATTTTGGACCTATGTAAACAGCTGGGAGCTACATGTGTGTGCTGACCTGCACATCTGACAACATACCTGACAGTTAATGATTGTACTTACTGTAAATAAGCCTTTGGAATACATATAAAAAGTTATTTTTAAAATAAAACAATTTGTAGAAAGTAATTTCTCAGGCCATCTTGTTGCATGGCTGTGGAATAGCTATAAGCACCTCCAGAAAGAGTATTATTTTTCAGGGAGATTTATAAGTTATCTGTAACCTATCCTGGAAATGAAATAACACTGTCAGATGTAGGCACACACTAATTCCTACTCCTCAGAAAAATCCTGCAACTTGCAAACACCAGTAGATCTCAGGAATGTTGTGGATGAATCTGTCTGTCAGTAGAGAAGTGTTTGTGACTCTGCTGCCTGGGGAGTAATGGATCTGCTAGGGCTGCTGCGCCCCACCCTGTCAAGTGTGTTTGATGTCGGCCGTAATTCTTTCTGTGTTCAGCCATTTCTTCAGCATAAACTGCTGCTAATGTTTTGAATCTGTTGTTCCATGTAAAGAAGAGTTCGTTTGGCAAAATATATTAAATTTGAGTCTTACCAATCTACGTTTTTGAAGGCTTTTTTTCATTTGTTGCAGCAGTGGATAATCAGGGTATCATCTGGGATCTACACACATGCTGCAATGTCCCTTGAATGCAACCAAATCCATGAACATTTTACATCACCTTTGTCAAGACACTCTCAGGAATCCTTTCTGCTGCTGCACGTGCCCATAGCGTACCTCCCTAATGGCCTGTCCCACACTGCCCGATTTATCATCTGTCTCTGCCACAGAAGAGGTTCTTCGCTCCAACCACTTGGGTGCAGGAGCAGCTCTCGGTGGCAGCACAAGCTGCCAGCTGCTTGATGAGGGCGTTGGTGGGATTACTGGAAGTGAAAGAGAAATTGAGGTATGTGCAAGTTCACTTGGTGAGAGACTTTATTGCAACTATGGCACAGGTCTGAAGGGCATCAGAGTAGGAGAGAAAATTTTCAAATGGGAGCCAGCCATCCCTGTGGAGAAGCTGCTTTGCTCTCAGGAAGCCCAGGAGGCTTTTCTTGGCTTTCCCATTTCACTTTCTAGCAGGGGCCTGCTTTGCCTTGCAGAGAACTCGTTAGCAGTAAAGTCCTGTTGTTAAAGTACAGTCTGAGCAGAGGTGCTAATCTGCAGCTATGCTGCTGTCATCAAGAAGAAAAGAAATTCAGCATTTAACACAATTTGGCATTCTATCTTTGTTATCCATGAAAAAAATAGAGTATGTCTTTCCTAAAACTGCATTCGTTATTTTGAAAAGGAACCTGATGGTGTGGGAAGAAGCAAACTGAGGGAGCACATAAAAGAGAATGGGGATGGAGGTTTCAGGGACTGTACAATGCAGTAGAGAAGATTCAGGAGAAGGGTGTGATTTGGAGCTGTGGAGATGTGTGAGATCAAGGAGAGAACAACAGGGTATAAAGCAGCTATTCACTGTGTTCTCAGAGAAGTGCCATAGCTCCAGGAAATTGGTTATGCTAACCAGGAGACCCTGATTGATTTGTCCTACTCAAGAGAAAGGAACAAAGGATTCAGACTGTACTGATGAACTTGATCTTAACAGTTAGTTTAATTATTTCTTTTTAAAATCAATAGAATTATCATATGAGAAAGTTTGCTGAAGTTTCATGCTATTGATCATGTGTCATATTTAAAATAATGTGAAGGGAGAAAAGTACATTTCTAGGCAAAATCTTTGATATGATGGAGTGAACAGGGCTGAGTTTACATGCTCTTATGCTATCCAAATTACTGCTATGGAAATGTAGTAATTACTCCCAGGAGAATTACCATAAAGCAAAAAGAGTTAGGGTTAAACTTAGAAAAAATCTATGTGAGATAAATGACAAAAATGTTTTAATTATGATGAGATGCTTAATATTTTGTGTAATAGGATAACAAACCTCTGCACTGCAATAAATTGACTTTCTTTGCTTTCTTTTAAACTGAGTTGTCTAGAAGCCTTATATAGGCATCTCTGCATTAGTATGCAGCTCTAAACTGCATTTTAGTTTATGATTTACTGAGATCATTACAACATCTCTATTACATGTACTTCCTACATGCACGCTCAGTCTCTCCTTGATTAAAAATCATCATCTGGACACTTTCAAAATGCTGGTTCTAGGAGTGGGTCTGATATTAAATTATATTTCAGAGGTGTAGCAGTAACTCAGATTTTAAAGCAGAATTTATAATCAAAATGGACAGTGAGGCATGGTGAGCTCAGTGGCGCTCAATTTCTCCCCTCAGCTCCTTTCACCTTGTTGGAGTTTGTCTTCCTGTCTTAACTGGCTGCCAGCTCTGAGCATTCCTCACTAGCAGCAAGTGGAGTAATGAACTCCTATCTTTTGGGACAAGTCATGCGTCAGCCCACCTGGCTGTTTCTCTGAAGCACCATTTGACTAACCAAAACCAGACTCTTCAGAAAATGGGCAGAAAGGGACAAGGAAGAATTTCCAGGTCCTCCATGCATGTTACCTTCCCTTCATGACTCATACCACGTATGCCTTTTTAACTACCATGACAGAGTTATCCATTAACAATGGCAAAGGAAAAAAAAATTAATTCCTGCCTAGGTGAGGCTGACAACCAGGTCTTTCAGCAAAGAAAAAGTTAATAAAAAAGCTGGTTGTAGACCCAGGAGTGAGAACAGCTACTGTAAGGATCAATATGTTCCTTCCTCTTGGATGTTGGGGAAACAAGTAGCACTGCAGGTGCAGTGTGCAGCCTGGCTTTGCCAGCCTCTTGAGAATGCTGATCTCAGGCATGCTGTGCTGGGACAAAACTGACAGTGGTTGAAGTGTTGGTTTTCTCAAAACCTCAAAGAGCCTGTGGCTTTTTATAGGACTCCTTTTCATGATTCAGGCAAGAATATCATGTCAGCAGAAGGTGGGAACACTCAGCCTGCGGTTCAGTGATCAACAAGGAGAAACTGGCAACTAAAATCCAGAAAAAAATGTTTGAAATGCAATTCTCTCCAGGGAAGTAGGCTCACTGCCTTTTTTTTTTTTTTTTCTTTTCTTTTTTGGGGTAGGTAAATTGGGGCAGTATGAACAATATTGTGTGAGGGGGAGAGAAGCTCAGCTTATTTTTATTCCGAGGCAGAACAAAATTTCTGCCTTTATGTCCACTTTTGACAAATTAATGCAAAATGGGATTGGCCACTGATCCAAGCTAAGATTAAGCAGTCTGACTCTTGTACCCGGTAATAGCAGATGTTTGTTAACTTCTTATCATGTGAATCTTATACTTTGAAAGGGAGTGCTTTAAGTTTAGCAATAGTATACTGTGTTTTTCCACTCTAATGTGCACACAGTTTTGCCTATGGGATCTCCAAGTAATACCCTGTAGTTAACAGTATTGCAGCTCAGTTGTGGACCTGTTAGCCAGCACCGTAGTCATTCAGAGAAAGCGCAGCTGTTAATGGTATAGGATGTGGCAGTGGGGTGTGTGTTAAACTTCCTCAGTGCAGGTCTCTTACCAGGCTACAAAATCAGGTAACTGATGCTGCCTATGGACACCCTTTCTCACCTCCTTTCAGCAGATCGATCATTTCTATTTAGTGGCCTCTGTGAAGTTTGTCATTTGTGTTGGCATTTCTGTGCTGCTGTCCTAATGTGCCATCAGGATCCCATTTTGATCTAGTAACCACTTAACATTTTTAATCTTACTTCATGGATAGACAAGGTTTGGTATGGCATCAGGGTTTAGGAGAGCTGCCATCATGGGATGGGAAGTGCTGCGCAGACAGGTCTGGCTGCCTCCTTGCACACCGTGCATACCTCCTTCAGCCCGTGTCTTTTGGCCCTCAGATGCGTAGAGAGATGCAGCTCTACTGACAGCTCAGGAATCTCCAGTCCTCACATCCCCATGCAGCTGCCCCTGTCACAGAGGCCTTAAATCTCCAACTGTCTTGCTAACCGTTCCTCCTCTAGACTTGTACAGGAACCAGTCTGCAGCCAAAAAAGATGCAGCCAAAAAAGATGCAGCCTCTAGTGTGCTCATTGCACTGGCCTGTTACTTGTTGTCAGATTCCATAAGGTACTGCTGACATTCCTGTGATGCATTGCAGGTATCTGGTAAGTATATTGCTTTCTAATTTATGCTTTACCCTGTTCTATTTTCCAGGAGATGAGCTTTTTAACAGCTACATGGGTGTTACTGTGGTGACTGTAACCAGGCAAAAACATACAGTTTGATTGAGAGAGTTCTGCATTTGTGAACTTGGATATGACTAAGAGATTTTTAAAGACCTGTGGTGTTTTTTGCCCTTCCCTGCAGAACAGAAAAAGGTTTTTAATGAACTTTCAGTTGGACAGTACAAAGCAGAAAGGTGTCATTCATCTTCAGAAGCTTGTGTGTATTAGTGTATACATACAAACACACGTATTATGCAAACATGTTGTGACTTCTAGTAGTTACAGAAATAGAAGAGATTTTTCTCCAGGTGTAATTAAGAATAATGAGATAATTGACTCTTCGCTTCTTTATGCTTTATTTGGACTTCTTCTTAAATTTTACCCTAGAATTCCCAAGGTTTATAATTCCTGGGGTTTAAATAATTGTATTATGTGTGTAATATATTTTACAGTAAATCACTGCCATGTAGCCTTAACACTGCCTCCATATTCAGGGGTTTTTTTAGGTTTATAATGTAATTTCTCTGCAGTATGAGGCTTTTAAGGAGACAGCATTCTGTGATTCTCACATGAGGATTACCTTTCCAAAAAAGGTGAGAATGTGCTACCTGAAAGATGTGGTTATTACTCTTGAAATTCAAAACTGAAAACTACATGAGTTTGAACACAAATGTATCATTCTAACTTAGTTTCTTAGAGAATAAAATATAACAAGTGTAGCAATTAATGAAAAGGAGGCTTGTAGTGCAAATCTAAATTCCTAATATACTGATAACTGCAAATTAATCTCAGCAATTAGATATGAGAGCTACTTTCCTCCAACTGAAACTCTCTCTGAAATTTTAGTGAATGTTAGTAATAAATTGGAAGACTGATAGACTGTTTCTCTAAGCTTATTTAAAACAAAAAATGCACCAAATGCTGCATTTCATAAAGACTCCATTTTTAATGAGTCACTGTTGAAAAGTTGAAAAGACTGTTGAAAATCCTCTAGAATATTGCCTATCTTCAGTTAATAGAGTCACTGAATTAAAGTAGGAGGCATCCTTTGATGAAGTAGTTTGAGCACCTTCCTATTACAGCCACTGCATTTTACCTCCTCAGTTTAGTGCTGAGCCTGGTAGCTGACGTGTGACAGTTGCAGATCCCTCAGGAAGGCATCCCGCCTTGATTTGAAGGCTGAGGGAGGGAGCAGGATGAGATGGAGAATTGTTTATTTCAGTCATTTGCTCCAGCTGGTAACTACCCCATCATTAAATATCTATGCACTTTCCTTCTTCCTGGCCCCTACCCCCACAACAGGCATTATAAGGAGATTAAGGAGCAACTCTGTGTGTTTAATGAAGAGCTTGGATACCTGCTCTGGGTTCAACTTAGCTTTGAACAGTGGAACTGTGGCTGTACTTCCATTACAATGTCTACAACTCTGAACTTCATGTTCTCCTTCATTTGCATTTCTCAGAGTCCCCAGAGCGGCACAGCAGGGCTGTTCAGTTTAGCCAGGAAAGCAGTCAGAAGGACAAAGAACCAGAGAGGAAATTAAGAAAATAAGCAATGAAGAGACATGTATTACATGACTCCCCTCTGGTACAAAAGATCTTGGACACAAACACACATACAACAGAAAATCAAATCTTCCAGTAAATAGTGCCGTCTCCTTTTTTATTCTTTTTTTTTTCCTAGTACGTAACGTAATCCTTGTGTGTATAAAAAAATTAAATGCACAGTTGCAAAAGGGGCTGCAAAGTGACTCCTCTGGACCTGGATCCATATTGCACCAGGGCCTGCCCTTCTTCTTGACATCTCATTTGTTCCCATAAAATAAGCGATTGGGCAGGACATGAGCATAGTCCAGATGTTATCTAAGTCTCCTATTTATTCCCTGAATCACCTGGCTTTGCAGATCTCAGACTACTCTCGTCAATGCAAAGTGAAAATAAAAATCCAGATCCTGAGAAGTAAATGCAAAGGAGAGAACTGAGTAATTCCGTGAATCAATGTTGCCTGTTAGTTAACATTCCGGACGCATAACCTTGTGTTTCAGAAAAGGCCTGTCCTTGAAACCGCCTGCGTTCTGTTATATTTGATCACCTCAGCCTCCTCAACAGCAAAGGTCGTCCCTTGAAATCCTGGAAATCTGTTTGCTATTCTTGCTTCACATTTGAAATCTAACAGGCATGATACAAACTTCATGTACCTGAAACTTTTTTCCATCCCACTTGGTAAACTTGTATTGATCCAGATGTAATATATCTAACAGTGTCAAGAAATGATTCCAACATGTCACCTGATGTTTTCAGAACATTTCCATTGGAAAGTTTGCTCCAGATTTCCTGCTGGAAGACATGAATGCCACTGAGTGTAATTAAAAGGAGGGGTGACTTTTACAGAGTCTATAACCTGGATTTGCCCTAAAAAAAAGTTTGGAGAAGGTCTGGAGGACACAGGCCCAGGCAGCCTGTTCCAACCCCAAGCAGTGCCCAGGAGGATGTCTCCATGAGAGCTTTTTTTCACAACTGGAGGAGAAAGGGTGTGAGTGTGTACACCCACTGTGTGCTTTTCTGCACGCTCTTTTTTCAGTTCAGAGAGAAGGAAGCAGATACATGCCTGTTTTCTTCTCTTCGGTAATTAATCCAAGAAACTGACTATGTTATGCACCAATTGCAAACCAAGCACAGGGTGATGGGCAGTCTCTGTTACTTATTTTGAATTCATTGTTTCCTCTGTCTTTTCAAGTAAGTCACATGACTATGTTGCTCTCAGTGTGCTTCACTCCATTTTGAATTTTGCTCTCCAGGCTCTTCCATTCAGTCTCTCAAAACCTGCTTGTGCACAAATTATTATTTCATTTTATCTGGAGTCGGCTGGACTGATAATGAAATTTAACCTGTTTCAGGAAGTTTTTAGAGGTCACCAGTGTCAAGGAACAACAACTTGCATTATCTCATTTATTATGTGTATTATTTTTTCCAAATAATATCATGAAGTGCCACATGGCAACTAGAAACATTTTTGAAATTTATGCTTGCTGCAGACATCATATCCTCTTCCCCCAGCTTTGAAATCATTACATAAATTAGAAGATTTAAAACACTTTTTAAATTTAAAAAAAAAAAAAAATGCAAGTGAGACAAATTGATTACATCTAGGTTTTGGGGGTTTCTTTTTTTTTGTTTTGTTTTGTTTTCTCCAAGAAACAAACACATTTATAAGAAGAGTAAAGTTGTAAGTAGATGATGGACTGATTTGGAAAAGTTAACAGTATCAATTGTAATTCATTTTGTAGCTGTTTAATGTATAAAAGTTTTAAAGTATCCTTTTCACGGCTCGCAGATGTAAAAACTCTTAGGTAAATAGTTGAGATTAGTCTGGTCTTGAACGGGCATTTTCCAGTCTCTGACTGCAAGTACGATTTCTGTACAGCCTGCTGTTGCATATCACACCATACCCTCAGCTGATCTTCATAAAAAGGCCAGCTGAAGTACTGCTGAGCCTATGGAAACATGAACAAGTGTTTCTGGTGGTATCCCAGCAATGTTTTCGTTGTTGGGATAGGACTTTTGCTCCTATGAATGAGGGAAGTGTTACTTCCTCTTGATGGAAGTGACCGATGTTCTCTGTCATACTCCAATGAGTAGTTGAAATGTTAAGTATTAACAATTCATTCAAATTACGGAAAAAAATTCTCCCAACTTATCTGCCCACTCCTTTCCTCAAAGGACCATTCTCCACGTCACTGCTGCAGTATGAATTACACAGAGCAAGACTACAAGCTCTATGTGAGCTTTTGCATACGGGGCCAGAAAGAAAATTCCATTCTGTGAGAAGGTAAGTTCTTTTTATGCAAATCTGTATGAATTTGCTTGGTGTTATGAGGGGCAGAAGCCACAATTCCCCTTTTAATTAAAATACTCAACACTGTAATAAAAAGATGCTTTCTTCCCTTCTGCAAATAAACTAGCATAATGGTTTTAGCCTAATGTACTCAGTGTTCATGGAGAAACACTTCATCCACATGTTACTTGGGCAGTTTGTATCTTCTCAGGAAGAAGAACTTAAAAGGTCTGACACATGACTGCTTTCCAACAGTTTGCTGTGCAACAGTAAATAAAAAACAATCCCATGCCAAACAACCTGCTTCCTCTTTTTCAAACTCTTGCTCTGACCATTCAATGAAATGTCCTCATGCTAGAGTTAAAGCCAACACACACACACATGCTGCCTTGTGCACCTACCCGTTTCCATGTCATTTGAATAAAGCATGAACATTGAAAATACCATTACAAGCATCTGTGCAAAAATGATATAAATACTGTCGCTAACAGCCAGTCTAAACAAGTTCTTCAGACTGTCTGCAGCAGCCCACCGTGTAGCCATAATGTTTAGAGAATGGAAAGGCAATTGTACTACTTGCGTTCAAATTCCCTGAACTTAAACTCAGAGGTAGTTTATAGCAGGGGGGACGAAGGACTCACTTTCATCTTGGGGAAACATATCCTTGAAAATTATATGTATTCTTTGGTGACATACACCTGTGAATCAGGAACAGAGAACAAATTTTAACCTTGCAAATTTGTATACATCTGTTATTCCGGGCCCTGGAAATAGTCTCTTTTTTTTATTATTTTATTTTATTTTTTTAATATAGTTTTGGATTTGCAGAGAGATGGTTTCTACAGAGTTCCCTGGTGTTAGTTATATTAGCATTTTATAGGCTGCTGATGTAAACTTGTGAGCTTTCATGGCTCTGCATATTAGTTTTTTAATACAACACAGTTCATATTGGCTTTTATTGGTGTTTAATTTAGGTTGTGTTTTTTATGTGGCTGCTCAGCTGCAAGGAATGAGGCCTACACTTTTTTGAAACTCCTTGTCTGTGTAAACCTGCTATTGATGTCCTGCTTTCTTGCGTATTGTAACACTAAGAACTACACTTGACTGTATTTGTCACATAGATTAATTACTCTGCATAGCAAACCCAGATCTCGTATTACAGGTGGGACCCCAGAACTTTCAGATAGTAACTGGAAGCCTCTTGTACCTTTGTACCATATTTTGTTTGTTCCACAGATAGAGAAATCTATAGCTGAGTTGTCTAAATAAATAATTCTTAGCAAATAATGCCTCTTATTCACAGGACACATGCAAATAATTCCCAGCCAAATGTTAGTTATTGGCTTCTAAGTTCATGTGCTTTTTGAAGTGATCCCAATGTCACTCCTCTCCTTTGGGCATCTGAAATTGTTCAAAGCAACATGTGGTTTCTCACCCTTCTATAAGAAAAAGGCTATTTCTAAATAGGGTGAAGAAAAATGTAATTTAAATGAAAGTGTATCTCTTTAGGGTTATTCATGTTTATAACAGCAGCTTTACTCAACAGAGAGAAAATTTTCTACCTAAAAAGATCTTCCTTAATAGTTATTCTAGATGAATTTGTATGGACAATTCAGATAGTTTTAAAAACTCTGTATAAGATAGTGACAGGAGCAAAGCTTATACTTTCACAAGCTTTATGAAGGAATTATGTTCTTTCTTGTGCATTAATGTGTTTCATCAGAATTTCTGGGAAGCTGTCCAGCTACACAGAGTAAATATTTCACATACCAATAAAGTGATTCCTCATCAATTCAACCCCTCAGCACAAATGAAATTGAATTTACTGTGAATATCTGCACCTGTTGAACAGTGAAATAGGCTCCTGATATAAGTGATCCTTTCATGCTGTTATTTANAAAAAAAAAAAGTTCTATCTTTCTGGATTATAACATTTTAAAGATTATAATTTCAAAAACATTCCTGGGCCTGAATTTTGAACTTCCATATCGAAGGGGGAATATATGTGATTTTGTGCTAAAATATATATATGTAGGGCTAAGATCAACACCATCAAGGTAATGCATAAAATGTGCCTATTACTGAATTAAGCATTTGTTTTCTATATCTAATGATAAAATCAATACATGGCTCCATCAGAGGAGAGATACATCTGCCTCTATCTTGCTAGCATTCAGTCAAGAAATTGAATTTGCAAGCTTTGAGGGAGAGAAACGTTTCTCCATCTTTTGACAATCCATATTACACTAATTCGACAGCTTTTACCCAGAG
This sequence comes from Chloroceryle aenea, assembly GCA_013399075.1. Classification (NCBI taxonomy): domain Eukaryota; kingdom Metazoa; phylum Chordata; class Aves; order Coraciiformes; family Cerylidae; genus Chloroceryle; species Chloroceryle aenea. The sequence goes on along the minus strand of VWZY01004536.1, from coordinate 206,340 downwards.
CTGCACCAGTTTACTTGAGCATTGCTTTCAATATCATTTCATTTAATCAACGCAAAAGGTTGTCTTGACCTTTTACATATATATTTAAATCTGATCAGTGGAGCTTAAATAGATTAAGAACTGATTTTAAGCCAACTCTTAAGGCAAATAAGTGTGTCCACATGGGGTTCCTCAGCTGTTCAATGAATCGATGTGAAATCCAATTTAAATTAAGCTGTTGCCATCAAACCACTGTTGTGTTGTATGTGAGTCCCAAAGGTGCCCTCGGAGTTCTTTAAGAACTTTCTTTTTAACTCAGAGAACCTGAGGGAGATGCTGTTAATGGAGTGAAATCTGCTCATCCTTGTCAGGAAAGGAGGGGTTACTATAAACCACAAAAGAAGCTTCCAAACATCCAAGGTTCAGCTGAAGGCTGCATTTTTAAATGTGTTCACTATCAAATGACAAACCTTCTTCAGCTGTAACTGTAGTGAACAAGGTGTGTGCTATCAGGAATACCACCACTCACCAGACTCTGGCAGGAGGAGGCTGCCTCCACATCCCACCGGCTAAAAAGAGACAAAGTGAGTTTAATAGAAATCTCCTCTAGTTCATGTTCACTAGGGATTGGCACACCTAAGATTTCCAGCTTTAGCTTGCCTTCACAGCAGCTCTGGTGTTTTCATGGAGTAGATTATTCCCCTCTCTTGAAACCTCACCAAAGACCTTTGCAGGACTGTGGAGAAGTCCCTTTATCCCTCTAAGTCTACAGGGGAATTTCAGAGATTTTGCTCCCACAGCAAAGAAATGAGAGATGCAGAATGAAATGCACCCTGTATTGATTATTAATGCAAATAAGATAGAATAAAATGGGGTTTTGTAGAAGGGAAAGATTAGCTGATAATTTCTATGCACCAACAAGCCTGCAAACTGGGTTTTAATGTTTGAGTTTAAAAATATGGTGAAATACAAACATACAATAATAGAAACATACAATATAATTCACTGTGACAGAAAGCAGGGGTGAAAGGAGTAAACACAAGGAAAATCAAGGGAAAACTGGCTTAGCATAAGCAATTCCCTTATTTATTAATCAGACAAGATGGAAATAAAAGTTGCACTCTTGATGAGCTTCTGGGGGATATTGGACCCTCAGTCTCCCTCACCCCACTTTTACCCACACAAATTGATATCTGCTCCTTTTCCCACTGTCCTAGAACTGAAGAAATTGAACAGTTTTAATTAATTGTCAGATTTGCTGTACGAAAGATGAGCTTTAAGGTCTCTCCCTCAGCTTCAGGCCCCGTTCTAACCAAAGGCTGTTGTTTGATAGGCATTTGCAGAAGCCATCTTTTCCCGTCCAACCCCCAGCAGGAGAAGCATATCTAAACACAAAGGTAGGTACTTTGTCACTTCTTGTATGAACAGAGAAAGGTAAGATAATGAGGCTTTGTTTTCTTCTCCTCCAGGGAATAAGAAGGATCTGGTAACTACTGGTGGTTTAGATGTGTATGCTATGGACAGATCTCTGGCCTCTTTCCAGATTTCCTGGTTCCTCAGAATAATTTGTCATATTCCCACTCACACCTGTGCAACTGTTTGCCTTGAGTGATTGCAAACATCAGAAGGCTACAGGATATGAGTGAACTTGAGCATAAGGATCTTCCATGATAACCCCACAAGTATTTCTACATTTTGAAATAAAGGCTTCTTAGTAGTTGCAGTAAGGTCCCACCCAATATAGAACTTCCTATGTGTCTTGCTAAAACCTCCCTAAAGCTGTTGCATCTTGTTCTCTTTTTTTTT